>JBBHKE010000931.1:0-69305 GCA_037447655.1 Zygnema cylindricum
AAAGTAGGACTTAGTGAATTTGATTTTTAGGAACAAATGATATGAAAACTGTACACTCAGTTTTATGTAATTTCATTTCTACATATCTCACAGATTTGTGAGCGGAATTGATTGCAATTTTGTGTGTTTGTTTCTTTGTATGTTATCTACATTGTGGCAAATATTCAGGACGTTTAGAGTATTTTTCTGAAAGTTATAGTCTATCAAAGTTTCTGTTCAGCCATCGGTATTTGTGGAAGCTTCCTCTCTTGATTTGTTCTACGATGACTACTGCTGCATCTTCTTCATCTTCAGTACCAGCACTTGTCTCAGAACAACAAATCCGGTAAGAAGAAAGAAGAGAAAACAATACCGGATAATTTAGCAATCTCAGATCCAAAAACTCAATAAAAAAAGACAATAAATGGAATTAAAACAAGCAGGTATTGTAAAATAACAACAATTTAACCATAAACTAAACGGAAAAACAATTAAACCAGCAATAAAGAAAATTGAAAAAACAAGCAATTTGAAAAGAAACGACAAATTGAAAAAACAACAAATTAAGAACACATGAATACTTGCGACAGTAGCCATTAGGCCCTGAAGTCTTTCAAATAGACCCTACAGGAGTCCAACTAGCTGTTAAAAAACCTTCCTGAACTGGACGTAGGAGCCGATATAGCCGGTATCCTCACAAAGCCAAACAAGCCAGAAGCTAACCGCCACAGTCCAAGTTCTGACACCCAGATAGCACTAAGGTCCAAGAACACAAGTCGCTCACCGAAACAAGCACTGACAGCAAGAAAGCACGAAATTCAACCAACGCAAGTTTTTCACCAAAGAAAGAAAACAACAATGAGGGAAACCTTGCAGGTTGACTTGCGCCGGTAGATTATGTAAAGACTTCAGTACAAGAGAAAAAATATGGAGAATATGGAGGCTCAGAGTCGATCACTAGCTTGAACGATGGATTTGCAAGCAAACCGTATCTCAAACTAGCCTATCACTAAATATGCGGAGAAACCCTAAGTATTACAAAGTTCGACAAATCCCGAGAAAAAGCTCTGTTAAAAACGACAACGCTCCAATGTTGGATTCACGTGTTCTTAATTTGCAAATTGATCTAACATGTCATTTGGCATTTATCCTATGCTGGTAGCAACCGTACAACTACATTAATTTCTATTTGTCTTTGAGCGTACACGTTTTATTGCTTAAACGATGCCAGTTTTTAGAGACGACCGCAGCGTGGCCGCCTCGAGATGCCTTACATCTACACCTCGAGGATAAAAACCCTCCCTACGCTAAGCAAAAAAAAATGCATGAACCTCCGAGGGTCCATGACTTTGACATCCGTCAAGTTTGGAGTTGTTGAATTCTAGGCATCCAATGCCGTACAACAATCCGGTTCCATTTCGATTCCGTATTGCGTTCACTCTGTACCGTACAAGAGTACATAATCCGGTCCTTTTCCTGTCCGTACTCCGCGCTGTACGCTCCCGTACAAACTTGTCACGTCACATAGACATAATTAGAATGGGCCGGCTCAATATTACCAGCCGCCGTCTTACGGCATGACATTGGTAGCAAAAGGGTTCACCCAAAAAGAGGGGATTGACTATGAGGAGACTTTTGCTCCAGTAGTTCGGTTCCCTTCAGTAACGATTCTCATCAGTGTGGCAGCAGCGGAAGACATGGAAATACACCAGATGGATATTAAGACTGCCTTTCTCAATGGTGAGTTGGAGGAAAAAAATTTAATGCAGGAACTAGAGGGGTTTGTGGAGGTAGGAGAAGAGAGTAAAGTCTGCAGACTTATAAAGTCCTTACATAGACTGAAGCAGGCTCCCGACAGTTCAATAAGAAACTAGATGAGTTTCTCATTGGTCTAGGATATATTCGGATCAGCTCTGACCATTCTATCTTTATGTTTGAAGATGAGAATGGTGTCATTTTTATTTCAATTTATGTGGATGATCAGCTTGTGTTAAGAAAGTATTTGGAAAAGATAAATATATTAAAGAAAGATCTTAGAAGCAGATTTGACATGAAGGATTTGGGGGAGGCAAGATACATTTTGGGAATACAGATGGAGAGAGATAGGGGGAAACGGATTATAAGGCTTACCAAGAAAGAAACAATAAGTAATATGTTTGAGAAATTCTAGATGGAAACGACGAACAGTTGTACCACTCCCATGGACTTTAAAAAAGTAAGTGATGGGAGTGTAAAAGGAGGAGTGATACTCTTAGATGATAAGATGAGTCCGAAGGAGAGAGAATTTATGAAGTTTATTCCTTATAAACAGGTCGTAGGAAGTTTGATCTACTTTATGAACTCTATAAGGCCGAACATAGCGGCAGCAGTAGGAGTCCTTAGTAGGAGTCTTATGGATTCGAGGAAGAGAGGATGGGAGGCCGCCAAGAGAGTCATGAGATATTTGGTAGGAACTAAAGAGTTATGGTTACATTTGGGAGGGGAGCACAGTTATATCACAAATTGGAGTGATGCCAGTTATGGGGATGCACATATGAGAAGATGCACTTCTGGGTATGTGTTGTATGTGGGGGAAGGTGCTTGTTGTTGGAGTAGGAAGCAACAAAAGGTGGTTGCTTAGTCTACTATGAAGGTTGAGTACCTGGCCTTTTGTTCTGCTGTGAAAGAGTTGATGTGGGTCAAGTCCTTATTGCAAGAACTGGGGTATATGAATTTGGGAGTGCATGAAGTGTTTTGTGATAATCAAGCTATCATTGCAATTGCAGCGAATCCAAAACATCATTTCAAGGCTAAGCATATGGACATAAGATTGAGTTTTGTGAGAGAAAAAGTTGAGAATAAGATTGTGAATCTTGTATATAGATCGGATGGGGAAATGGTGGTTGATATGATGACAAAACAAGTGCCTTCTCCCAAGTTAAAATATTGCAGAGAAAAGTGTGGCCTAAAACTAAAGCTAAAGTTAGACTAGAAAATAAGAGGAGTGTTGAAATTACTACATTTATAGGGCATTTTCTAGGTTTCAATAGATCAGTGAAATAGGAAAAAGAAAATGGGGGACAGCTTGCCTCCACCTCCACTCACAAGCCACCATACTTGTTGTAGTCTCTGAAGGATAGAGAAGGTGGTTGAGCCATATCTATTCTAGTTCAACAGGCAGGACTAAAGGGTGAATTATGTCACTCTCAACAAAAGGTTGAGTCCGGCAGGACTCGAGCGTCCGATCGGTAGAGCGAGACGTAGCCGTCAGCTCTAACCAATCTGTCGTAGGACTTCGTTAACATACATAGGGTGTGATATTTATTTAAACTGTGTTTTGATCCTGAATCCGGTTAATGGAATGACATATGAAAGAACATAGAACTAAGTATTATATAGTGCGAACATTTTCTCGCACGAAACAAATAAATCAAACATTTGTTTCGACGGCTAATAATAAATGTCGGTTTATTATCCGACGCCACATATCGCTGTCGAAATCTCGGAATAGTCACCTTGGCAATTTTCAGACGTGGTGTGATCTGGCGACACGTAGAGAGACAACATTCGGTTGCGGGAATTATAGAGAACCGAAGGACGAGTTAAAAGCGGACATGTGTCCACTCAATGGTCTTGTCGTACACCGGCCGTATAGAAAGTACATCGGCAGTAGTACCTTTCTGTACTCTACAGTCGTTTGATTGGTTCGTACGTTAGTAGATAGGGGTTGTGAGAGAGGTTTAGGACTTAGAGAATTTGGTAGATAGGGACCTCTCTCCCTTAGAGAGTTTTGTATAAACTTCGCATCTTTGCCACTTCATAAGTAATCGTCTGGTTGGCCGTTTTCAGTGATTCTTTTTGCTACTGACTGAAGGGAGTCCATATTGCATAGGCGTGTAATTAGACTATCAAATTGTGTGCTAGGGCAGCAATGGTTGTGGTTGAAAGTGGGTTAGTTAAAAACTATCTAGAGGCTTCTTAGATTCCGTAGTCTAATGGAGGACACAAAATTGCATCAGCCACCATTTCCCCATCTGGTTTGTACTCCAAACTCACAATTTTGTTTTCCACCTTTTCTCTTACATAGTTAGTCTTATATCTATGTGTTTAGCTTTCAAGTGATGCTTTGGGTTTGCTTCAATTGCAATGGCAACTCGGTTGTCACAAAACACTTTTTGAACTCCAACCTTCATGAATCCTAGTTATTGTAAGAGTGACTTCACCCACATTAGTTCTTTAACAGTAGAGCAAGAAGCCATATACTAAGCCTCCATTGTAGACTGAGCAACCACCTTTTGCTGCTTACTGCTTCAGCAGCATGCACCATTTCCGACATACAAAACATAATGCACCATTTCCGACATACAAAACATATCCAGATATTCACCTCCTCATGGGAGCATCCCCATAATTGGCATCACTCCAAGTGGTGATGACAGTATTCTCCCCTCCCAGATGCAACCAAAGACCCCTGGTTCCTATCAATTATCTCATAACCCTTTTAGGTGCATCCCAATCTCTCTTTCTACGATCATTAAGACTCATACTGAGGACTCCAACCATTGCAGCTATGTTTGGTCTTCTGCAGTTCATGAAATAAATCAGACTTTCTACGATGTGTTTGTAACGGATTGACATCATAAAGTGTCTCTCTTCTAGACTCATTTCTTTATCAAGGATAACTACACCTTCTTCTACACTCCTATCACTTACTTTTTTCAAGTCCATGGGAGTGGTACAATTGTTTGCCTTTTCAATTTGAAACTTCTCTAACATGTTTCCGATTGCCTCCTTTTGAGTTAATCCGATTATTCTTTTCTCTCTATCTCTTTCCATCTAAATTCCCAGGATATATCTTGCCTCTTCTAAATTTTTCATGTCAAATCTATTCTTTCATTCTTTCTTTAACTTAATTATCTTTTCCATTGACTTACTTAATACTAGCAAGTCATCTACATACATGGCAATAAAATTCAATCCCTCCTCATCCTCAAACATATAAATTGATTGGTCTGAGTTGATTTTGACATATCACTGATTAGTTAGAAATTCATCCAGTTTCTTATTCCATTATTTGGGAGCATGTTTTAGCCCATAGAAAGACTTGATAAGTTTGTAGACTTTACTATCCTCTCTTTCTTCCACAAATCCTTGTGGTTGTTTTATGAAAATCTCTTCCTCTAGCTCACCATTGAGGAAGGCAGTTTTAATATCCATCTGATGGATCTCCATGTCTTCCGCTGCATTTCGACTGAGGAGAGTCCTTATTGAAAGAAAGCGTGGAATTGGTGCAAAGGTCTCTTCATAGTCAATTCCCTCTTTTTTGGTGAAACCCTTTGCCACTAATCTTGTCTTTTACCTCTTAATTGTGTTATCTGGATTTAGTTTTAGTTTAAACACCCATTTACACCCTATCGGATTTTTTGTCTAGATGGCAGTCTACTAATTCCCATGTATTGGCTTCCATAATGAAAGCCATCTCATCATTAATGGCTCTGGCCCATCTGTCCTTCTATGGTGTGTTTACTGCCTCTGAGTAAGTTTGAGGTTCATTCGGGTGTCCTTCTTTGGTCTATTTACTGCCTCTGAGTAAGTATGAGGTTCAGTCGGGAGTGGTTCAGTCGGGAGTGGCAGTTTTGTTACCTTGTTTACTGCCAGTTTTTTTTGCAGCCTTTTGCTGCTTCTTCACCCTCACTTAAACTCAGAGGCAGGAATGGATGGTAATCTTGGGTTTCTGAACCACTTCATCTGCTTCCCTGTTCATGGAGTCAAATTTTTCTTCCTCTTTTTTTGAGTGAGCTGGTAGTTGTGGATATAGTAGTGGCTCGCTCTCGGTGTGAGTTCTTTCTATTTTGCAGTGATCTGTTGATTCATGCTATGCTGCAGTCAGGCAGATCTGAATTTACTTCACTTTTTGATCCAAATCTGACATTAATAGTTTTTGAATACTTGAAGGGATCTACAGATTCCCTTCATCTATCACCACTAGATGTTTCACCATAATAATGTCTTATTATCCTAGATCATACACTCTATACCCTTTGACATCTTCATCATACCCCACTAAGTATACAAGTTTCCCCCGAGCATCCAGTTTTCCGTTAGATTTGTCAGTGTTCAATCTTTTTACTTGGCTTCCAAACACCTTTAGATGAGACACATCTGGCTTGCTACCGACCCATCAATCATACGGTGTTTTACCTTTGACAGTTGAGGTAAGAACTCGATTCTTAATATAGTTTGCACAATTCGTAGCTTCTGCCCGAAAGCGTCTTCCTATTTTCTTATCTGTTAGCATACTTTGGGCACTGTCACCTAAAGTTCTGTTCAACCTTTCACCTACACCATTCTGTTTTGGATTATCTAGAATTGTCTTTTGGTGTTGCACTCCCTCATCTTTCAAAAACTCTTCAAATTGATTAGATGTGTATTCTCCCCCATTTTCACTCCAAATTCTCTTAATGGGAGTTCCATGAAGCTTTTCACTCCAACCTTTGTACTCTTTAAAGTATACCGGTGCCTCAGACTTTTACTAAAGAAAATAAACTCTCGAGTATCTAGACCAATCAACACTTATGGTGAGCATGAATCTTTTTCCTCCCACTGAGGGTACTTTGGCTGGCCCCCAAATATCTGTGTGGGCCAGATCGAATACCTTTTCTCCTTTATATGTAGCATATTTGGGAAACGACAATCTGTGGGCCTTACCTTGGGCACATCCGCCACAATCACTCATCATTTCATTGTCTCCAAACTCAACATCTTCCACTACTCCCAGCCTTTTCATTTCTTTCAATATGTCTAGATGCACATGACCCAAACTTTTATACCATATCATCATATCAAGGACAACAACATAATAAACTCTCTTCTTTTCATTACTCAGGTTCAACGTAAACATTCTTTGGTTACCCTTCTCAGCTGTAAAGTAGATCTAAACATTCTTTGGCTACCCCTCTTAGCAATAAAGTAGATCTCATCATCATACTTAGTTGTGAATACTCCTTTCCTAGTGTAGGTCTCAAAGTCTTTGTCATCTAAAACAGAAGTTGAAAATTTGGATCATATTACTTTATATTTGGGTTCACAGTAGTTTATAATTTAGCAAAGGCAAAACATGAATGTTTTGCTCAGTAGTACGAGTTAAACAGGAATTGTTCTTGGTCTTGATATAGGAATCAATGTTGTAATAATGTAGTGGTAAGGTTGGGCTTTTAGTATTATTGACCAATTTTGGTGTTGCACTACGAGGTAGTATTGAAGTTGGTTGGAGGCACGTAGGGATAAATAGTAAAAAAAAACGTTATTTTTTTACGTGTAAATTATGTTGGGGAATCACTCTTTATGCTCAAGAAGAAAGTGGTGGAAAGTTGTATATTGTACAATACTGTGACCTCCATAGGTGCACAAAAACTGCAGCTTACTTAGCCTCTAGGATAACTTGAAATGCCCCTCTTCCCTTTGAATCATTTGCCTCCCAAGTAGGCAAAGATTATGACTGCCTTCACCTTTGTGAAGGTTGGACTCCCCTGAGCCCTATGCAAAAAGAATCACTGAAAACGCCCTACCAAACGATTAATTATCAAATGGCAAAGATGTCAGTGTTTATACAAGCTCTCACAGAGAGAGAGAGGCGGCTATCTACCAGTAAAAACTCCAAGAATAGAAGCCTGCACTCGCTGTAAAGCCACAGATAAGCGTTGACGATAAAAAGATGTAAGGACCGAAGGAGGAGGGCTCCCAGGTCCTCGGCGCTCGAAAGCACGTCGAGCGCAAGTACGGAGAAAATCGTCCATTGCAACACCCACACAACCAAAGATCTCGACCGCCATCGGAATAAAGTCGTCCATAGGGTCCATGTGAGCATAATCACGCTCTTTCGGCTTAGCGACATCACAAGCCGCCACCCTAACATTTCGAGCCGCCCGACCAACAACCGTAGCCGAAGAAGGGTTTGCCAAAACAATATCACCGAAAATGCGACGGGCACCATCAAGCAAAACAACACCGATCCGACGTGATGGAATAATGTGAGAAACCTCCCGACGCACAGAAAAGCCCCCCTCCGAAGCGATAGTCGCAACAACGTCGCGAATAGTGTTGTGCGCCTGGATCAAATCCCCCCCATGGGAGCAACGAAGCAGATGGACACCATCGGGCCCCAAAACACGACCACATGCACAAACAAGAAAGCCAAGTAAAGGAGGATGGGGGAGGCCAAGGCGAAATCGAAGGGCGATGGTGAATTCAATGGAGGTCATTATGTCATGATTTATTCTAATCCTTTTTGAATTTTGAAAGTTTAAACAACGTTGCTAAGTTTTTGTGCTTGATAACCTTTTACCAGTAGAAAGCATGTATGCATTTGGAGAACTGCATTATAATTAATAAAGTTAGGTCCCTAATAAACATCTTCCATAAAGACCATGTAAGTTTTTGGGAGAGCTTAAAATGGTTTACCGATTTGCAGGTGGAAGATTTTTTTTCACCGCATGGATGACAATGAATACTTAGCATTCACGGAGCATTTTTGGAGTGGCAATTCCAAGATACATTTGAAGAGATGTTTGCGAAATTACTCGTAAAGATGTTGCGGTAAGTGTCTCTCAACCCTGATTCTCAAGATTACTGTTGTCTTTTCGTTTGCACTCGATGTACCTTCTATATAGATCTTTGTCGCATGATGTATGCAAATGTACAGTTTCTCCTCTTTACTTGTGATTGAAATCACTTCATTGTTATTCCCCAAGTTTTCGAAGAGAAGCTCATCTGAAACTGATGTCTACGTAAATGTATCTTCTTGTTAATTTACTTTTACCAATCAAATCGCGTCTACACGCGAAACTACATAGTACTAAAGTACTAATCGATATCACCAGACAATCGATATAAAGTCTCCATATATCGAGAAGCTAAATATCGGATATTTTAACGTTACATCGACCGATATGCCAACACGTTTCTGTCAAAAAAAACCCAAAAGCAACACCCCCCCTCCCCTCTCGCACTCCCCCGCTCTGGGGATTTCCATGCGATTTTCCGTACAGTATTTCCGTACTACAGTTGTACGAACCCCCACTTCTCACCAAATATAACGCGAAAGTTTTTGTTTGTCCCAGAGCGATATATCGATCCCTCTGACGATTCAATCAGTTTAAACTAAACTATGGAAGTAGGAGGATTCACATTATATATATATCCAATTTCAAGAAACAAAAACAACGTACAATCACCATACAACTGCATTACTGATTTTTGACCCAAAACCATATATTAACGCTAATAAACTATTTAATTTAAGTGGCCCATAATGAGCCACGAGGCAAAACTTGTTGTCAATTTGTAACTTCATTGTTTTTGCTTTCTTACGCAGGCTTTCCAAGCGGCCATCGACTTGTTCGTCAACCTCGGCGTATTTACGCTTATTGCTTACATTCGATCCTTCAACGATTGGAAATAGATTCGACTCCGGTGCATGAATCTGAAATGACAAATCCAAATCCTCAACTGAAAGCAAAATCCAGTTAATTATCCAGCTATTAGAGTCAATCACTCTAAGTCGAGTGAGTTGTTTTTGACCCAAAACCACAAATTAGCGCTAAGAAACTATTTTAGTTCAAGTGGCCGATAATGAGCCACGATGCAAAACATGACGTAGTGTAGTTAAATTCTAGTGAAGAGTCAACTCTAATAATTCACTATTTCTAAAAGCGATGGGCGGTGCACTTTCTCAAAACCATTTACAAAAGACAATTAGGATTTCAGCTAAAAAGAACATTCCATTCAACAACTCATCGTCAAAACCTGCAACTCATCCTTTTTCTCTAGTTGTTAAAACTGTCTTTATCTTGTGTACACCCCAATTCCCCAAACCAATGTATGAAATTGATTTTTGAGGACCTGCCACTGACTAGAGACAAGGGACTTAATAGAGTTATTTCAGTTTTTACAAGCAAAACCTTTAGCGGTAAATGAATATTTCTTTACCTGAGGAGCTCTTTGCAGGGATGAGTGAAATAATGCCTCAGTTTTGCGGCAAAACTCCTGGTGATCGAATCCTTCTGAGAAAAAAATTCACTTGAATCCACAGTAGTGTGGCAACCCGCCTCGAGATCGAATTCTTGTGAAATTTTTTCATCTGAATCTGCAATCAGAAACTCTTTTCAAAAACTCATATCCGTTTTCTGCAAATTTCTCCAAACAAGGCGCCAAACTGAACACTTCATGAAAATCATCTGATCAAAAATTTAATTCCGGTGATCTTAGCTGCGAAAATAAATTTCTTGTCCATTCATTTGCTCCATGTGGCCCAACAGTTTATCCATATGTTCATTATGAGCACTTTCTATGAAATTTCTCCTTGATTTTAGTGCTTTTCCTACTCTTAATACCCTTGCATAACTTACCTGATAATATACACGTATCCTGCGAATTCTGCAAACGCAAATCCGAAGAAGGATAATGCGAGAGCCCTTTCTCATCTGCAAGGGGAAATACGTTTGGTCACTTTTCTATTGTGTTTTCTCTATATTCCTCAGAGAGTCCCCGAATGCCGCTGAATACAGACGCAAGGTCATTAACACATCCTCAAACTAGAATCGCCTTCCGTTCCGCAAACAGCACCAACAACGAGAAAGCTAAGTTCAATTCAGCCATATAGTTAGATTCTTGAGAAAGATGAAAGCATTTGGAGGACCTAGTTTCAAGTGTGGATACTGCAGATGTCAACGGAAATCCGAGCTCTTCAAAATTCGCCAAAATATGCAACGCATCATCGATTTGCAACTCTGTCGTTTTCGCTTTCGTACACAAACTTTCCATTGTAGGCAAAGAACAAAAGTGATTCTCCCCATGGCCATCTTCATCATCTTCAACAAAAGCATATTTATGCTTATTGATTACATTCGATCCTTCAACGATCGGAAACTGATTCGGCTCCGGTGCACGAATCTGAAATGACAAATCCAAATCCTCAGTCAAAAGCAAAATCCAGTCTGGACAGGTTTCTGTGTTGGATTTTAAGATTTTCTATTCTTGCCAAACCGACGAGTCATTACGGGATTAACAGTTCTAACACAAAACCAGTTTAAAAAAAAGTAACTCGCAGTTAAAGCTCTTCTATTTGATCTTTTTTTTCCTCCGTATTCGTATTTCGCCTGAGATACTCCTTTATTTACCTGTCCAAATGTCTCTAACAATCCATAGTCAAAATCAAAATCATCATAATCCATTGTGAGTGGCTCTTCCAATGTGGTTTCCCGAATTTAACCACCAATGGCGACATAGAACCCACAAATTCAGTATTCAGTATTCAGTACACTGCTCATCGCTATTAGAGTCGATCACATCGAGTGAGTGATTTTTGACCCAAAACCATATATTAGTTATTATTTATTATATAATAAACTACTTAGTTTACGTGGCCCGTAACGAGCCAGATGCAAAACATGACGTAGTGAAGTTAAATTTTAGTAAAGTGTCAACGCTAATAATTCACTATCTCTTAAAGTGATGGGCGGTGCACTTTCTCAAAGCCATTTATAAAAGACAATTAGGGTTTCAGCTAAAAAGAACATTCCATTCAACAAGTCATCGTCAAAACCTGACATCCATTTTCTCTGGTTGTAAAAATTGTCTTTATCTTGTGTAAACCCCAATTCCCGGAACCAATGTATGCAATCAAATTTTTTGAGGCTTGCCATTGACTAGAGACGAGGGACTGGATAGAGGAATTTCAGTTCTTACAAGCGAAACCTTGACTATTGGAATATTTCTTTACCTGAGCAGCTGTTTGCAGGGATGACTGAAATGCTTCCACAGTAGTGTGAAAAAACTCCTGGAGATCGAATCCTTGTGAAAAACTTTCATTTAAATCTGCAATCAGAAACTCTTTTCAAAAACTCATAACCGTTTTCTGCAAATTTCTCCAAACAAGGCGCCAAACTGAACACACGTCATGAAAATCATCTGATCAAAAATTTAATTCCGGTAATTTTAGCTGCAAAAATAAATTTCTTGTCCATTCATTTGCTCCATGTGGCCCAACTGTTGCTCCATATGTTCATTATCAGCCCATTCTAAGAAATTTCTCCTTGATTTCAGTGTTTTCTAACTCCTAGCACCCTTGCATAACTTACCTCATGAGGGTCCCCGAATGCCACTGAATACGGACACAAGGTCACTAGCACATCCTCACACTAGAATCGTCTTTCGTTCCGCAAATAGTATCAAGAATCGTCATTTCATGTCATAACAGCGGTAGACTGTTTCAGATAGCCCTGCTAGAACCTCAAACTGAAAATGCTCCATGGAAACCTACTTTGCTCCTTTCTTGCAGCAGTATTGCCTCCCTCTCCCTCTCCCTCTCACATCACGATTTCCTTTAGTTAACTGTTTACACACGCAGAAGTAGGTTGTTTTCAAAAAGCAAAACTTACCCGGTCCTCCTTCCACTGGATTTGCAAGACCCAAAGTCAGTTCTTTCTCCACAGATGGTGAAGGAGGACCCTGCGAATTAAGTTTTTCCCCACAAAAACATCGAATCCACAATCAGCAATGAAATAAACTTCAAATAGATGAAACCATTATTGCATAAACATATCCGAAAAGGCTTCGGATACTAGTTAGATGCACTGCTTTTTTGTTTTATAAAACAAACCATCAGTGAATAAACAGATCTGGAAACTACTGAAGCAGACGTTTAGGAGGCATGAGCAGTTTAGACAGTGATTTTCATTCAGCTGCTTGAAAAAAGGACGAGATTTACCGCTGAGGATTAAGCCTTCACGATTCCGTACACCTTTCTTGTGACCTTTACACGCTACAGTGTTCGAAACAACGCTTTAGGAGTATCACACTTTTTGACTATCACAAATGTTTATCGAGTGTCAAATTTTGATACAAAAAAGTTATTCCTGAAGTTAGTTTTCGAGACATATTTGCAAAGTAGTAGAAGCGCAGAGAATAAGCTGTTTCAGACAGCCCAAAATCGCCAACCGAACGAATTACACTGAATCATACTGCCAATAATCTTCCGAAAACCAAATTTTATGAAGTGAGGTGAAAGCCCTTTAATTTTCAAACAAACAACTCAGTAGTTTTCAGCAGTCAAAGTTACAGTAGTCGGTATGCAGAAGTCATCTCAAAACATCACCAGCTCTGACACTTTTCTCCATCAAAGCTTTTGCCCTCGCTACAGTAATTATGCAAATGCAAAAACAAGTTACTATAAGACTGTAGTATTTAGTATTAGCACCATCGTTCTGTAGTACTTTAGCACTGTATGCCCTTGTGAATTGGGACATGTGTCCAGATTAGAGACTACTTTACTGTGCTACTAATACTAGTATTAGTACCAGAGTACTGTACTGCAGTACTAATGCCCTTGCAGTTATGTCCAGATTAGAGACTACTTTGTATGAAGTGAACCGAAAGCAGACTCCATACCATGATCTTTGAGTTAAGCTTCCACGAAGGAACTCAAGCCATAAAAAGCTTTTAAAACTTTACTATACGCAATTCAACAGACAGAAAGTTTTCAAAGAACTATTTTTCATTGATGACTCTTATCACCTACACCTTAACCAATCTGAAAGAATCAGTACCTGAAGGTTTGCATGAATGGATAAACCACCATTTGTTTTGTTTCTCCAGGTTGCTGATTTCCTCGTTTCCTGCATTTTCGATTACATCTTAGTAAGCATAGGCTTTTTAGCCCAAATTTATGGAGGTCCAATCACACCCATCTCTCCCTACCCTCTCCCTCTCCCACTCCCTTTGCCTCTCCTCTCTCTCTCCCTCTGCCTCTGTCACTACCTCTCCCTCTGCCTCTTCCGAAACTGAATGGAGAGAGGCAAGACATTTCCATACCGAGGTCTCGAGATAATGAACCAGAACTAAATCCCTCGTGGCAGACGAATCATTCACGACAGACAAGCCTCTGTTAACAAACGAAAATAAAAAATGAAGTTAGAAAAAGAAGTTGCAAAAAAGGTATCTGTTTCCAACTATTCTACGCAAAACAGATTTGTTCTAAAGCATACAAGGGAATCAAAAGATTGAGTAGAAAATGTTAGAAAGAACGGTATCATAAGACAAGCATTACAAAGTTTTACTTTCCACTTACTTTTTAAAATAATAAATATGTCTATGAAATGTTTTATCTCTTTCTCCGGTGGCATAACAGCATTCTATCTCATCTTTCTCTCCAACCTGTCCAGGAAAAAATAAGGAAATAAAAAAAGAAAAGCAATCAGAAGAAAATTCTAGCAATGTAGTGATTGAGAAAACCAGAAAATTCTCATCAAATTTATCCCATGAAAATATTCAGCAACAGAAAAATTGTAAGCTTTCCCGAATTAATTGAACTGTTTTCAGTCCCAACCCAATACTTCAAAACCTTTAAGTACTGTGGACCAACTTAGAATGCCCAAATACAAATAGTGGCCTGCACAAAATGGTTCAGTCCACTCTAAATCTGGTAGACTGTTAAACACAAAACCTGCCTGGGATTTTTGATGGGGTTCGTTGAGCCGTTCTTTTCCCTTTCCGGTACTACGCCGCTCCTTGTCGCTGTTTTCCTTGACAGTTTTTTTTTCCCAATCATGTCCGTCTTTTCGACAATGTTTAAGATTGTCCTTATCGATATGGAACAGAGATCCGCCTGTATCACAAACCACCACAAATAGTCTTCCTCAGTTCCCTCTTTCCAGTAGAAGTTCTCGTTTTATACGTTACACTCCCAAATGGAGAGGGAGAGGGAGAGGGAGAGGGGGGCGGAGGCGGGAGGGAGGGAGGGAGGGAGGGAGGGAGGGAGGGAAGGAGGGAGGGAAGGAGGGAGGGAAGGAGGGAGGGAGGGAGGGAGGGAGGAAGGGAAATGGGAGAGCAAGATAAGAACTTTTACAATAGTGGACCAAGAAACAAAAAGACAAACAATAAGCAATTAAAAAATAAGAAATGCTGGAATTTGAAGAACTTACTCTTTGGCTTTTCAGGAAATTTTGTCGTTAGTGGAAAGTCTTCTGTCGGACCAATCATCAAGCAGATCCCTACGTCGAAAATTGGCAACCAGTGTGACTTTGCCATTTCCCCAATCCTCGTAATCTCCGCAGTCTTACCAGAGGGACAGAGGAGAGAAAATTTCCTGAAAGGAGAAATGCCGCCATTACTCGATTCTCCTTTTTTGGAACTCTTACGAGCTTTAACACTCGGACGAGCCATGCCTCGATCCACGTAAGGAAGGAACGAGGGAGAGGGAGAGGAGGGAGAGAGAAGGAGAGGGAGAGATAGCTGCAATTCCAGGGTCCCAGATAACTGATAGTCTTCCATATATATGGGGAGGCACGTTGAGTGTTTGAAGTGTTTCGCAAACACTGTGGTTCGAGAATCATGGTCTTAGAATGACGGTTCATAAAAACGCGGTCTTTTCTACGGCGCAGAAGAAATGTCCTCCGAAGGCGCGACCGCGTTTGATCTGCGGTTCACATTTGCAGAAACGACGCATCTTGTCACTCCGTACGCGACCTGACACGTCATTTAGGCGAAAAAACCGTACCGTAACACAACGGTACATCACGGTCAGGAAACAGTCGAACACGTGGCATCCCAGCGACACTGTACTGTGAGTAACACTACTGTGAGGCAGGTTAAAGTGCACTAACTACAGTAGGACAGTACTGTAGGCAGTATCCTTCAAATTTCGGATAGCGTACGCGGTTCTATGTATCAGCGAAAGTACAGCAATGTACGGAACACGTGGCATCCCAGCGATATCATGAGTAACCATGAGACGTACCAATATCCATAAACGTACGGATAAAGTACGCGGTCGCACGGTTAAGCGATTCTAAAGAGGCGGAGGCGATTCGTCCCGATTTCATAATTTGCGTCGAGCCGGACGACTATCCTGTACGGACAAATCTTCGAACGTCGACCGACTCCGAGCGTCGATCTTCGCTTCGATCCGACGGCGCTTCCGCGTGCGCCACGGATGCGCCGGAAGTGGCGCAGATTCTGACTGCGCCATAGGCAGTGGGGATTGGCCGGCGAGTCCTCCCGCAAATAGTGTGGATCGACTGCAACGGAGGATGCAGGCGGCGGCAGGTACGCGGCATAGGGTTGGAGGGAGAGAGAGGGAGAGGGAGAGAAGGTGAGGAGAGGACGACCATTGGGAGGAAGGGAGGGAGGGATGGAGGGAGGGAGGGAGGAGAAAAATGGAAGGAAAGGTAGGGCAGAGAGAGAGGAAGGGCGAGGTGAGGGAGAGACGGCCGATTTGGCAAATTATTTTAGGCGGCGGTTGGAATTAAACACTGAATAGCGAAACGTATTACCGTATTTGAAACGTCAAAGCCTATATAAAAACGTTTAAACCATAGTTGTTCAAATCGCACGATGTTTTCCTTTTTTCCGATGAAAACGTATAATTCGCGACTTTTGAATAAATCGGAAAAAACGCAATGTACTTTCTGTCCGGTAAACTGAACGAAGAATCTATGTAAAAGGTACAGAGTTTACCGTGAATTGTACGGTATTTTACGGTAAAGTACGAAATTTAACAAAAACACACGTCGCAGTTACTGGTATTTTCTGTCCATTAAACTGAACATAAAATACACGGAACATGTATGTTACTTTTCTGAAAAAGTACGGACATTTTCGAAAATAGACGTTTGAAATGTCACACTATTTGCGCGCGGTAAGTTTGAAAAATGTACGAACGTCTTCTTCAATTATTTTTGAAAGAAGCCGCCATGGAATGTTGAAAATCTGCCAGGAATTATTTGCCTGTCAGATGGACTTTGACAAAAATATTGTGGTACGCTCTTCCACTATAGCCTTTTTCGCATTTGTAACGGAAAACTTACAGACCGCGGTATTATTTAAAATTCATTTTTGTTTACATGTACGGAATAGTACGGACAAAAATTCATTAACGATTTTTACGATTTTTTCTAAAGGCTCAATGCGTTTGTTACGTATAATTCGTCGCGATTAAATTGTTCGCACTAAACGCCGTGAGCAACTATGGTTTAAACACTCGTAAAACTGTCTTAACTTACGTTGTTTCTCGTTTTTAAAGTAATGTGTAGTTTTACGTCAAGTCGAACAAACTTTGGAAATTACGAAATGAAAAATAAAGCAAAAAATAAAAATTTATCTCTTGATTTTTATATATATTTTTTAGTTTTTTCTTTAATTTTTGTTTTCCCTTATAATTTCTTACGACTGTTTATAAATTTCCCGTATTGCCGCACAGTACCTTTAGTTAGGGTTACAGTATGGACAGAAACATCGAAGACCTAAAATAAAAATAAAATGTTGACGACGTTTAGAGTTTAGACCCTTTTTTTTAACGTTGAACTTGAAAAATACGAAATACAACAGTGATTTAGTGCGAAAATTCTAACGGCCATCACAAGGTAAAAGACAAAAATCCCAGAGGACTAAAGATCTAAACACACAGGAAAGGTTGTTTAAAACATAGTTCAAAAGTAGGTGAAAGTAGGCCCATACAATATGCCTATTGTACGCAAAACATACAATATGACCTTAAGAACCATATTGTATTGGTCGCAAAATGAAAAAAAAAAGTAACAGGGTTGAGTTGCACATCGATTGATAGAGAATTAAACGTCATGTCTAAATTTTGAAAAACATTCGGACAAAAAGAAAAATTTCGGTGAGTTTTGGGGTATTTTTTTATTTAAACCGTCAGATTAGGACGATCGGACGGTCGTTGATCAAAGTAGCGATCTAAGAAGATCACTACGATAAAGGCGCCTACAAAAGGCCTACAATAGAAACGCCTACTTTTGAACTATGGTTTAAAAGCCTAACAAAAAAAAAAAGCGCTTCGAACCGAACACGGTTTTGGTCCCCTACCGATTTCGGGTTCTCAAATCCAGACATTACACCGTGTATCGCTATAAGTGTTAACCCTAACAGGGCGATACAAGGTGGATAAAATCGAATGTAAGAAATAAACGTAAATATGCCGAGGTAGACGAGCTGGAAAGATGGCCACGGAGAGAATCACTTTTGTTCTTTTCCGTACATTGGAAAGCTTCCGTACAAAATAAAAAACAACGACGTTGCAAATCGACGCTGCGTTGCATATTTTGGAGAATTTTGAAAAGCTCCGATTTCCGATGACATCGGCAGTATCCACACTCGAAAGTATGGGTGTGTCTCCATGTACTTGAAAATGTATTTGTCCATTTTTCTATTTTTTAGTACGGTTGAAACTTACGCGGTACGGTGCTACGTTTTAGAGGAAAACGACAGAAAAAAACCTTTACTTTGGCACATGGAGACGCACCCTAAGTTCCTCCAAATGCTTTCAACTTTCTTAATCGTCTAACTATAGAATAATTCCTTTGGGGGTGTCCCCATGTAATCGATACTTTGATAAAGTATTTTGGACTGTAGTGAAGATTCTCCGTACTAATTTGAATAACGTCCCAGTGTGCGAAAATGAAATCGAAACTTTGACATGTGACGGTTGTAGACGTAGGTACAACTTTGTGATGGTTGAAGACGACTACGAAACTTCCGACGATTAGTGACACCAACAAAAACAGTGACACTTGTAGACGTCTAGATTTTTGTGAAATTGCAGATGTTTAGGGTTTGGTGACATTTTGATGTCATGCTCATTTGTGACAACGTCGACGTCACTGATTCAAGAACTTTTCGCCATGGTTTCTCGATTTCGATATTTCTACTTTTCTCACTCGACTTGCCATTAAAAAAAAACCTAAAAATTGTAAAAAAAAACATTTTTCAAAGATCTTTCATTTTATACCAAGATTGTCGTGTCTCATTTTAAAAAGTGTGAGATATAAGCGATAGTGTGAGAGAGAGAGAGGGAAGAGGCGACGACGGCGAAAAATTATGCGAAGGACTCATGATTTTAGATAAAGTTTTTTGAGGGGCTGGATTCTCTTGCCCAGGGGTCGAAAAGAGGAAAACGCCAAAATGCGTTCACATGACGACAAACATGGAGTATATTCAAAGTATAGAATTGTCGTTCACTGTACTTTGGTAAAAATGATTTTCTTGTACGGCTGTAGTTTTTATTAAAGATCTTGTAATTTTAAGGCAAAACGACAGAGAAAAGTCGGTACTTTAATACATGGGGACACCCCCTTTCTATCTATAGTTTAACTATAGATAGAATTATAATACTATAGAACTATATATTTCTCAAGAACCTAACTATACGGTTGAATTGATCTTAGCGTCCTCATTTTCTCTAACTCTTTCCCTCGTGTTTCTTGCAAGTGATAGAAATAAGAGTACGAAAGTGCGCCTACTACGTTTCGATCTGTAATAGTTTACAGAGGTCGTTCCTCTTAAAGAAAATAAATATTTTGAAAGACACCATTTTGTGTGTTTGTTTTTCGGGTCGATATATGTCCTTGTCCATATTCTAAATCAGAACATATAAGCGTCCAAAGATGTATATATTTTATAAACAGGATTCTGGCCCGGAAAATATGCTTTGCTACACTGTGGTTTTAAGAAAAGTTACTATATTAATGATAAAGTGGGCTTGGGAGATTAGTGAACAACGCACCTTCTAAAGTTTCACGCTTTCCTAGGACTTCTTACATTATATTTGGGTTTACAGTAGTTTATAGTTTATGAACGGTAAAACATGAATGTCTCAATAGTGTGAGTTGAACGAAAATTGGTTTTGGTCCTGACATAGGAATCAATGTTCCAATAATGTAGTTGAAAGGTTTGGCTTTTAATATTATTCATCAGATTTGCTGTTGCACAACGAAGTAGTTATGAAGTTGGATGGAGGCACGTGGGGTAAATAGTTAAAAAAAACGTTTTTTTAAGGTGTAAAATATGTTCGGGAATCACGCTTTATGCTCAAGATAAAAGTGGTGGAAAGTTGTATATACGACTTTGAATCACCAATTGGCAAAAAATAAATGTGTGTGTGGAGTGTTGTGCTATACACGCATTTGTTATAAGATTCCCTTATCAAGAATTTTGGTGGTTGTTAACAGTGATTATACATTTGTCCTTGTATGTTTTATAAAGTTAGATCCCTATTACTTATTTTTTTCTTATAAATATGAATGTACCATGCTTTCTCTACTCTTAAAAAAGGCTAATATGGTATGTCAATCATAGTCCAAATGTGCGAAAACCATCGGAAACACTATATGTGGTAACCTTGTAAAAGACTTTTACGTTAATACAAAAAATATTTTGCGGAACCACAAATATTCATAATGTTTTTGCACTTGTGAACTATGATATCAATGCGCATCCGCTACATTTGTCTATCCCTTTTTTGTGAAGTTAACTCCTCCAACACTCTTCCGTTTGACCGTTTTTGTTGATTCCTTCTTGATGAAAGTATCCTAACCGTTTTTGGCTTTATCCTAGGTCATCCAATCTTCTCTCACGTGTGTCATATGGTGAATCCTATTGGTGTCAAGCTCGTGTGCTTCACAGACACCCCTTTATCTTACCAAGGATTTTCGGGCCTTTTTCCTCTGCACGGTCATTAAAGTACGGAGAAAGGAGCACACTCAGCCGGACCAGATTCTTTTATTTTCTTAACTGAGCGGAAAGCACTTTATTTCGCGCCTAACGGAGGCCGGACAACGGAGTTATTCCGTTCCAAAGATTATCATCCTGTTACATGCGACCAGTTGCCACCTGTCCATTTGGAGGCTACATTGTGGAACGCCACGTAATTTTTGGGATAGTCTCGTAGATTTTGCTGTAGGATGTTAGTTCAAGTCCATCAGCCGGGTAGAGCATTTTTTAATGTGAGTCAAAGTTAGGCGTTTCACGTCAATTTAGAACTTTGGTGCTCAGGATTGTGTCATAGAAAAACACGTGGCTTCTAATCTAGCCGGAGATAGTCGCCTAACTTTTTGCCTTGGGTGTAGTACAACCTGTTTTGTCTTATGTCCGTACGATAACAATTCCTGGCCGTTGATTGGCTTGTGGTATTGCTTTGAGTTTGGTACTGTCGGTAGGACACACTTTGCTTGTATAAGGCACTTGGGGTCGAGGGAGAAAGGTTGCTGTTTCAGTAATGTCTCCTGAGAAAAACCCTAGAAATTCCAGCAAACTTTCTTGTGGAGAACTTTTGTTTTTGTATGTGATTGTGACCCTATTGCCATCTTGGTTTTCATCCGCCCTTTGTGGAAATCGTAGTCCGGTTGGGTGGTTGGCACTGTTTCTCCTGTTTTCGGCGGCGATTTGGGGACAAGTGTTTGTTGGAAACCGAGAAGGGTCTTGCCGGTTCCGGGTCGCAGAAACCAAGGAGTTAAGGAGGCCTTACCTATTCCGGGGTTTTCGGGGGGAGATTTCGTCTCAATTTTGTTGTCCGCGTTACGTTTTGGGGGTAGGTTGAGCTCGCTTGGTATTATTCCATATTCTACCTTTATTCTCTATTTTTCTTAGGGCAAGGTGATATTGTTAATTATGAGACAACATTTTTTATATTTCTATCCTTTCATTATTATGAGTAGATGTATCTTGGTTCTCTCTTTGGTAGTCTTTTTTGGGGCTTCGGTTGGGTTTCTTTCGGGGTCGATTACCAAAATCTTTTGTACCAGAATAGTGGATTTTGAGAGGATTTTTGTTAGATTTTCAACAGACCGTCACAGTACTGAAACAACAACCTGTCTCTTTAGGTTAAAAAGGATAGGTGCTCAAGGCAGAGTACTTTTGTAAAGGGATTTAGATCTTTCTCTCCAGTCAGCTATAAGAGAAGGAGAAGTTCAGGATAAGGATCTTTCGGGTATCAGATCGAAAGAGCAAGAGAGGCAGGAAGCGGTGGCCCAGAAGGAAGAGTCACAGGTACCCGAGGAAGAACGCTGTAGAAATAAATGGTTCATTTTGAGTATTTTCTAGGTCTGAATAGAAATATAGAAAGAAGCCGAGGCAGTATACCTCTAACTTCTCTCTCCAAACTCTCAAACTTGTCGCAGTCACTGAGAAATTGGAGAGGGAGCTAGAGCCATGGCTACCTAGGCTATCCAGAGGTTTACGGGAAATTTATATTAGTTAGGGTTTTTTATTTAAATGGAATGTGCCGGCGACAGGAATTGATCCTTGTACCTACCGGCCGGCAGACATTTAGTAGCCGGTAGCCTTAGCCGTTAAGTCTAACATTAGTGTTACGTAGTATATAGTTTGATATTTATTTAAATATGTATACGTACGTAAAATCATTTAACTGTAATAGATTACGGGATACATAGATCCGGTAATATATAAAGTACGGATTCCGGTACGAACAAGAAATCAATACCGCGCATTTATTTCGTAAGTGAAACGAATACCGCGCATGTATTTATTACGGCTACGATTAAATCCGAATTTAATCGGACGGCCGGAATTAGCGCCGAGACAGCGGAAGAAGATTTCGGCGGTTTTTGATCATCGCCACATCGGATGACACGTGGCGGACTAACATTGGATCGCGGCATCTCCGAGGATTAAGGGAGCGAATCCGGATATACCACGTGTCGACATTTAGGGCATGTCGTACAATGTTCGTACAGAAAGTACACCGGCAGTTGTACTTTTGCGTACGGAACTGTATCCTGATTGGTTCCGTACATCAGTAGATAGAGTCTGTGAGAGAGATAGGACTTATAAAAATTAGGAGATAGGACCTTCTCTCCCAGAGAGCTTCTGTACAAAAGGTCAACTTTGACCTTCCATAACTTACTGCTCAAGGGAGCAAATTCAGAGATTTTTTTTGCTATCGACTCAGGGGAGTCTTGCCTTCACAGGGGTGCAGGTGGTCAGAGTATTTTTCTGCCAAGGTGGCAGTTATTTTTGCTTAAACACAAAGGGGTCAGGATTATCCTAGAGGCTTCTTGGAAGCAGTCCACTCTCAGGACTTATGGAGGTCTCAGAGTTTCAGGTTATGGGCCCACCCTCTAGGGTACCAATCTTTAATGGAACTGGCTTCATATACTGGGAAAGTATGATGATAGGAGCTCTATGCGAAAAAAGGTTTTTGGGGATAGTGAGTGGACGGTTGGGGCGTCCATCAAGTCTTGGAACTCCTCAGGGTTTGGAGGAACCAGATTCACCAGGAAAGAGGATCCACCTTCAACGGAGGAAACAAAAGAAGGAGAGGTGGTGGACAAAGGAAAGGAGAAGGAGGCAACCACACCAATAGCAACTGGTTCGGCATTCATGTCACCTATTCCGAGGAACGAGGAGAATGATACTGAAACCTAGGACTTCAACAATATGGCGGCAAAGCACTTCATCCTACGCCATCTCACTCAAGGACTTGCATGTCCCCATTTGCAGGTAGAAAGGGCATCCGATCTTTGGATGGCTCTCATAGAGATGTACCGAAGTGGTACGATTTAGCAACAACAGTTGGCTGATCATAAAGTTAAGGAGTATGTATACAAAGGGGGGAAGATGTTGGATTTTTGCAATGAGCTTGCTACACTCTTCATGGAGCTAGAGAGTGCGGGAAAAGATTTTAGTGAAAAAGAAAAGGTTAACTATTTACTGATGAAGTTACCCGATGAGTTCGAGAACATAGTCAACCGTGTGCAGGACTTGCCGGACTCAAGGTGGATATGGAACTCAGTGGTAGGGATGATTCTCGTTCGGGAGAATACGATTGAGATCCGACGGGGAGGAAAGAGTGGCCAAGCCTTGGCAACTGCGACCGATTGGAGGAACAAGGATTCCCGAAAACCGGTCGGAAACTATGGGGGGAGGGAGCAGAAAAATCAGACCGACGAGTTTGGACCAAGGGCTCCCAAAGGTTTATGTCATTTTTGTAAGAAACCTGGGCACTATATGGCAGAGTGCACTAAGCTAACCGAGCTTTGGTTAAAGGAGGGGCAGATCGGTGGTACCCCGAGAGGAAAGAAAAAGGCCCTAGTGACACAGGTACATGAGGCGGAATCCGAGGACCAGGACGATGAACTCCTTTTAGATGAGGAGTTGGAGGCGAAAAACGAGGTCAAAAATTCCACGAAGGCAGAAATGTGCTTACGGTGGATTGAAAGGTGAAGCAGGCTGGATTGTAGATTCAGGTGCCTCCATGCACATGTGTAAGGATAAACACCTGTTCACTAAGATAAGAAATATTTCCACCGTAGAGATAGAGTACGGGGATGGGAGGATAGTCACCACTACTCTTGTAGGATCGGTAGATTTGAAAGTGTTAGTAGAAGGAAAGACATCCATAGTAATATTTTCTGATGTATTGTTTATTCCGGAGCTGAACAAAAACCTCATCTCTACATCCGTATTAGATGATAAGGGTTTTTTTACTAGCACTAGGGAAGGAGTCTTTACTGCTAGCTTTGAGGAGGATGTCTATTTCATTGCTGAGAAAGGTAGCCATGGGATGTTTAGGCTGGTTTTAATTAATGAAAAGAAGAAACTTTATTATGCTGGTGTTCATGATATTATGATGTGGCATAAGAGGCTTGGGCATGTGAATCTAGACAAGTTAAGAGAAATGAAAAAGATGGGAGTGGTGGAAGGGATTAAGTTCAGTGAGAATGATAATATAAGTGATTGTAGTGGATGTGCTCAAGGTAAAACACACAGATTACCTTTTCCTTAAACAGCCACCTATAAGGGAGAAAAAAATTCTAGATCTAGTACACACAGATATTTGGGGACCGGCTAAAGTACCCTCACGCGGGGGGAAGAGATTAATGATGACTATCACTGATGATTGGTCTCGGTATTCACGAGTCTATTTTTTGAAAAACAAGTCCGAAGCTCAGGATTGTTTTAGACAATACAAAGCATGGAGCAAAAAACTCCATGAAACTCCAATCAAGAGAATACGGAGTGACAATGGTGGAGAGTATACTTCTAACCAGTTTGAGGATTTTCTGAGGGAAGATGGGGTCCAACACCAAAAGACAGTCCCAGAAAACCCGCAATAGAATGGGGTAGCTGAAAGGTTAAATAGAACACTAAGTGATAGTGCTAGAAGTATGTTGTCAGATAAAAAGATAGGAAAAAGGTTTTGGGCAGAAGCAATGAACTTTGCTAATTACCTCAAAAATAGAGTTCTTACTTCAGCTATAAAAGATCAAACACCTTATGAGAGATGGACAGGCCGGAAACCAGACATATCTCACTTAAAGGTTTTCGGCAGTCAAGTGTTCAGTCTAGATACTGATCGGTCCAATTGGAAGCTAGATCCTAAAGGAAAACCGGGATACTTATTAGGATATGATGAAGATGTTAAAGGATATAGAGTTTATGATCTAAAAAGGGAAGATATAATCTTAGTAAAGCATCTAGTAGTTATGGATGAAGGAAAGTCTGTGGATCCCTTCAAATATACGAAGTCAGTAAAAATCAGATTTGAGTCAGAAAATTCCGATGACTTTGAGCTTCCTAACTATCCAGGTTTTAGAGAAGATGACATTCTTGCAGGAACAAATCAGACCGAAAAGGACTCGGCTGTGGAAACTCCAGTGACAACTCTACTCGAAGCGGAAGACGTGGTGGAAATTGATTCGGAATCAAGGGATAGGGGAGAAGCCGAGTTTGTTCGAAAGAATCCACGAGAACCATCTATTCCGGCCTCAGATTTTGAGGGGGGGAGGAGAAGTAGCAAAAGACTGCAAGAAAAACAGGTTAATAACAAGGTAACTAAACTATCTCATCAAGATGAACCTCAAACTTATGGAGAGGCGATGACTTGTCCAGAAAGAAACCGGTGGAAGACAGCTATCAATGAGGAGATGGCTTCAATCATGGCAGCCGATACTTGGGAGCTGGTGGACTGTCCACCTAACCGAAAACCAATCGGTTGTAAGTGGGTTTTCAAATTAAAACTGAATCAAGATAACACAATCTAGCGCTACAAGGCCAGATTAGTGGCAAAGGGATTTACACAAAAGGAAGGAATTGACTACAAGGAAACCTTTGCCCCGGTGGTCAGATTTCCCTCCGTCCGCATACTTCTCAGTTTAGCAGCGGCGGAAGACATAGAAGTGCATCAGATGGACATCAAGACAGCCTTTTTGCATGGGGAATTGGAAGAGGAGATCTTCATGCGACAACCCGAAGGTTTTGTGGAGGAAGGAGAGGAGAGTAAGGTATGCCGGCTGATTAAATCTCTTTATGGTTTGAAACAGGCGCCTCGACAATGGAATAAGAAGCTTGATGAGTTTCTTACCGGTCTGGGATATATTCGGATCAGCTCAGATCACTCAATCTATGTTTTCGAAGATAAGGAAGGTTTGATATTTATTGCAATTTATGTTGATGATTTGATTGTTTTAAATAAATCAATGGAAAAAATTAATAAACTGAAAACCGATCTTAAGGGGAGATTTGAAATGAAGGATATGGGGGAAGCAAAATATATTTTGGGAATTGAAGTAGAGAGAGACCGAAAAAAAAAAATTATAAGACTGACTCAAAAAGAAGCAATAGGGAACATGCTTGAAAAATTTCAAATGGATAAAGCTAATAGTTGTACAACTCCAATGGAGTTGAAGAGGGGAAGTGAGGGGAGTGAGGAAGAAGGAGTCATAGTCTTAGACGAAGAATTATCTCCTGAAGAACAGAAGTTCATGCAGACCATTCTTTACAGGCAAGTAGTGGGAAGTCTAATTTATTTTATGAATTCTACCCGTCCGGATTTAGCTGCAGCTGTAGGAGTGCTGAGTAGAAGTCTAAATGCTCCCACTAAGAAGGATTGGGAGGCAGCTAAGAGAGTCCTTAGATATTTGGTAGGAACTAGGGATCTATGGTTGTATTTGGGTGGGGAGAATACTGACATCACTACTTGGAGTGATGCCAGTTATGGTGATGCTCCGATGAGGAGATGCACTTCTACTTGGAGTGATGCCAGTTATGGTGATGCTCCGATGAGGAGATGCACTTTTGGATATGTATTATATGTGGGTGATGGGGCTTGCTGTTGGAGTAGCAAACAGCAAAAGGTTATTGCTCAGTCCACCATGGAGGCTGAGTATATGGCCTCTTGCTCTGCTGTAAAAGAATTGATGTGGGTCAAGTCTTTGCTTGGTGAGCTTGGTCATCTTAAGAGTGGTGTGCAAAAAATATTTTGTGATAATCAGGCAGCAATTGCTATTTCTGCCAATCCTAAACATCATTTTAAAGCCAAACACATGGACATCAGACTCAGCTTTGTTAGAGAGAAAGTAGAAAACAAAATAATCAGTTTAGAGTACAAACCAGATAGAGAGATGGTAGCAGACATGATGACCAAACCTGTGCCTTCCCCTAAGCTAATTTTCTGCAGGGAGAAGTGCGGTCTGAAATTAAAGATTGACTAGAAAATAAGGGGAGTGTAGAAATTAATCGTTCATTTTTAGTATTTTCTAGGTCTGAATAGAAATATAGAAAGAAGCCGAGGTAGTCTACCTCTAACTTCTCTCTCCAAACTCTCAAACTTGTCGCAGTCACTGAGAATTTCGAGAGGGAGCTAGAGCCATGGCTACCTAGGCTATCCGAAGGTTTACGGGAAATTTATATTAGTTAGGGTTTTTTATTTAAAAGGAATGTGCCGGCGACAGGAATTGATCCTTGTACCTACCGGCCGGCAGACATTTAGTAGCCGGTAGCCTTAGCCGTTAAGTCTAACATTAGTGTTACGTAGTATATAGTTTGATATTTATTTAAATATGTATACGTACGTAAAATCATTTAACTGTAATAGATTACGGGATACATAGATCCGATAATATATAAAGTACGGATTCCGGTACGAACAAGAAATCAATACCGCGCATTTATTTCGTAAGTGAAACGAATACCGCGCATGTATTTATTACGGCTACGATTAAATCCGAATTTAATCGGACCGCTGGAATTAGCGCCGAGATAGCGGAAGAAGATTTCGGCGGTTTTTGATCATCGCCACATCGGATGACACGTGGCGGACTAACATTGGATCGCGGCATCTCCGAGGATTAAGGGAGCGAATTCGGATATACCACGTGTCGACATTTAGGGCATGTCGTACAATGTTCGTACAGATAGTACACCGGCAGTTGTACTTTTGCGTACGGAACTGTATCCTGATTGGTTCCGTACATCAGTAGATAGAGTCTGTGAGAGAGATAGGACTTAGAAAAATTAGGAGATAGGACCCTCTCTCCCAGAGAGCTTTTGTACAAAATGTCAACTTTGACCCTCCATAACTTACTGCTAAGGGGAGCAAATTCAGAGATTCTTTTTGCTATCGACTCAGAGGAGTCTTGGATTCACAGGGGTGCAGGTGGTCAGATTATTTGTCTGCCAGGGTGGCAGTTATTTTTGCTTAAACACAAAGGGGTCAGGATTATTCTAGAGGCTTCTTGGAAGCTGTCCACTCTCAGGACTTATGGAGGTCTTAGAGTTTCACACCCCCCTTTGGCTCACCTTTACATATAGAGCGGTTTCTTATGGGAGAGATGCCTCCGGAGGTTGTAGTCGAAACCCCGCCAACGCAGCCAGCAAGGCGACCCTCTCCTCCACCTCCAGCTGTCTTTTCCCTTGAGACTTTTCCAACTTTGTCCGATTTTTCCCCTGAGACTTTTCTTACTTTGTCCGAGTCAGCCAGAGCTTTGGCTGCGGAGAAGGTGGAGCGGCCGCCCTTATCCCCAAAAGCGCGTAGAAAGTTGGCCCACAAGGAAGCCGTCCCTGGTCACCTTCGCGAGGTCGATCGCTATACCAGATCTAAGGCATCGATAGCAGAGATGTACATGGATCTTGAGATCCTGGCCGATCCTAGCTGGCCAGGTCGCCAAGAAATCTTAGCCCTTTATAATCTCCATGAGTTGAAGGTTACGAAGGAGTTAAAATTTCGTCTCCTTTTGTTGTCCGCGTTACGTTTTGGGGGTAGGTTGAGCTCGCTTGCTATTATTCCATATTCTACCTTTATTCTCTATTTTTCTAAGGGCAAGGTGATATTGTTAATTATGAGACAACATTTTTTATATTTCTATCCTTTCATTATTATGAGTAGATGTATCTTGGTTCTCTCTTTGGTAGTCTTTTTTGGGGCTTCGGTTGGGTTTCTTCCGGGGTCGATTACCAAAATCTTTTGTACCAGAATACTGGATTTTGAGAGAATCTTTGTTAGACTTTCAACAGGCCGTCACAGTACTGACACAGCAACCTGTCTCCTTTAGTTTAGAGGGGATAGGAGCTTTAGCTTAAGGAACCTCATCTTGTAGGGAGGAGTTAGGGTTCTTGTTATCTATAGTCTTACAAGTTCTGTTCATCCGTCATCACTCCATGGGAGGGGGAGAAGCTCACGAAAAAATGGGTCCGGAAATCGAATCTGAGGAGCACGGTAGTCAGGGTACGTTTGCATTAGAGGAAGAGTCACAGGTGCCCGAGGAATCAATCCCCTTTTCCTCTCCTTTAAACGTCGAGCAATTTCTTAAGGGAATGATGCCTCCGGCGGTTACGGCAGAGACTTCCCCAAAACAACCCGAGAGACAACAGACTCCCCCACCTCCGCCTCTCTTTTCTCCCGAGAATTTCCCTACATTGTCCGAGGCTGCCAAGGTTCAGGCCGCTGAGATATCTCCCAAATCACATAAGAAGGGTCTGGCTCATAAGGAAGCGGTCCCTGGTCACCTTCTTGAGGTCGGACGCTATATCAGATCCAAGGCCCTGACAGCCGAAATGTACATGGATCCGGAGATACTGACAGATCCTACTCGGCCAGGTCGAAAAGAAGTCTTAGCCCTTTAAAATCTCCATGAGTTGAAGGTTAAGAAGGAGTTGGTGCAGCGGGTAGCTAGAACCGATAAAGCCAGGATCATAAGCTTATTGGGAGGTGTTGTTGAGATACTGAGTAGTTCGTCGAGAGCGGCTCTTCGACCTCAGTCCGGGAGCAACGAGGGATTCCCTCAACTTCACCCCATCAACCCTCTTAATCTCTTGACACTGCAACCAGCAGACCATCCACGGGTAGGGCGACATCTCGGGCCCGAGCCGGAAAAAGGGATCAGTCCGCGTGGGTTACCAAAGCCCAAGAGAGTGCATCGGTTCAATCATCGGGACACCAAGGGCAGGTTCGCTCCCCGACCTAAAGAGGAGTCGTTTTTCCCTTCAGCCTCAATCTCTCCTTCCTCCCTATCTCCACCAGCATCGGTTGTTCGACCTTCCGAAGGGTTGTGGCGCTCGAGACCCACCGACCCTGAGTTACCTGGTCTGGGGATTGCGGATATCTCGGGGGTAGTGAGCAGCACCAAGAAACTTGTTGATATTTTGCGATCGCAGAGTGAGGCTACGGCGGGGACCGAACTCGTCACCATAGACTAGGAGGCTCTTGAAAGGGAAAGGAAGGAGGCCCTTGAACAGGATTTGCTTCTCATTCGAGAGGCTAGACAGAGGGCGAGAGGAATTCTTAGTGGACAAGTAGCTCCTCCTCATAGGTCAGGTCCCATTGCGGGAATACCACCCCGCGGTCAGGCAACCACGCCTGCAACTCAAGCTCCAAGGACTTCACCGAGATCTAGACAGGAATCTCCTCTCTAGCGAGAAGGGGAGGAAACCACAGGGCCTAATATGAAGGGTTTGGGTGCAGATTTACCGCCTGAGTCTGCTTCTCTGCCCCAAGAGGAGCCTACATTTGTCTCAATGGAGGTTGCCTCCGCCGTGGAGGCTTTGGTGGAGTTACGACCAGACGAGAGGATTCACATTTCCTTGAGGGCTTCAACACCTCTTTCTCCATCTCCCGGAATACCTTCAGATTTTCCATCTTCTCCTCCTCCTCATTCCTCTCACTCCCCGGGTCCCACCACAAAGCCCCGTGACAGTCTTTCTCCTCCCGTTTCTCGAGCACCCGCCGTCCGTGGGTCCCCTGATCGGCTAGTTATAAAGTACAAGTAGGACGTACCCGCCTACTCCCCGCCTCATCGACGTTCTCCTTCTTCTAGCCCAGGAATTCCACCTTCCCAGACATCTAAGAGGCAAAACAAGAGACATACTTCTTTTTCTACATTGCCCCAGCAGTCTCCGTCTCCTTCTCCGCCACCGTCAATTCCTCAACCTTCGAGCAAACCTCGGCTCCACATCCCATCAGTGGAGACAGTTCTAAGAGAAGAACAATACGCTCCTGGATATAGAGGAGCCAGGAATCCAACTTCTCCTTTAACAAGCAGACCATCCTCAGTGGGGGGGAAGATAACGCAAGTTACACTCCTCGTCCCAGCGGAGGAGAAGGCGGTTCCGAGCCAGATGGCGCAGATCTAGGTGTCATTTCATCGGTTTGATTTGTCTGTCCCACACGGCCTTCCTCGCCCCAGTTCACAAACCTCGTAGAGGAAGAGAAAATGGGTGACGTACAGATTATTATAGGGGACAGTTCGGGGATCGCGTCTCAGATTTCGAATTGTTGTGGAAATCCTTCACACAATCCGAAATAAACAAGTATAAGGGGGGAGCAATTCCAGATGACTTGGAAAGTACTCTTTTCCCAATGATGGTAAATATCTTGCTGGTGGCGCCTTAGCCAATTACAAAGAAACAACAACCTCTCCTAATGGCTTCCTGCATCAAAATTTCAGACCCAATCCTTGATGAGGCAGTCTTGCAAGCAAAAGCAGACTTGGCGGCGGCTGCAACCGCCCAGGTCACTGTAGAAATTAATGGTTTTAAGTATTTTCTAGGTCTGAATAGAAAGAAAGAAGCCGAGGCAGTCTACCTCTAACTTCTCTCTCCAACTCTCAAACTTGTCGCAGTCACTGAGAAATCGGAGAGGAAGCTTGAGCCATGGCTACCTAGGCTATCCTGAGGTTTACGCGAAATTTATATTAGTTCGGGTTTATTTATTTAAAAGGTATGTGCCGGCGGCAGGAATTCATCCTCGTACCTACCGGCAGGCAGACAGGAAGTAGTCGGTAGCCTTAGCCGTTAAGTCTAGGAGTCATGATATGTAGTATATAGTTTGATAGTTATTTAAATATGTATACGTACGATTATTCATTTAACTATAATAGATTACGGGATACATAGATCCGGTAATATATAAAGTACGGATTACGGTACGGACTATAAATCAATACCGCGCATTTGTTTCGTAAATGAAACAAATACCGCACATGTATTTATTACGGCTACGATTAAATTAGATTTTAATCGGACGGCCGCAATTAGCGCCGAGATCGCGGAGGAAGTTTTCGGCGGTTTGTGGACATCGCCAAATTAGATGACGCGTGGCGAAATGTCGTTGGATCGTGGAATCCCCGGAGATTATGGCATCGAACCCGGATATGACATGTGTCGACATTTAGGCCTTGTCGTACAATGTCCGTACCTAAAGTACACCGACCGCTGTACTTTTGCGTACGGAACTCAATTCTGATTGGTTCCGTACATCAGTAGATAGAGTCTGTGAGTGAGATAGGACTTAGAAAAATTAGGAGATAGGACCCTCTCTCCCAGAGAGCTTCTGTACAAAAGGTCAACTTTGACCCTCTATAACTTACTGCTCAAGGGAGCAAATCCAGAGATTCTTTTTGCTATCGACTCAGGGGAGTCTTCTCTTCACAGGGGTGAAGGTGGTCAGAGTTTTTGTCTGCCAGGGTGGCAGTTATTTTTGCTTAAACACAAAGGGGTCAAGATTATCCTAGAGGCTTCTTGGAAGCTGTCCACTCTGAGGACTTATGGAGGTCTCAGAGTTTCAGGTTATGGGCCCACCCTCTAGGGTACCAATCTTTAATGGAACTGGCTTCATATACTGGGAAAGTATGATGATAGGAGCTCTATGCGAAAAAAGGTTTTGGGGGATAGTGAGTGGACGATTGGGGCGTCCATCAAGTCTTGGAATTCCTCCAGGGTTTAAAGGAAGCAAATTCACCAGGAAAGAGGATTCACCTTCAACGGAGGAAACAAAGGAAGGAGAGGTGGTGGACAAAGGAAAGGAGAAGGAGGCGACCACACCAATAGCAACTGGTTTAGCATTCATGTCACCTATTCCGAGGAACGAGGAGAATGATACTGAAACCTGGGACTTCAACAATATGGCGGCAAAGCACTTCATCCTACGCCATCTCACTCAAGGACTTGCATGTCCTCATTTGCAGGTAGAGAGGGCATCCGATCTTTGGATGGCTCTCATAGAGATGTACCGAAGTGGTACGATTCAGCAACAACAGTTGGCTGATCTGAAAGTTAAGGAGTATGTATACCAAGGGGGAAATATGTTAGATTTTTGCAATGAGCTTGCTACACTCTTCATGGAGCTAGAGAGTGCGGGAAAAGTTTTTAGTGAAAAAGAAAAGGTTAATTATTTACTAATGAAGTTACCTGATGAGTTCGAGAACATAGTCAACCGTGTGCAGGACTTGCCGGACTCAAGGTGGATATGGAACTCAGTGGTAGGGATGATTCTCGTTCGAGAGAATACGATTGAGATCCGAAGGGGAGGAAAGAGTGGCCAAGCCTTGGCAACAGCGACCGATTGGAGGAACAAGGATTCCCAGAAACCAGTCGGAAACTATGGGGGTAGGGAGCAGAAAAAACAGGTTGACGAGTTCGAACCAAGGGCTCCCAAAGGTTTATGTCATTTTTGTAAGAAACCGAGGCACTATATGGCAGAGTGCACTAAGCTAACCGAGCTTCGGTTAAAGGAGGGGCAGACCGGTGGTACCCTGAGAGGAAAGAAAAAGGCCCTTGTCACACAGGTACTTGAGGCGGAATGCGAGGACGAGGACGATGAGCTCCTTTTGGATGAGGAGTTGGAGGCGAAAACTGAGGTTGAAATTCCACGAAGGCAGAAATTTGCTTACGGTGGATTGAAAGGTGAAGCAGGCTGGATTATAGATTCAGGTGCCTCAATGCACATGTGTAAGGATAGGCACTTGTTCACTAAGATAAGAAAGATTCCCACCGTAGAGATAGAGTACGGGGATGGGAGGATAGTCACCACTACTCTTGTAGGATCGGTAGATCTGAAAGTGTTAGTAGAAGGAAAGACATCCATATTAACATTCTCTGATGTATTGTTTATTCCGGAGCTGAACAAAAACCTTATCTCTACATCTGTGTTAGATGATAAGGGTTTTTTTACTAACACTAGGGAAGGAGTCTTTACTGCTAGTTTTGAGGTGGATGTCTATTTCATTGCTGAGAAAGGTAGCCATGGGATGTTTAGGCTGATCTTAAGTAATGAAACGAAGAAACTTTATTATGCTGGTGTTCATGATATTATGATGTGTCATAAGAGGCTTGGGCATGTGAATCTAGATAAGCTAAGAGAGATGAAAAAGATGGGAGTGGTGGAAGGGATTCAGTTCAGTGAGAGTGATGATATAAGTGATTGTAGTGGGTGTGCTCAAGGTAAAGCACACAGATAACCCTTTCCTAAAACAGCCACCTACAAGGGAGAAAAACTTCTAGATCTAGTACACACAGATATTTGGGGACCGGCTAGAGTGCCCTCACCGAGGGGGAAGAGATTTATGATGACTATAACTGATGATTGGTCTCGGTATTCCCGGGTGTATTTTTTGAAAAACAAGTCAGAAGTTGAGGACTGTTTTAGACAATATAAAGCATGGAGCGAAAAACTCCATGAAACTCCAATCAAGAGAGTAAGGAGTGACAATGGTGGAGAGTATACTTGTAACCAGTTTGAGGATTTTTTGAGGGAAGATGGGGTTCAACACCAAAAGAAAGTTCCAGAAAATCCGGAACAGAATGGGGTAGCTGAAAGGTTAAATAGAACACTAAGTGATAGTGCTAGAAGTATGTTGTCGGATAAGAAGATAGGAAAAAGGTTTTGGGCAGAAGCAATGAACTGTGCTAATTACCTCAAAAATAGAGTTCTTACTTCAGCTATAAAAGATCAAACACCTTATGAGAGATGGACAGGCCGGAAACCAGACTTATCTCATTTAAAGGTTTTCGGCAGTCAAGTGTTCAGTCTAGATACTGATCGGTCCAATTGGAAGCTAGATCCTAAAGGAAAACCGGGATACTTATTAGGATATGATGAAGATGTTAAAGGATATAGAGTTTATGATCTAAAAAGGGAAGATATAATCTTAGTAAAGCATCTAGTAGTTATGGATGAAGGAAAATCTGTGGATCCCTTCAAATATACGAAGTCAGTAAAAATCAGATTTGATTCAGAAAATTTTGATGACTTTGAGCTTCCTAACTATCCAGGTTTTAGAGAAGATGACATTCTTGCAGGTACAAATCTGACCGAAAAGGACTCGGCTGTGGAAACTCCAGTGACAACTCTACCCGAAGCGGAAGACGTGGTGGAAATTGATTCGGAATCAAAGGATAGGGGAGAAGCCGAGTTTGTTCGAAAGAATCCACGAGAACCATCTATTCCGGCCTCAGATTTTGAAGGGGGAAGGAGAAGTAGTAAAAGACTGCAAGAAAAACAGGTTAATAACAAGGTAACAAAACTATCTCATCAAGATGAACCTCAAACTTATGGAGAGGCGATGAATTGTCCAGAAAGAAATCGGTGGAAGACAGCTATCAATGAAGAGATGGCCTCAATTATGGCAGCTGATACTTGGGAGCTGGAGGATTGTCCACCTAACCGAAAACCAATCGGTTGTAAGTGGGTTTTCAAATTAAAACTGAACCCAGATAACACAATCGAGCGCTACAAGGCCCGACTAGTGGCAAAAGGATTTACACAAAAGGAGGGAATTGACTACGAGGAAACCTTTGCCCCGGTGGTCAGATTTCCCTCCGTCCGCATACTTCTCATCCAGGCAGCAGCAGAAGACATGGAAGTGCACCAGATGGACATCAAAACAACCTTTTTGCATGGAGAATTGGAAGAGGAGATCTTCATGCGACAACCCGAAGGGTTTGTGGAAGAAGGAGAGGAGAGTAAGGTATGCCGGCTGATTAAATCTCTTTATGGTTTAAAACAGGCGCCTCGACAGTGGAATAAGAAGCTTGATGAGTTTCTTACCGGTCTAGGATATATTCGGATCAGCTCAGATCACTCAATCTATGTTTTTGAAGATGAGGAAGGTTTTATATTTATTGCAATTTATGTTGATGATTTGCTTCTTTTAAGTAAATCAATGGAAAAAATTAATAAACTAAAAACCGATCTTAAGGGGAGATTTGAAATGAAGGATATGGGGGAAGCAAAATATATTTTGGGAATTCAAGTAGAGAGAGACCGAAAAAGAAAAATTATAAGATTGACTCAAAAAGAAGCAATAGGGAACATGCTTGAAAAATTTCAAATGGATAAAGCTAATAGTTGTACAACTCCAATGGAGTTGAAGAAGGGAAGTGAGGGGAGTGAGGAAGGAGGAGTCATAGTCTTAGACGAGGAATTATCTCCTAGAAGAACAGAAGTTCATGCAGACTATTCCTTACAGGCAAGTAGTGGGAAGTCTAATATATTTTATGAATTGTATCGGCCGGATTTAGTTGCAGCTGTAGGAGTGCTGAGTAAAAGTCTAAATGCTCCCACTAAGAAGGATTGGGAGGCAGCTAAAAGAGTTCTTAGATACTTGATAGGAACTAGGGATCTATGGTTGCATTTGGGTGGGGAGAATACTGACATCACTACTTGGAGTGATGCTAGTTATGGTGATGCTCCGATGAGGAGATGCACTTCTGGATATGTATTATATGTGGGTGATGGGGCTTGCTGTTGGAGTAGCAAACAGCAAAAGGTCATTGCTCAGTCCACCATGGAGGCTGAGTATATGGCCTCTTGCTCTGCTGTAAAAGAATTGATGTGGGTCAAGTCTTTACTTGGTGAACTTGGTCATCTTAAGAGTGGTGTGCAGAAAATATTTTGTGATAATCAAGCAGCAATTGCTATTTCTGCCAATCCTAAACATCATTTTAAAGCAAAACATATGGACATTAGACTCAGCTTTGTTAGAGAGAAAGTAGAAAATAAAATAATCAGTTTAGAGTACCGACCAGATAGTGAGATGGTAGCAGATATGATGACCAAACCTGTGCCTTCCCCTAAGCTAATTTTTTGCAGGGAGAAGTGTGGTCTGAAATTAAGAATTGACTAGAAAATAAGGGGAGTGTAGAAATTAATGGTTTTTAAGTATTTTCTAGGTCTGAATAGAAGAAAGAAGTTGAGGCAGTCTACCTCTAACTTCTCTCTCCAACTCTCAAACTTGTCGCAGTCACTGAGAAATCGGAGAGGAAGCTAGAGCCATGGCTACCTAGGCTATCATGAGGTTTACGCGAAATTTATATTAGTTCGGGTTTATTTATTTAAAAGGTATGTGCCGGCGGCAGGAATTCATCCTCGTACCTACCGGCCGGCAGACAGGAAGTAGTCGGTAGCCTTAGCCGTTAAGTCTAGGAGTCATGATACGTAGTATATAGTTTGATAGTTATTTAAATATGTATACGTACGATTATTCATTTAACTATAATAGATTACGGGATACATAGATCCGGTAATATATAAAGTACGGATTACGGTACGGACTATAAATCAATACCGCGCATTTGTTTCGTAAATGAAACAAATACCGCACATGTATTTATTACGGCTACGATTAAATTAGATTCTAATCGGACGGCCGCAATTAGCGCCGAGATCGCGGAGGAAGTTTTAGGCGGTTTGTGGCCATCGCCACATCAGATGACGCGTGGCAAAATTCCGTTGGATTGTGGAAACTCCGGAGATTATGGCACCGAATCCGGATTTGACATGTGTCGACATTTTGGCCATGTCGTACAATGTCCGTACCTAAAGTACACTGGCAGCTATACTTTTGCGTACGGAACTCAATTCTGATTGGTTCCGTACATCAGTAGATAGAGTCTGTGAGTGAGATAGGACTTAGAAAAATTAGGAGATAGGACCCTCTCTCCCAGAGAGCTTCTGTAGAAAAGGTCAACTTTGACCCTCCATAACTTATTGCTTAGGGGAGCAAATTCAGAGATTCTTTTTGCTATCAACTCAGGGGAGTCTTCTCTTCATAGGGGTGAAGGTGGTCAGAGTTTTTGTCTGCCAGGGTGGCAGTTATTTTTGATTAAACACAAAAGAGTCAGGATTATCCTAGAGGCTTCTTGGAAGCTGTCCACTCTGAGGACTTATGGAGGTCTCAGAGTTTTAGTCACAGCTGCTTTCACCGATGACATGAAACTGCAGGCACAAGGTCTAGCCTATGTCAACCAACTTCAGGCAATACAGGTCGCCAGAGCAGCCACCCGGATGGTTGAAGACCCTAACCTTTGTACCTCACTTTTGAACACCTGAATGCTCTTTTACAAAGAAATGAATGAATGTGCTATGAAGGAATTTAAGGAATTCCGTTGCAAGGAGAGTGAATTTCCCCAGACTCTTTTCAACAGATTGTCGAGCCTCTGCCAAAAGACAAAACTATCAACCATTGATCTCTCGGCTTTGGCAACCAAATACTTCATTGTGGTCTGAAACTTGTTCGGACCCACAAACAGATTGCCCTTAATAATTAGATTGCTGGACAGGCCATCCACGACCGCAATCCATCCGCTAAAGAAATCTCGTTGGCAGCAATGAAACTTAACGACCAGTTCGTTCATAGAGAGGCCCAAGAGAAGGCGTTAACCGGAAAAACCAGTGGAAACTTTGCAAGATTTGTTTGAGAAATGCCTCCCAACAATGAAGAGTCGGCAGAACTCCTAGCTTTGCGGAAGCTCAAAGAGAAACAATTGGTGGATAGCGGATCCGAACGCGCCATGAAGGCCGATGACTGCGTCTTCTTGTACAACTGTTTGAAGTGTCAACAAACAGGTCATGGATGGAAGCGCTGCCCCCGAAGCTCAAACCAGAATTAGCTCTCAAGCAAAAAGAATGGGAAAAGAAGAGAGCAGAAAGGACCAAGAAGCAACAAGAAAGGAAACAAGAAAAAGGATTGGAAGACAAAACCTCGATGAACAAAGACAATTATCGTCAGACTCCCCAGTCCGAGACTGCAAAAATGTCACAAGCCCAGTTGCGACAAATCAAACTTCCAAAGTTCGATGACGCGCAAATCTCCAAAATATTGATGGGCAAATACACCTCAAAGGGCTCCAAGTGTGAGGCTTGCGGTTTCATGGGTCACAAGGAAATGGAGTGTTTCGAAAGAATGGGGTCTCGGAGGAGATGATGCAATATGCACTATTTACTGGTGAAGGTGAAACCGCCATAAACCCTCTCCCTCTCCTGCTTCTTTACCCTTCGGAACGCCGCACCACGTAAGAACCGGAACGACAGCCAACAGGTCAAGCAAAACTCACCTCGGAAATTATAATCCAACAGCAGAGACAACAACTAGCCGCAATGGCTGCAAAATTGGCAGCCCTACGATTGGGATCTCACTTCAGGACTCTTGCTTTGACGGAAGTTCAAAAACTCCACCGGAGAAAACAAGAGCTACTACAAAAGCTTGCGGAGCTTGAACAGGGAACCGCGGCGGGCGCAGACGATGACGATGTGATGGGGTGGGACATGGAACCTCCTAAAGCTCATCACGCACAAACCTTCCTTTCTGGAGCTTGGAATGTTGGCGTGGGAGACAGTAGCAGGCAGCTTCGTAACTCAACATCGGCGCACAGAAGGGACCAGCAAAGACTGACTCAAAGAGACCACAACAGGAAGTCTAGTGGACCTTTGTCCTTCACCACCAGGGCAATCATTCTGAACAGCAAAATAGGTCTCCGAATCAAACCCACAAATCCGCCTCCTGCGGCCAGAAAGAAATTGCCTCCCGGATTCGAGAATTACATGACAACAAACACTAGGGAAATGGAAAAACATGCAAAGGAGGAGGAAAAGCGGAACAACCAAGACTGGTTCGAAAAATATTTGGCGGAACGTCTAGAAGATACTATACCAAAAACGCCCCCGGAACAGGAATCTGATCAGGAAAGTGGGGAACCAGGGGGGGGGGGTCAGGAAAAATCGGAAGAACCTGCAGATTCCTCCATTTGGTCGCCAGAAACTCAACCTTATTCCTTCAAACCAATAGTGATGTTAGTAAGGCATCTAATGCCCTTCGCCCTCACTCACGTGAAAACACTGGCCTCTTCCTACAACCTGATGGAAGAAATTCTCATTTAGGCCCTCGGAGAGGAGATTCATTCGAAGGAAAAAAAATAGATAGGCGTAATCTATCTGTAACCTATCTGGTATCTATCTAGTAAGATATCTAGTAAGATAGGCGTCTTCTGGTCCGCCGACCCATATACCCCTATGATAGATAGGGATTATAAGACGTTATCTGTGGCTCTAATAGTAAACCGGACGGGAAACTTCTAACTCAACAGATACAGCGAATATCAGGATGCGGTGGTCGAACCAGGAGCACTCCCAAATCTAATTGCCACGTCGACTCTGCAGCAAAAGCCTGAAGAACTCCGACCGGAAAATCTGCCCAAGTAACATCTGCCTAAGCACTGTTAGCTGAAACTTTGAGACCTCCATTGGCCCTCAGAGTTGGCAGATCCAAAGAAGCTAATCTAGATAGTGCCGACTCCAAACTTGATATAAACCCAAATGACCAACCCCTTGACAGTCACAACCCCAACATAGATTCATCCTTGTGAAATAAAACTTTCTGTGTGCTCAGTTCCATCACAGAATGCAAAGTTAGAATATGAGATTTGGACACATTCACCCACTTTGACTTTCCCTTAGAAATGCAGCCACCCTGGCAGACAAAACCTCTCACCGACTACACCCCTATGTAGCCAGGACTCCCCTGAGTCTGCAGCAAAAAGAGTCACTGAAAATGGTCAATTAAATTGATAGTTATGGCTGGCCAAAATTTGCCATTTATATAGAGTGCTCTCTGGGAGAGGAAGCTGCCTACCCAAAATTTTCTAAGTCCTATTCCCTCTCTAAAACTCTATCTACTGAAGTACGGCACCAATCAAATTATTGTGTTGTACAGAAAAGTACAGGTGCCAGTGTACTTTATGTACGGCCATTGTACGACAATGGCCAAAATGTCGACACGTGTCAAATCAGGATAAGTTCCTGTAATCTCCGGAATTCCCGTAGTCCAATGTTATCACGCCACGTGTCATCTGACATGGCAAAGACCGTAAAACGCCAAAAATGCCTTTTCCGTGATCGCGGCGCCTATCGTGGCCGTCCGATCAAAACCGGTTATAATCCTAGCCGCTGAAATTCGTCGCGCGGTATTTGTTTCGCTATCGAAACAAATGCGCGGTATTTGTTTTGATAGCGAAACAAATGCGCGGTATCCGTTCTGTCCACAAACCGTACTTCGTACTAAATCAAACTGTATCTATGTACTAAGTATCTATTAGCCGTTAAACGGATTTATCTACATGTGACGATTTATATATTTATCAAACCCTATATTTCGTAATATCTGTTCTAGACTTAACGGCTAGAGCTAACGGCTAATGCTGGCTGACAGACGTCAGGTACCAGGATCAATTCCTGGGTCTGTCAACTATCTTCTGGTAAGTCTACCTATTTCACCCCTTGTCTTCTCTAGAGAGCCTAGGAAACCATGGCTCTAGCTCCCTATCCAGCCTTCAGTGACTACAACAAGTGTGGGGGCTTGGATAGGGGAGTTAGAGGTAGACCGCCTCAGCTCTTTTTCTATCCTAATAGAGACCTAGAAAATACTCAAATAACAACAATAGCAGTGGGAGCCAGCCAGTCCACGAAAATATCAAGGCCATGTTAATCGAGTTCTCCGATGACGTAGGTTAGAAGGTCCGAATTCAGCTTCCCTTTTTGGTGGTGGAAGGTAAGCAGTTTGAAATTCTGCTGGGGATGGCCACCTGGACAAGGTTGAACATGGGATTAAGTGTGTGGAAGGAGCAGTTTACTGTTCGGGATCCAGAGGATCCAAAAGTCAAGGTGGTTGTACCCTTTGATTTTTGGAATAGGGGGAAAAACAATGCTCCGTAGCCAGATGTTATCCTGTTTATGCCACTCACACTCCAACAGAGCTGCTCGCCATCGCTACCTATATCGCAGACGTAATATATCAATTCCCTATTTCTAAGCGGTGGGAAAAGGGATACCAGAAAATATTTACGCACATAGCAACACTTCGGCGGGAAGTGGACCAGTCTTTCGCAACTGTATTCGCCAGAGAGGAAAAGCCTCGGGCGGAATCTTCTAAAATTCCACCTGCGAAGCAAAAATTCTATCGACAAGTGGTATCATTATCGATTCTGGATTCTGGACTCCGAATATTATCCCTATTCTTTGGAATTAGCTCGAACTTAGAGGTTGTATTGAAAGCGAGATATAACGTGGAGTCTTATGTTGTCGTGGAAATCTCCCCTGACGCTCGGGTAGACAATGAACAGCGACTACAATAGCTCCACCAATTGTACCCCCAACAACTTCCAATATCTGCCATCTGAAGATCTCACCGAAGCCTACCCAGAACGTAGACAATATCCTGAAACCCCATTTAGCTATGCTGGAACGAGTGGATCTGGTAATAGCAAGATGGCCATGTCAATGATACTCTCTAGCAGGGAAAGGTGGGGGACATCAAGACAGCCGAAGTCGAACCTTTTTCTAGATGATCAATTTAATTTCTTAGCTCCAGTAGTCCCAAAACACACAAGTGGGGTACGTTTTGGAAAATGTTCACCCGGGAGATGATAAAAGAAAACAGGTCGCCAATAGCAGGAATCAAGTTAAGGAGATTCTAATGCCTCCCCTCGTTTTCGATGCAGCACAACTGGGATCAAAGGCTCATAGAGTTCGAGCTTACTTGACCTATCTGATACCATTGTCGATCCAACACCAGCTCTTACACAACCACAAAATCAAATCCTCAGATTACTCTACAACAAATTCTAAGGCTATGGCTGATGGCTACCCCAGTTACTAAGGCAGATCGTCTTCCTTTCTTTCGGTGCAACAAACCAGGGTTACCACGGCGAGCCCCACCAACCTTGGTTTCCTTCCCCAACAGCCATGCGTATCGGAAGTGAGCAACTGGAATGATATTTGACAACAACATTGGAGTTTCGACAACACCAACGGTGGAAGAATGTGAACAAGCAATGGGATTCCAACCTGCCACCACGGCAGCACCCGGTATTTCAAACCTCAATAAATGCAGCCTACTCGGACAAAGCATGGATCTCAATGCAATCACTTGGGTAATAAAACATTTTCTTGCCTTTTCCGGCATACAGTCTCCTCAGTCAAGGGCTAGCTACCTTCAAACTCCAAAGTCGTTAGCAATGCAAGCCAACTTGCAGCTTGAAGGGGGGAGAGAGGCAAGGAGACAAATTTTATCATCAAAATTTTCCAGTCCCAACATTTCACCTAAATCAAAGAATTCCTCAGTGGAGGGGAGCGGAGGCTAAAAAGGGGACAGCTTAGCAAAAGTTGTTAGCAACAACATTTTGACAAGAGGAGGGGAAGTAGACCCACAGGTAGGATTGGAATTTGATATCTCCCGCTAGGGTAGACCCCTTGAGGCTTCGGCGACGGTAGAACCTAGGAAGATGGATTGGACCTTAGGGGAACAGTTAGACCCTCAGCAAAAGGCCCGGCTTTCCAACATGTTGGAGAAGAACAAACAGGTGTTCTCGTTGTGAGAAACTGAAGTTGGCATCTACAAAGGGAGCCCCTTTCGAATCGATTTAATAGACGAGACGGCTACTGTTTGGCAAAAACAGTACCCGCTTAGCTTCAAGGAAAAGAAATTCATCACAGTAAAGGTACAAACCCTGGTGGAAGCAGGATTGGTGCAAGAAAGTACTAGACTCCATGGATTTGCGTCCCCAACGGTTCTCCCTCCCAAGAAGGACTCGTCTGGGAAAACGGTAGACTTTTGGATGTGTGGAGACAACAGAATGCTCAACACGGCAACCGTACCTGACCGATACCCAATGCCTACCCCAAAAGAGATTTTCGACTCGCTAGCTGGGGCCACCATTTATTCCACCTTGGACATGAAGAATGGGTTCCACCAGATTGCAATGGAGCCAAAGCAATGTGAGAGGACAGCGTTTTGGGCAGGGTCTAACTTGTATGAATGGCTCTACATGCCATTCGGGCTAAAGAATGCACCAGCCAAATTCCAACGTGCCATGGACGAGGCGCTCCGGGGAATTGACTGTGCACGGTGCTACATCGACGATGTTATTATCTGCTCGAAGACCTTCGAGGAACATTTGGAGCACATACAGATTGTACTCCGAGCTCTCGAAGCAGCGAGCTTGAAATGTCACCCGGGTAAGGGATTTTTTTGGTGCAGAAAACTATATACCTGGGACATGAAGTTACACCCGAGACAGTGGGTCCCCACATGGTCAAGGTGGCAGCCCTTAATGCCCTTCCCCCTCCTTAAGACGTCTCCGCACTCCGTACGTTTTTAGGCCTGGCTAACTACTATCGGAGATTCATCCCCAAATTTAGCAGTCACGCTCAACCATTCAACCAGTTGTTACGGAAGGACCAAGAGTGGCAGTGGACGCAGGAGCAACTGATTTCTTTCCAGTTTCTGAAGGATTCCCTTAAGCAACACCCACTGCTCTGGATGCCCGATCATCAAAGGTCGTTCCTCCTTTACACGGATTGGAGCCGATTTGGATTGGGAGGTGTTTTAGCTCAACTGGATGATGCAAGGGCTGAATATGTGGTAGCTTACGCCAGTAGAAGTAACAACCGAGCGGAGGGGAATTACAACAGCTACCACGGGGAATTACTGGCGGCAATTTGGGCAATCAAACATTTCAGACTATATCTGTACGGAGTCCAATTTACTCTGATTACGGATCACCAACCTCCCAAGTGGATTATGGAAAACAGCAAGCTCACTGGCAAGCTCGCCGGATGGGTGTTAATACTGCAGGAATATGATTTCGACATAATCCACCAAGACGATGAAATCCATGGGAATGCTAACGGACTTAGCAGAAATCGTGATCCTTCCACTAAGGATTCCATCGGGCCCGTCACGATGAAGATCCCGAAATCAGTTTGGAACTCATTCGATCTTCCTCTACCTTTATTTGGCTTCCTCAATTTGGGGGGGAATTGTCAACTTTCTCCGCAGACGTGGAGGGCCAAGCAACAATACGAGCCAGGGGGGAAGATATTTGGAATGACCCCGATGCACTTCAATCTATCCAACAAGGTTCTCCTCTATCACATTTGTCTGAAGTGCAGTTATCTCAGGTTCAAGTTCGAATGGGGGCCTACGAATGGGAGAGAGGCATTTTAATCTGGAAATGGGCAGACGGGACAAGAAAAGTGGTTCCTCCCCCGGCCGATAGGGAAACTGTTTTTTTTCGCCTCCACCGACAGTGTGGCCATTTTGGGCAGAAACGACCACCTTCTTGGTCACAGGATCATACTGGTGGCACGGGTTGCGGACCCAAGTCAACCGGCGTACTTGTGGCACGGGTTGCAGACCCAAGTCAAGCGGATTGTGCAAACGTGTTCTTCTTGTGACCGCATCAAAGCACCTTTCAACATAAAGGGAGGCGCCCAACTCCATTCCCTTCCCATCCGGGGAATGTTTTACCGGTGGTCTCTGGATCTTCTCGGTCCTCTCCCCAATAGCAAACGAGGGAACCGCTTTGTATTGGTAATGATATTGCATTTTTCCAAGTGGATCGAATTGGTGGTCTTACCCCAAAAGGAGTCCAAGGTGATTGCGGACGCATTCTTGTAGAGAGTGTTGTCCCAATTTGGGGCCCCAGCCGAAATTCTGACCGACCAGGGCTCCGAATTTGCGCGAGAATTCTCCAACTTGTTGGAATTATGCCTCATCGACCACCGGCTGACCAACCGAGACCACCCACAAGCCCAACGGTGTGGGCGAGAGGTGCGTACAGACAGTGAAGCGGTCACTACGCAAATATGCTGTGAAAGAGGATTTAGGAGAGTGGGATTGAAGGGTGCCTAGCATTGCCATAGGGTACAGGTTCAGCTGGCAAGCCTCTCTCCACTTTTATAGTCCTTATTTAATTTTGTTCGGACAACATCTAATCTTACCCGACGCAGCCTCCGCCAAAGCGGTGGTCTTTCTAGAGATGGATAACAAAAGAACGGTCGAAAAACTGATTGCCGACAGGCCAAAGTATTTCACCGAGAAATGTCTCTAGCCATGGGAAATTTACAAGCAGCTCGGCACCAAGATTAACTCTGGTATTCGCAATGTCGGAGCGGGAATTTTGTCCCGCGGCAATGACGATTTTTACCCGGGGATTTCGTGTATCGAATGCAACAGAAAAAGGACACTCTTGACATTTCAGCGAGAAGGGTGCTCTTGAAAGTGGTGGAGGTTTCCAATAAGGGTGTCTTGACATTAGAAGGAAAAGACGGTCGGAAAATTAAGGAAAATCAGATCTATGTAGCTCCCTCTCACATCCGGGGATTGGAAGACGAGCCTACTTTCCACCTCACATTTTTTGTCGATCCCCCATCATGTTCCTATGGCTGCCTCTCGTCCTCCTCTCGAAATCCTGTACTTGTCTTTGATCGATGTGACCAGTGTCCGCATCAAGCCTACCTCCCCTCTTCTTGGGACCCTCATCCTAAGCCCTCTGTACTCTAGTTCTGCAAGAATTGCGAATTCGGCGGGTAGCTATTCTTATGTCTTAGTCATGGTTGACTAAGAGGGGGGGAAATCAGGAAAAAAGACTCCGTTACCCAGAATTCTATCCCTTTTCCTCGGCCCGGTGGGGAAAAGAGGGGGAGGAGATATCATTTCGCCCCCTCCATGCACTCATCCCTATTTTTGCATTTATGTGCATAGGAGAAAGGCGAGCACCCGTGGAAATGGGCATTATCATGGGAACCAATCGCATTCTAAAGGGTTGTTTGCACGACTCCTATGCAAATATTCACGGCAGTGGGCCCTCCTCTCATGTTTTTCCGGCACGCTCAACAGCTATCAACCTCGTTGGCTTTACAGGCATTTCTTTAAATCACCATGGATTTCCGGGCCCTTCTCCCATGTACGGTCATCGAAGTACGAAAGAAGGAGTGTACGTAGCCGGACTCGATCCTTCTATTTTTCCAACTGAGCGGAACTCACTTTATTTCGATCCAAACGGAGGCTAAAAGACGGAGTTAATACTTTTCAAGATTACCATTTCTGTTACATGCGACCAATTTCCACGTGTCACTTTGGGGGCTACATTGTGGAACGCCACTTAACTTTTAGGATAATCTTGTAGATTTTGTTGTTGGATGTCTGAAAGAGGTTAGTTCAGGTCCACCAGACAGGTAGAGCATTTATTACCTTAAGTCAAAGTTATGCGTTTCACGTCAATTCAAACCTTTGTGTTTAGGAGTGTATCATAGAATGACATTTGGCTTCTAATCTAGCCAGAGCTAGTCGAATAAATTTTGCCCTGAGCGTAGTACAACCTGTTTTGTCTTATGTCCGTACGATAACAATTCCATGCCGCTGATTTCCTCCTGGTGTTGCTTTGACTTTGGTACTGTCAGTAGGACAAACTTTGCTTGTATAAGGCACTTGGGGCCGAAGGAGATAGGTGGCTGTTTCAGGACTATCTGTTGAAAAAAACCCTAGAAATTCCAGCAAACTTTCTTGTGGAGAACTTTTGTTTTGTATGTGATTGTGACCCTTTTGCCATCTTGGTTTGCATCCGTCCTTGGTGGAAGTCATAGTTCGGTTGGGTAGTTGGCACTATCTTTCTAGTTAGGGCGATTTGGGATTGATGTTTGTTGGAAACCGAGAGGGTCTTGACGGTTTCGGATTGCGGAAACCGAGGAGTTAAGGAGGCCTTACCTATTCTGGTATCTGCCGGAGAGATTTCGTCTCCTGTTGTTGTCAGCGTTACGTTTTGGGGGTAGGTTGAGCTCGCTTGCTATCATTCCACATTCTACCTTTATTATGTATTTTTCTAGGGCAAGGTGATATTTTTAATTTTGAGACAGCATATCTATATTTTACCTTTTCATTATTCCGAGTGAATGTATATTTGTTCTCTCTTTGGTAGTCATTTTTGGGGCTTCGGTTGGTTTTCCTCTAACGTCGATTACTAGAATCTTTTGTACCAGAATAGTGGATTTTGAGAGAATCTTTGTCAAACTCTCACCAAGCTGTCACAATACTGAAACAGCCACCTTCTCTTTTTGTTTAGAGGGGATAGGAGTTTCAGTTTAGAGAACCTTATCTTCTTTGGAGGAGTTAGAGTTCTTTTTACCAATATGCCGACAAGTTCTGTCCATCAGTCATCACTCCATGGGAGGGGGAGAAGCTGAAGAAAATGGGGTTCTGAAAATCGGATCTGAGGAGAAGGGTAGTCAGGATACGTTTGCACCACAGATACAAACACAGGTGCTCGAGGAATCAATACCCTTTTCCTCTCCTTTAAACATAGATCATTTTCTTAACGGAATGATGCCTCCAACCGTTGTAACCGAGAGTTCCCCAAAACAGCCCGATAGGCAACAGACTCCCCCACCTCCGCTTGTCCTTTCTCCCGAAAATTTCCCTACATTGTCCGAGGTTGCCAAGGTTCATGCAGTGGAGATATATCCCAAATCACGTAAGAAGGTTTTGGCTCATAAGGAAGCTATCCCTGGTTACCCTCCCGAGGTCGGGCGCTATACGAGATCGAAGGCCCCCACAGCTGTAATGTACATGGATCCAGAGATAGTGGCAGATCCTACTCGACCAGGTCGGAAAGAAATCTTAGCCCTTCACAATCTCCATGAGTTGAAGGTTAAGAAGGAGTTGGTACAGCGGGTAGCCAAAACCGATAGAGCCAGGATCGTAGCTAGTGAAAGGTATCGTTGAGATACTGAGTAGTTCGTCCAAGAGCGGTTCTTTGACCTTAGTCCAGGAGCAAAAAAGGATGCCCTCAACTTCACGCCAGCAGCCCACCCAATCTCTTGATAGTGCAATCAGCAGAACTGTCCAGCGGCAGAGAGACATCTCGGGCACGAGCGAGAGGAGGGATAAGCCAACACGAGTTACCAAACCCCAGAAAGTGCATTGGTTCAATCATCGGGACACCAAGGGTAGGTTTGCTCACCGACATAAAGAGGAGCCGTTCTTCAATTTTGCAATTCTATGGTCTCCATTGACCAAGAGAATGAGCAGCCTGTGTAAAGCCTCTAGGATAATATTTGCCCCTTCTACTTTCCCGCTGAATAAGCGCCGCCCAAGCACACAAATATTCTAACCACTCTCACCCCTATGAGGACAAGACTTCCCTGGGTTAAACGCAAAATGAATCATTGAATTTGCTACCCTGAGCAGTAAGTTATGGCTGGTCAAAGATGACCTTTATAGTTATAAGCTCTCTTAAAGAGAGGTCTTTAAATATCACTAAGTCTTGGTGTGCCTACTCACGACTACATACTACTAAACCCTAGTCCAATAGGAACATTATATAGTACAAGAAGGTACAATGGGCGGTGTACTTTATTGTACAACCATTGTATGACAAGGTCTACAAGGTGACACTTGTCAAATTGGAAGCCATGGTTCCTCCTCCCATCTTTTGCTATATCAAATAATGTAGCGCCACGTGGCACTGTCTGACGCTATCTCTATATGCCGCCAAAAGCTTACTTCGTGTGGCGGCTCTAATGCAGGCCGTTCGATCAAAACATATTTTACACTGTTCAGATTCGCGTACATGCATGAATTGTTCCTCTTCGTTAGTCTGGTGTTAATTAGTTGTCACGTTGATGCTTATGTACCTTTAATACCCGTGAGTATCGTTTTGATAACGCCTTAGTGGTTAAGGCGTAGAACTATATAGAGGTCCGCAGACCCAAGTTCAAATCTGGACCTAGGCACCATTTTGGTAAAATATCCTCTACTTCTAACTCTGCCACTTTCTAAATATCGCGGCAGCCATGGCGTTGTAGAAATCGATGGTTATTTTATTATTTTCTATGTCTAAATTGTAATATAGAAAAGAAGTCAAGGCAGTCTGCCTCTAGCTTCTCTCTCTAAACTCTCACACTTGTTGCAGTCACTGAGAAGTTGGAGAGGAAGTAGAGCCATGGCTACCTAGGCTATCCAGAGGTTTACAGGAAATAGATTAGTTGTTTTACAGATAGGTAGGTTTATTTACTAAAAGGAGTATGTCGGAACCAGGATTTGATCTTGGTACCTCGCATTCGTTAGAACGCCGATAGGCGGAACCTTAACCGTTAAGTCATGACGTTACGATACATACTATTGGGTTTGATATTTATTTAAATGTTAACACGTAGGAAAATTCATTTAACGACGGATGTTTACGGATACATAGATCCAGTTATATAAGCGTACGGATTTCCGTATAGATAAAGAACGAGTACCGCGCATTTTGTTTCTTTTACGAAACAAGTACCGCACAAGGATTTATGACGCCTACGATTGAAATTTGCATGTAATTGGACGGCCGAAAAGAAAGCCGAGATCGCGGAAGAGATTCTCGGCGGGTTATGGTCATCGCCACATCGTATGACACGTGGCACGATTACGTTGGATCGCGGCATCTTGGGGGATTAGGGGACCGAATTCGGATATGACATGTGTCGACATTAAGGCCATGTCGTACAATATATGTACATAAAGTACATTGGCAGCTGTACTTTTGTGTACGGCAGTGTAATGTTATTGGTGCCGTACACCTGTAGATAGAGTTTGAGAGAGAGATAGGACTTAGAAAAATTGGTAGATAGGACCCTCTCTCCTAGAGAGCTTCTGTACAAAATGTCAACTTTGACCCTCCATAACTTACTGCTCAGGGGAGCAAATTTAGAGATTCATTTTGCTATCGACTTAAGGGAGTCTTGCCTTCACAAGAGAGAAGGTGGTCAAGGCTATTTTCTGCCAGGGTGGCAGTTGTTTTTGCTGAAACACAAATGGGTCAAGGTTATCCTAGAGGCTTCGTGTGAGCTACTTACTCAAGGTCCTATGGAGGTCTTAGAGCTGCAGGTTATGGGCCCACCATCTAGGGCGCCCATAATCAATGGAGCTGGCTTCATATACTAGGAAAGTATGATGACAGGAGATCTATGTGAGAAACGGTTTTGGGACGGGTGATGAGCCCATCTAGTCTTGAGATACCTCCACGGTTTACACGAGGCATATTCATTAGAGATGTAGATCCATCTTCAACGGAGGAAACAAAGGAAGGAGAGGTGGTGGACAAAGGAAAGAAGAAGGAGGCGACCACACCAATAACAACTGGTTCGGCATTCATGTCACCTATTCCGAGGAACGAGGAGAATGATACTGAAACCTGGGACTTCAACAATATGGCGGCAAAGCCCTTCATCCTACGCCATCTCACTCAAAGACTTGCATGTCCTTATTTGCAGGTTGAAAGAGCATCCGAACTTTGGATGGCTCTCATAGAGATGTACGGAAGTGGTACGATTCAGCAACAACAGTTGGCTGATCAGAAAATTAAAGAGTATGCATACAAAGGGGGGAAGATAATGGATTTTTTCAATAAGCTTGCTACACATTTCATGGAGCTAGAGAGTGCTGGAAAAGATTTTAATGAAAAAGAAAAGGTTAACTCTATACTGATGAAGTTACCTGATGAGTTCGAGAACATAGTCAACCGTCTGATGGACTTGCCGAACTCATGGTGGATATGGAACTCAGTGTAAAGAAAACTACTATCCACTCAGATTAAACTTAATGGCACAGCGGAAGCATTCACCATTAATCACACACATAAGAACATTCACAGATCACATCAGCCAATATAAAAATATATTACACCGAAGCTTTTTCTGTACATAATTTCTCTTCCTTTTTGTTACTTAACCTTTTACCCAAACTGACTACTATATTAGTCTACAGAACACACAACAAACTTTAGAATACACGTCACAAAAAACGTGCCTCTCAAACACCTCACTACGAGTCAACATCTGGCAGCAAGACTGAAACAGTGTGCAGGTCAGCACACCCGGTACAACACAACACAACGAACCAAAACAAACGTACAACTAACATACTACCGTACCGAACAAACAAATATACGTGACGCGAAACGACATACAAGACTTAGACGAGAAATCGAACAAAAGACTGAATCGTCTAACACCCGATTCCACAAATGTCCTAAGACTCAGTGGTAGGAATGATTGTCATTCGGGAGAATACAATTGAGATCCAAAAAGGGAGGAAAGAGTGGGCAAGCCTTGGCAGCTGGGACCGACTAAAGGAACAAGGATTCGCGGAGACCGGTCAGAAATTACGGAGGGTGGGAGTTGAAAAATCAGACCGACGAGTTCAGACCAACGGCTCCCAAGGGTTTATGTCATTTCTGTATGAAACTCTGAGACCTCCATAAGTCCTCAGAGTAGACAGCTTCCAAGAAACCTCTAGGATAATCCTGACCCCTTTGTCTTTCAGCAAAAATAACTGCCACCATGGCACACAAAAACCCTGACCATCTGCACCCGTGTGAAGGCAAGACTCCCTTGAGTCGATAGCAAAAAGAATCTCTGAATTTGCTCCCTTGAGCAGTAAGTTATGGAGGGTCAAAGTTGACCTTTTGTACAGAAGCTCTTTGGGAGAGAGGATCCTATCTCCTAATTTTTCTAAGTCCTATCTCTCTCACAGACTCTATTTATTGATGTACGGAACCAATCAGGTTACACTTGCGTACGCAAAAGTACAGCTGCCGGTGTACTTTAGGTACGGACATTGTACGACATGGCCTAAATGTCGACACATGTCATATCCGGATTTGGTGCCATAATCTCCGGAGATTCCATGATCCAATGTAATTTCGCCACGTGTCATCCGATGTGGCGATGGTCACAAACCGCTGAAATCTTCTTCCGCGATCTCGGCGCTAATTCCGGCCGTCCGATTAAATAAGGATTTAATCGTAGCCGTAATAAATTCTTGCGCGGCATTCGTTTCAATTAAGAAATAAATGCGCGGTATTGATTTTCAGTCCGTACTGTAATCCGTACATTACACATTACCGGATCTATGTATCCCGTAATAAATTACAGTTAAATTATTAATCCTACGCATACATGTTAGAATAAATATCAAACTATATACTACGTAACACTAATCCTAGACTTAACGGCTAAGGCTACCGCCTATCTGCTGTCTGCCAGCCAGTAGGTACAGGGATCAAATCCTGCGGCCGGCACATATATTTTAGATAAAATAAACCCTTTAACTTATATAAATTTCCCGTAAACCTCTGGATAGCCTAGGTAGCCATGGCTCTAGCTCCCTCTCCAATTTCTCAGTGACTGCGACAAGTTTGAGAGATTGGAGAGAGAAGCTAGAGGTAGAGTGCCTCGGCTTCTTTCTATATTTCTATTTAGACCTAGAAAATACTAAAAGATGTACCATTAATTTCTACACTCCCCTTATTTTCTAGTCAATCTTTAATTTCAGTCCGCACTTCTCCCTGTAGAAAATTAGCTTAGGGGAAGGCACAGGTTTGGTCATCATATCTGCTACCATCTCACTATCTGGTCTGTACTCTAAACTGATTATTTTGTTTTCTACTTTCTCTCTAACAAAGCTGAGTCTGATGTCCATGTGTTTGGCTTTAAAATGATGTTTAAGATTGGCAAAAATAGCGATTGCTGCTTGATTATCACAAAAAAAATTCTGCACACCACTCTTAAGGTGACCAAGCTCACCAAGCAAAGACTTGACCCACATCAATTCTTTTACAGCAGAGCAAGAGGCCATATACTCAGCCTCCATGGTGGACTGAGCAATAACCTTTTGTTGTTTGCTACTCCAACAGCAAGCCCCATCACCCACATATAATACATATCCAGAAGTACATCTCCTCATCGGAGTATCACCATAACTGGCATCACTCCAAGTAGTGATGTTAGTATTCTCCCCACCCAAATGCAACCATAGATCCCTAGTTCCTACCAAATATCTAAGGACTCTCTTAGCTGCCTCCCAATCCTTCTTAGTGGGAGCATTTAGACTTCTACTCAGCACTCCTATAGCTGCAGCTAAATCCGGCCGGGTACAATTCATAAAATAGATTAGACTTCCCACTACTTGCCTGTAAGGAATAGTCTGCATGAACTTCTGTTCTTCAGGAGATAATTCCTCGTCTAAGACTATGACTCCTTCTTCCTCACTCCCCTCACTTCCCTTTTTCAACTCCATTGGAGTTGTACAACTATTAGCTTTATCCATTTGAAATTTTTCAAGCATGTTCCCTATTGCTTCCTTTTGAGTCAGTCTTATAATTTTCCTTTTTCGGTCTCTCTCTACTTGAATTCCCAAAATATATCTTGCTTCTCTCATATCCTTCATTTCAAATCTCCCCTTAAGATCGGTTTGCAGTTTGTTAATTTTTTCCATTGATTTACTTAAAACAAGCAAATCATCAACATAAATTGCAATAAATATCAAACCTTCCTCATCTTCGAAAACATAGATTGAGTGATCTGAGCTGATCCGAATATATCCCAGACCGGTAAGAAACTCATCAAGCTTCTTATTCCATTGTCGAGGCGCCTGTTTCAAACCATAAAGAGATTTAATCAGCCGGCATACCTTACTCTCCTCTCCTTCCTCCACAAAACCTTCGGGTTGTCGCATGAAGATCTCCTCTTCCAATTCTCCATGCAAAAAGGCTGTCTTGATGTCCATCTGATGCACTTCCATGTCTTCCGCCGCTGCTAAACTGAGAAGTATGCGGACGGAGGGAAATCTGACCACCGAGGCAAAGGTTTCCTCGTAGTCAATTCCTTCCTTTTGTGTAAATCCCTTTGCCACTAATCTGGCCTTGTAGCGCTCGATTGTGTTATCTGGGTTCAGTTTTTATTTGAAAACCCACTTACAACCGATTGGTTTTCGGTTAGGTGGACAATCCACCAGCTCCCAAGTATCGGCTGCCATGATTGAAGCCATCTCCTCATTGATGGCTGTCTTCCACCGGTTTCTTTCTAGACAAGTCATCGCCTCTCCATAAGTTTGAGGTTCATCTTGATGAGATAGTTTAGTTACCTTGTTATCAACCTGTTTTTCTTGCAATCTTTTGCTACTTCTCCTCCCCCCCTCAAAATCTGAGGCCGGAATAGATGGTTCTCGTGGATTCTTTCGAACAAACTCGGCTTCTCCCCTATCCCTTGATTCCGAATCAATTTCCACCACGTCTTCCGCTTCGAGTAGAGTTGTCACTGGAGTTTCCACAGCCGAGTCCTTTTCGGTCTGATTTGTTCCTGCAAGAATGTCATCTTCTCTAAAACCTGGATAGTTAGGAAGCTCAAAGTCATCGGAATTTTCTGACTCTAATCTGATTTTTACTGACTTCGTATATTTGAAGGGATCCACAGACTTTCCTTCAACCATAACTACTAGATGCTTTAATAGGATTATATCTTCCCTTTTTAGATCATAAACTCTATATCCTTTAACATCTTCATCATATCCTAATAAGTATCCCGGTTTTCCTTCAGGATCTAGCTTCCAATTGGACCGATCAGTATCTAGACTGAATACTTGACTGCCGAAAACCTTTAAGTGAGATATGTCTGGTTTCCGGCCAGTCCATCTCTCATAAGGTGTTTGATCTTTTATAGCTGAAGTAAGAACTCTATTCTTGAGGTAATTAGCACAGTTCATTGCTTCTGCCCAAAACCTTTTTCCTATCTTTTTATCTGACAACATACTTCTAGCACTATCACTTAGTGTTCTATTTAATCTTTCAACTACCCCATTCTGTTCCGGGTTTTCTGGAACTGTCTTTTGGTGTTAAACTCCATCTTCCCTCAGAAAATCCTCAAACTGGTTAGAAGTATACTCTCCACCATTGTTACTCCTTACTCTCTTGATTGGAGTTTCATAGAGTTTTTCGCTCCATGCTTTATATTGTCTAAAACAATCCTGAGCTTTTGACTTATTTTTCAAAAAATACACTCGGGAATACCAAGACCAATCATCAGTGATAGTCATCATAAATCTCTTCCCCCCCGGTGAGGGCACTTTGGCCGGTCCCCACATATGTGTGTGTACTAAATTTAGTATTTTTTCTCCCTTATAGGTGGCTGATTTAGGAAAGGGTAATCTGTGTGCTTTACCTTGAGCACATCCACTACAGTCACTTATATCATCACTCTCACTGAACTGAATCCCTTCCACCACTCCTATCTTTTTCATCTCTCTTAACTTATCTAGATTCACATGCCCAAGCCTCTTATGCCACATCATAATATCATGAACACCAGCATAATAAAGTTTCTTTGTTTCATTACTTAAAATCAGCCTAAACATCCCATGGCTACCTTTCTCAGCAATGAAATAGACATCCTCCTCAAAACTAGCAGTAAAAACTCCTTCCCTAGTGATTGTGAAAAAACCCTTATCATCTAATACTGATGTAGAGATAAGATTTTTGTTCAGCTCCGGAATAAACAATACATCGGAGAATGTTAATATGGATGTTTTTCCTTCTACTAACACTTTCAGATCTACCGATCCTACAAGAGTAGTAGTGACTATCCTCCCATCTCCGAACTCTATCTCTACGGTGGGAATCTTTCTTATCTTAGTGAACAGGTGCCTATCCTTACACATGTGCATAGAGGCACTTGAATCTATGATCCAGCCTGCTTCACCTTTCAATCCACCGTAAACACATTTCTGCCTTCGTGGAATTTCGACCTCATTTTTTGCCTCCAACTCCTCATCCAAAATGAGCTCATCGTCCTCGTCCTCGGATTCCGCCTCAAGTACCTGTGTGACAAGGGCCTTTTTCTTTCCTCTCGGGGTACCACCGGTCTGCCCCTCCTTTAGCCGAAGCTTGGTTAGCTTAATGCACTCTGCCATATAGTGCCCCGGTTTTTTACAAAAATGACATAAACCTTTGGGAGCCCTTGGTTCGAACTCGTCGGCCTGTTTTTTTTGCTCCCTACCCCCATAGTTTCCGACCGGTTTTCGGGAATCCCTGTTCCTCTAATCAGTCGCTGTTGCCAAGGCTTGGCCACTCTTTCCTCCCCTTCGGATCTCAATTGTATTCTCTTGAACGAGAATCATCCCTACCACTGAGTTCCATATCCACCTTGAGTCAGGCAAGTCTTGCACACGGTAAACTATGTTCACGAACTAATCAGGTAACTTCATCAGTAAACAGTTAACCTATTCTTTTTCACAAAAATCTTTTCCTGCACTCTATAGCTCCATGAAGAGTGTAGCAAGCTCATTGCAAAAATCCAACATATTTCCCCCTTTGTAGACATACACCTTAACTTTCTGATCAGCCAACTGTTGTTGCTGAATCGTACCACTTCGGTACATCTCTATGAGAGCCATCCAAAGATCGGATGCCCTTTCTGCCTGCAAATGAGGACATGCAAGTCCTTGAGTGAGATGGCGTAAGATGAAGGGCTTTGCCGCCATATTGTTGAAGTCCCAGGTTTCAGTATCATTCTCCTCGTTCCTCGAAATAGGTGACATGAATGTTGAACCAGTTGCTATTGGTGTGGTCGCCTCCTTCTCCTTTCCTTTGTCCACCACCTCTCCTTCCTTTGTTTCCTCCGTTGAAGGTGAATCCTCTTTCCTGGTGAATCTGCTTCCTCCAAACCCTGGAGGAATTCCAAGACTTGATGGACGCCCCAATCGTCCACTCACTATCCCCCAAAACCTTTTTTCGCATAGAGCTCCTATCATCATACTTTCCCAGTATATGAAGCCAGTTCCATTAAAGATTGGTACCCTAGAGGGTGGGCCCATAACCTGAAACTCTGAGACTTCCATAAGTCCTCAGAGTAGACAGCTTCCAAGTAGCCTCTAGGATAATCCTGACCCCTTTGTCTTTCAGCAATAATAACTGCCACCCTGGCAGACAAAAACCCTGACCACCTGCACCCCTGTGAAGGCAAGACTCCCTTGAGTCGATAGCAAAAAGAATCTCTGAATTTGCTCCCCTGAGCAGTAAGTTATGGAGGGTCAAAGTTGACCTTTTGTACAGATGCTCTCTGGGAGAGAGGATCCTATCTCCTAATTTTTCTAAGTCCTATCTCTCTCACAGACTCTATCTACTGATGTTTGGAACCAATCAAAATACAGTTCCGTACGCAAAAGTACAGCTGCCGGTGTACTTTAGGTACGAACATTGTACGACATGGCCTAAATGTCGACACATGTCATATCCGGATTTGGTGCCATAATCTCCGGAGATTCCACGATCCAATGTAATTTCGCCACGTGTCATCCGATGTGGCGATGGTCACAAACCGCCGAAATCTTCTTCCGTGATCTCGGCGCTAATTCCGGCCGTCCGATTAAATCTGGATTTAATCGTAGCCGTAATAAATACTTGCGCGGCATTCGTTTCAATTAAGAAATAAATGCGCGGTATTGATTTTCAGTCCGTACCGTAATCCGTACTTTACACATTACCGGATCTATGTATCCCGTAATAAATTACAGTTAAATTATTAATCCTACGCATACATGTTAAAATAAATATCAAACTATATACTACGTAACACTAATCCTAGACTTAACGGCTAAGGCTATCGGCTATCTGCTGTCTGCCGGCCGGTAGGTACAGGGATCAAATCCTGCGGCCGGCACATATATTTTAGATAAAATAAACCCTTTAACTTATATAAATTTCCCGTAAACCTCTGGATAGCCTAGGTAGCCATGGCTCTAGCTCCCTCTCCAATTTCTCAGTGACTGCGACAAGTTTAAGAGTCTGGAGAAAGAAGTTAGAGGTAGATTGCCTCGACTTCTTTCTATATTTCTATTTAGACCTAGAAAATACTAAAAGATGTACCATTAATTTATACACTGTACGAAACCGAGCACTATATGGCGGAGTGCACTAAGCTAACCGAGCTTCGGTTAAAGGAGGCGCTGACTAGTGGAACCTCGAGAGGAAAGAAAAAGGCCCTCGTGACAAAGGTACATGAGGTGGAATCCGAAGACGAGGACGATGAGCTCCTATTGGATGAGGAGTTGGAAGCGAAAAACAAGGTAGAAATTCCACGAAAGCATAAATGTGCTTTCGGTGGATTGAAAGGTGAAGCATGCTGGATTGTAGATTCACGTGCCTTGATGCACATGTGTAAAGATAAACACCTGTTCACTAAGATAAGAAAGATTCCAACCGTAGAGATAGAGTACGGAGATGGGAGGATAGTCACTACTACTCTTGTAGGATCGGTAGATCTAAAAGTGTTAGTAGAAGGAAAGACATCCATAGTTACATTCTCCGATGTATTGTTTATTCATGAGCTGAACAAAAATCTCATCTCTACGTCTGTATTATATGATAAGGGTTTTGATATTAGCACTAGGAAAGGAGTCTTTACTGGTAGTTTTGAGGAGGAAGTTTATTTCACCGGTGAAAAAGGTAGCAAAGGGATGTTTAGGCTGATTTTAAGTAATGAAAAGAATAAACTTTATTATGCTGGTGTTCATGATATAATGATTTGGCATAAAAGGCTTGGTCATGTGAATCTCGATAAGCTAAGAGAGATTAAAAAGATAGGAGTGGTGGAAGGAATTCAGTTCAGTGAGAGTGAGAATCTAAGTGATAGTAGTGGATGTGCTCAAGGTAAAGCACACAGATTGCCCTTTCTTAAAACAACCACCTATAGGGGAGAAAAAATACTAAATTTAGTACACACACATATGTGGGGACCGGCCAAAGTGCCCTCACCGGGGGGGAAGAGATTTATGATGACTATCACTGATGATTGGTCTCGGTATTCCCAAGTGTATTTTTTGAAAAATAAGTCAAAAGCTCAGGATTGTTTTAGACAATATAAAGCATGGAGCGAAAAACTCTATGAAACTCCAATCAAGAGAGTAAGGAGTAACAATGGTGGAGAGTATACTTCTAACCAGTTTGAGGATTTTCTGAGGGAAGATGGAGTTTAACACCAAAAGACAGTTCCAGAAAACCCGGAACAGAATGGGGTAGTTGAATGATTAAATAGGACACTAAGTGATAGTGCTAGAAGTATGTTGTCGGATAAGAAGATAGGAAAAAGGTTTTGGGCAAAAACAATGAGTTACGCTAATTACCTCAAAAATAGAGTTCTTGCTTCAGCTATAAAAGATCATACACCTTATGAGAGATGGACCGGCGGAAAACCAAACATATCTCACTTAAAGGTTTTCGGTAGTCAAGTATTCAGTCTAGATACAGATCGGTCTAATTGGAAGCTAGATCCTAAAAGAAAACCGGGATACTTATTAGGATATGAAGAGGATGTTAAAGGATATAGAGTTTATGATATAAAAAGGGAAGATATAATCTTAGTAAAACATCTAGTAGTTATGGATGAATGAAAGTCTGTGGATCCCTTTAAGTATACAAAGTTAGTAAAAATCAGATTTGAGTCAGAAAATTCCGATGACTTTGAGCTTACTAACTATCCAGGTTTTAGAGAAGATGACATTCTTACAGGTACAAATCAGACCGAAAAGGACTCGGCTGCGGAAACTCGAGTGACAACTCCACTCGAAGCGGAATTTCTGATGGAAATTGATTCGGAATCAAGGGATAGGGGAGAAGTTGAGATTGTTCGAAAGAACCCACGAGAACCATCGATTCCCGCCACTGATTTTGAGAGGGGAAGTAGAAGTAGCTAAAGATTGCAAGAAAAACAGGTTAACAACAAGGTAAAAAACCAACTCATCAAGATGAACCTCAAACTTATGGAGAGGCAATGACTTGTCCAGAAAGGAACCGGTGGAAGACAGCCATCAATGAGGATATGGCCTCAATTATGTGTCAAGCTCGAGTGCTTTTCACGCATTCTTTTATATTACTGAGGATTTCCGTACCCTTTCGATCGGTACTGTTCTCAAATTACGGAAAAGCGAACACAACCAGACTGAAGGATTATAGTATTTCCTCTAGTAAACAAGACGCACTTTATGTCGCACCTAACGGAGGTCGGACGACAAAGTTTTGCCATCTGAAATATCGCAGTTCCGTTACATGGCACTAGCTTTCACCAGCCCTAGTGGGGGGGGTACATTGTGGGTTGCCACGTAGACTTCCGGACTGTAATCTAGATTATGTTTTTAGCTGTCTGTATCAATTCAGTTCAGGTTCAGCTGACTAGTGGTCCATTTATTACATTAAGTCAAAGCTTGGCACTTTCGTGTCCTTTTAGTACTTTGTCTTAAAACTGTGGAACAAATAATAACTTCTGGCAACGGATCTAGCCGTAGTCAGAGGTCTAACCTTTTGCCCTAAGTGTACTACACATCATTTTGTCTTATGTCAGTTCGATTGCTGTTGCTTGTCGCTCATTGGCTGATAGCGTAAGATTGACTTTTCGACCTCAAACGGGACAAGCTTTGACTATATAAGGCACTTTGGGCCGAAAGAGACAAGTTGTTGTTTCAGTATTGTATCTTGAGAAAAACCCTAGAAATTCCAGCAAACTTTCTTGTGGAGAACTTTTGTTTTATATGTGATTGTGACCCTTTTGCCATCTTGGATTTGCATCCGTCCTTTGTGGAAATCGTATTCCGGTTTGGTGGTTGGCACTGTCTTTCCTGTTTGGGCAATTTGGGACTAGTGTTTGTTGGAAACCGAGAAGGGTCTTGCCAGTTCCGGGTTACGGAAACAGAGGAGTTAAGGAGGCCTTACCTGTTCAATTGTCTGCGAAGAGATTTCGTCTCCTCTTTTTGTCAGCGTTACGTCTTGGGGATAGGTTGGGCTCGCTTGTTATAATTCTACATTCTGCTTTTATTCTTTTTTTTTCTAGGGCAAGGTGATATTGTTAATTTTGAGACAGCATATCTATATTTTAACTTTTTATTTTTCTGAGTGAAAGTATCTTTGTTTTTTTTTTGGTAGTCCTTTTTGGGGTTTCAATAGGTTTCCTTCTGGGGTCAATTAGTAGTATCTTTTGGACCAGGATAGTTGATTTTGAGGGAATCTTTGTTAAACTTTCATCACGCCCGCTACAGTACTGAAACAGCCACCTGTCCTTTCACGTTAAAGAGGACAGGCGTTCAAGTCGAAGTACTTTCATAACAGGATTTAGCCCTTCTTTTCCCAGTCAGCTATGGGGGGAGTAGAATTTCAGGATAAGGATCTTCCGGGCGTCCCATCGGAAGTGCGAAGAGGCAAGCAGCAGTCGCCCAAAAGAAGAGTCACAGATGCCCGAGAAACCAGACCCATTCGGCTCACCGACGCACATTGAGCAGTTTCTTAGGGGAATTGTGCCCCCGGCTGTCGCAACTGAGACCTCTCCGAAACAGTTAGAGAAGAGACCCTCTTCTCCACCTCCACCTGTCTTTTCACCCGAGAACTTCCCAAGTTTGTCCAAAGCTGCCAAAGCCTAGGCCGCGAAGAAGGCGGAGAAACCTCCATTCTCCCCTAAATCACGTAGGAAGGGGTTGGTCCACAAGGAATCGGTCTCGAGTCCCCTCCCGAAATTAGACGCTTTACCAGATCTAAGGCCCCAACAGCTGAAATGTACATGGATCCGGAGATACTGGCAGATCGTACCCGGCCAGGTCAAAAATAAATCTTAGCCCTTCACAATCTCCATGAGTTGAAGGTTAAGAACGAGTTGGTGCAGCGGGTAGCCAAAACCGACAGGGCTAGGATTGTACGCCCAGTGGGAGGTGTCGTTGAGATACTGAGTAGTTCATCTAGGAGCGACTCTTCGACCCCAACCGGGAGCAACAAGGGACGCCCTCCATTTCGCGCCCACAGCCCACCCAATCTCATGACACTACGACCAGCAGACCGTCAAGGGGTCGGGCCACCTCTCCGACCCGAGTCGGAGGGGGGGGAAGCCAGCACAAATTACTAGAGCCTAAGAGAGTGCATCAGTTCGATCATCGGGACCAAAAGGGTAGGTTCACTCCCCGACCTAAAGAGGAGCCAATCTTCCCCTCCGCTTCAATCTCTCCTACCTCACTATCTCCACCAGCACCGGTTGTTCGACCTTCCGAAGGGTTGTGGCGTTCTCGACCCACCGACCTCCAGGTACCAGGCTTGGGGATTGCGGATCTCGCGGGGGTCGTGAGCAGGACCCGAAAACTTGTGGACATTCTTCGAACACACAACCAAGCTACGAGGGGGACCAGACCCGTCACCATAGACTGAGAGGCTCTTGAAAGGGAGAGGAATAAGGCATTTGAATAGGACCTGCTTCTCATTCAAGAGGCTAAATAGAGATGGAGGAATTCTTAGGGGACAGGTAGCTCCTCCTCAGAGGACTGTTCCCTCTGTAGAAAGACCACCCCAGGGTCACGCAACTTAGCATGCAACCAAGACTCCAAGGACTTCTTCGGGTTCTACACAGGAATCTCCTCTTCAGCAGGAAGGGGAGGAAACCACAGGGCCTAACATGAAGGGTTTGGGTGCAAATTTCCCGCTTGAGTCCGCTTCTCTGCCCCGGGGAGCGCCTATCTATTTCTCAGGGAAGGTTGCTTCCGCCGTGGAGGTTTTGGTGGTGTTCGACCAAACGAGAGAGTGCACATTCCCTTGAGAGCGTGAACAACCCCTTCCCCATCTTCTGGAATACCCTCAGATTCTCCACCTTCTCCTCCACCTCATTTCTCTCACTCCCCGCGTCCCACTACGGAACCGAGGGACACCCCTTCTCCAACCGTTTCTCAAGCAGCCGCCGTCCGTGGGTCCCCGGATCCACCAGTATTATCGTACAAGTACAACGTACCCGCCTACTCCCCACCTCATCGACGTTCCCCTTTTTCCAGCCCAGGGGTTCTGCCGTCAGAGACATTTAGGAGGCCAAATAGGAGACAAACCCCCATTCCTACCGGGGTGCAGCAGTCTCCGCCACCGTCCGTTCCACAACATTTAGACAGACCTCGTCTCTACATCCCATCATGGGAGGCAGTTCTAACAGAGGAACAATACGCTCTTGGATTCAGAGGAGCCCGGAATCCGACTCCTCCTTTGTCAACCAGATCATCCTCGAGTTGGGAAGGAGAACAAAAGTTTCACCCGTCTATTCTAGCAGAGGGGAATGCGGTTCGGATCCACAAGACGCGGATCGAGGGGTCGTCTCACCGATTCAATTTGTCAGATCCACTCGGCCTTCTTCGCCCCAGTTTACCAACCTCGTGGAGGAGGAGAAAATGGGTGACGTAAGGATTTTGCCAAGGGACAGTTCGTGGATTGCTTTCTCAGATTTCGAATTGTTGTGGAAATCTTTCACACAATCCGAGATAAACAGTATAAGGGGGAAGCAATTCTAGCTGACTTCGAAACTACCATTTTTCCCATGATGGTAAATTATCTCGCTGGGGGCGCTTTAGCGGACTACAAAGAGCGACAACCTCTCCTAATGACTTCAGCATCAAAATTTCAGATCCTATCCTTGATGCGGCAATCTAACAAGCCGAAGCAAACTTGGTTGCAGCTGCAAGCGCTCCAGTCACAGCCACCTTCACAGATGACATGAAACTTCAAGCACAAGGTCTAGCCTATGTCAACCAGCTTCAGGCAATCCTGGCCGCCAGAATAGCCACCCGGATGGTGGTAGATCCTACACCCTGTACCACTCTTTTGAACACCTGGAGGCTCCTTTACACCGAAAGGAATGAATCGGCTATCAAGGAATTTACAGAATTCCGATGTCAGAAGAGTTAAACTCCCCAGACTCTTCTCAACAGATTGTCGAGCCTCTTTCAAAAGACAAAACTATCAACCATCGATCTCCCAGTTATGGCAACCAAATACTTTAACGCGGTTCGAAACTCTTTCGGACCCACGGGGCAGGCAACCCTCGATAATTGGATTGCTGGACAAGCCATTCAGGACGTCAATCCCTCCGCTAAAGAAATCTCGCTGGCCGCAATGAAGCTTTACGACCATTTCGTTCATAGAGATGCCCAAGAGAATGCGGTGACTGGCAAACTCGAGGAAACTTTGTCGGATTTGCCGGAGAAATGCCTTCAAAAATGATGAGTCGGTCAAACTCCTAGCTTAACGGAAGCTTAAGGGGAAACAAGTGGTGGATAGCGGATCCGAACCCGCCATGGGGGGCGATGACCGCGTCTTCTTTTACAACTGTTTAAACTGTCAACAAACAGGTCAATGGAAGCGCTGCCCTTGGAAACTCAAACCAGAACTAGCTCTCAAGCAAAAGGAATGGGAGAAGGAGAGAGCTGAAAGGACCTAGAGGCAGTAGGAAAGGAAACAAGGAGGAGGATTGGAAGACAAAACTCCGGTTAACAAAGACAATTACCGTCCTACCCCCCGATCCTAAACAGCAAAGATTCATAAGCCCAGTTGCCATAGATCAAACTTTCAAAATTCGATGATGCGCAAATCTCCAACAAATTGAGGGGCAAATATACCACTGAGGGCTCAAAGTGTGAGGCCTGCGGATTCATGGGTCACAAGAAGGGACAGTATTTTCGAAAGAATGGGGTCCCAAAGGAGATGATGCAATATGCACTGTTTACCGGCGGAGGTGAAACTGCTGTGAATCCTCTTCCTTTGCAACTTCTCTACCCTTGGGGATGCCGTACCACGTAAGAACCAGAACGACAGCCAACACGTTAAGCAAGACTCACCCCGGAGATTATCATCCAAAAGCAGAGCCAGCAGATGGCCGCAATGGCAGGGGAATCGGCAGCCCTGCGATTGGCAACCCCCTTCCGAACTCCTGTTCTGACGGGCGCTCAAAAATTCTGCCGGAGAAAACAAGAATTACTACAAAAGCTTGCGGAGCTTCAACAGGAAACCGCGTCGGCGAAGACGATGACGATGTAATAGGATGGGACATGGAACCTCCTAAAGCTCATCACGCGCAAACCTCCCTTTCTGGAGCCTGGAATGTCGGTGTGGGAAACAGTAGAAGGCAGCTTCGTCACTCAAAATCGACACAAAGGAGAGATAATCAAAGACTGGCTCCAAAGACAACCACAATAAAATCAGTGGACCTATGTCCTGCACCCCAAGGGCAGTCATCGTGAATGACACAATAGGCCTCGTAATCAAAACCACAAACCCGCCACCTCCAGCCGCAAAGAAATTGCTTCCAGGATTCGAGAATTACAGGACAACTAACACCAGGGAGAAGAAGAAACAAGCAAAAGAGGAAGAGAAACAGGAGAACCAAGACTGGTTCGAAAAATATTTGGCGGAACGTCTTGAAGCTACCACACCCGAAACGCCACCCGAACAGGAATCCGACCATGAAAGAGAGGAAACCAGAGGTGGGGAGCACGAAAAATCGGAGGAACCCGTCGATTCCCCAATTTCGTTGCCAAAAACTCAACCTCTTTCCTCCAAAGGAGCAGTGATGTCAGTGAGGCCTCTAATGCCCTACGCCCTCACTCACGTGAAAACACTGGCATCTTCCCATAACCAGCCGGAAGAAATTCTCATCCAGGCCCTCGGAGAAGAGATTCACTCAGGGGGGGAGAATAGAGATCAGGCCAATCAGGCCAAATCCGTCTTTTGGTCAGCGGATCCAAAGACACCTATTACGGATAGGAATCAGGACGCGGTTGTCGATACAGGAGCACTCCCAAATCTAATAACCATATCAGCTCTGCAACAAATGCCTGAAGAACTCCGACCAGAAATCTGCCCCAGTAACATCTGCCTAAGCACTGTTAGCAGTGGGAACCAGCCCGTCCATGGAATAATCAAAGCTATGTTAATCGAGTTCTCCGATGATGCAGGTCATAAGGTCCGCATTCATCTTCCCTTATTGGTGGTGGAAGGCAAGCAGTTTGAAATTTTGCTAGGAATGGCCACTTGGACAAGATTGAATATGGAATTAAGTGTGTGGAAGGAAGAGTTTACTGTTCGAGATCCTGAAGATCCAGAGGGGGTCAAGGTGGTGGCCCCGCGGGATCTATGGAATCGAGGGAAAAACAATGCTCCAGTAGTCAGATGTTATCCTGTCTATGCAACCCACACTCCCACAGAACTGCTCGCAAGCGCCACCGATATCGCAGACGTGATATAGCTATTCCCTATTTCCAAGCGGTGGGAAAAGGGATACCAGAGCAGATTAAGACAAATAGCAACACTTCTGCGTGAAGTGGACCAGTCCTTCGCAACTGTGATTGCCAAGGAGAAAACACCTCGGTTAGAACCTTCGGAGGTTCCTCTTGAGAATCAAACATTCCATCAACAAGTGGTGTCATTATCAATTCCGGATTCGGGTTTCCGGATATTATCCTTATTTTCTGAATTAGCTCGGACCTAGAGGCTGTATTGAAACAGGATATAAAGTGGAGTCTTATATGGCCGTAGAATTCTCACCTGAGGCTCGGGCCGTTTGTGAACACCGACTACAACAGCTCCACCAATTGTATCCCCAGCAACTACCAGTATCCGCAATCTGCAAATCTCACCGAAGCCTTCCACAAAATATAGACAATATCTTAAAACCTCATATAGCAATGCTGGAGCGAGTAGATTTGGTAATAGCAGGATGGCCATGTTAGGGATACTCACTTCCACGGAAAGGAATAGGGCATCAAGACAGCAGAAGTCGAACCTTCTTCCAGATGATCAATTTAATTTCCAAGCTGCAGCAGTCCCAAGACACACCAGTGGGGTACGTTTTGGAAAATGTGCACCCGGAGATAACAAATGAAAACATGTCGCCCATAGCAGGAATCGAGTCAAGCAGATTCTAGGAGCTCCAGTTGTTTTCGATGCAGCACAAATGGAATCTAGGGCTCACAGAGTTCGGGCGTACTGGACAAACTTGATACCTATGTTAGTCCTAAACCAACTCTTACAGAACCACAAGACAGATCCCTAGATTACTCTGCAAAAAATACTAGGGCTAGGGCGGATGGCCACTCCAGTTAACAAGGCTGATCGACCTCCGTTCTTCCAGTGCAACCAACCAGGGGCTCCACGGCGAGCTTTGCCAACCTTTGTTTCCTTCCCCAACAGCCATGCGTATCGCAAAGGAGCAGCAGGAATGCTATTCGACAGCACAATTGGAGTTTGGACCACACCAACGGTGACAGAACGAGAACAAGCAATGGGATTCCAACCTAACACTACGGTACCACCAGGTGTTTCACACCTCAATAGGTGCAACCTTCTTTGACAAAGCATGGATCTCAATGCAATCACTTGGGTGATCAAACATTCTCTTGCATATTCCAGCCTATGTAGAAATTAATGGTCCATTTTAAGTATTTTCTAGGTCTAAATAGAAATATAGAAAGAAGCCGAGGCAGTTTACCTCTAACTTCTCTCTCCAATTCTCAAACTTGTCGCAGTCACTGAGAAATTGGAGAGGGAGCTAGAGCCATGGCTACCTAGGCTATCCAGAGGTGTACGGGAAATTTATATTAGTTTGGGGATTATTTACTAAAAGGTATATGCCGGCCACAGGATTTGATCCTGGTACCTGCCGGCCGACAGACAGGAGATAGCCGGTAGCCTTGGCCGTTAAGTCTAAAAGCAGTGTTACGTACTATATGGTATGATAATTATTTAACCATTAATACGAGAGGTAATTCATTTAACTGTAACTATTTACGGGATACATAGATCTGGTAATGTAAAAGTACGGATTACAGTACGGATAAAAAATCAATACCGCGCATTGATTTCGTAAGCGAAACAAATACCACCCATGTATTTATTACGGCTACGATCAAATGTGAATTTAATCGGACGGCCGGAATCACCGCCGAGATCGCGGAAGAAAAATTCGACGGTTTTTGGGCATTGCCACATCGGATGACACGTGGCGATGTTACATTGGAGCGCGGCATCTTCGAGGATTAAAGGAGCGAATCCGGATATGACATGTGTCGACATTAAGGCCATGTTGTACAATTTCCGTACATAAAGTACACCGGCGACTGTACTTAGGCGTACGGAACTCTAATTTGATTGCTTCCGTACATCAGTAAATAGAGTCTGTAAGAGAGATAGGACTTAGAAAAATTAGAAGATAGGACCCTCTCTCCCAGAGAGCTTCTGTACAAAAGGTCAACTTTGACCCTCCATAACTTACTGCTTAGGGGAGCAAATTTAGAGATTCTTTTTGCTAACGACTAAGGGGAGTCTTGCCTTCACAAAGGTGCAGGTGGTCAAAGTTTTTGTCTGCCAAGGTGGCAGTTGTTTTTGCTGAAACATAAAGGGGTCAAGATTATCCTAGAGGCTTTTTGGAAGCTGTCCACTCTGAGGACTTATGGAGGTCTCACAGTTTCAAGTTATGGGCCCATCCTCTAGGGTACCAATCTTTAATGGAACTGGCTTCATATACTGGGAAAGTAAGATGATAGGAGCTCTATGCGAAAAAGGTTTTGGGGGATAGTGAGCGGACGGTTGGGGCGTCCATCAAGTCTTGGAATTCCTCCAGGGTTTGGAGGAAGCAGATTCACCAGGAAAGAGGATCCACCTTCAATGGAGGAAACAAAAGAAGGAGAGGTGGTGGACAAAGGAAAGGGGAAGGAGGCGACCACACCAATAGCAACTGGTTCGGCATTCATGTCACTTATTCCGAGGAACGAGGAGAATGATAC
>JBBHKE010000932.1:0-47553 GCA_037447655.1 Zygnema cylindricum
ACTCAAATTTGAACACGTATGTAAAAACTTGTTTACAGATGATACGCGATGTAACCGAGGCCTCTGTAATACAGAAATTTTGCTGTCCGTACTATTACAGAGACCTCCTGATGTAACCATACCCTTATTTGTACGGTTTTAACTTACCCGGTACGGCGTTAAGTTTTGTCGGAAAACGACAAAAAATCCTTACTTTTGGCACATGAAGACATACCTTTGAAAGGTTTCTGTTATGTTCCCACTTCTGTCGACGAATCAAGTAAATAAGCTTTTCATTATTCGGGCAGCATCGTCAAAGTTAACGTACAAATCCTTGGTAAAAAAAAATGCGTGTACAGCGCCTGGTCACAATTAAAGTCCGTAAACAAAAGTTCGGATACAACGCACACTGTGGGTACGGTACAGTACAGTACGGTACACAGTACGGTACATTACATTACAGTACAGGACTGCACAGTAGGAGTGTAGGTGTGGATTGGCTATTGCATTCGTTCGAAGCTGGCAGCCGTGTACTGAAACTTCGGAGTCGTTTCAAAACTGACGGAAATGGAAGCCATGGTCTAAAACTGGGAAAGAAGGAAAAAGGAGATTTGATTGGGGTCTTGCTCCTATTTTTACATCGTGGGAGTTAAATAGATATTTCTTTCAGCTCTATTCAATGGCTACTGCGGAGCTGATGGATCTTTTTCGGTCCGAGGAGATGCAGTTAGTTCAGCTCATCATTCCCGCCGAGTCAGCGCATGATACCATCACAAACCTCGGCAATCTTGGAATTTTGCAGTTCAAAGATGTAAGCTGAACTTGCTTCCTTTCGTGAACACACGACGAGAGCATGTTGTACTACATTTAGTTTGTCATATTTGTGCTGACGTCGTTGTTCCTGGACCTTGGTTCTGGATTCTTCTTTTGTTTTAGACCCCTCTGTGTATCTGTTATTTGGTGCTTTTGTCATTCGTAGTTTCTGCTGTCGGTGGTTTTTGATCCGTTTCGGTGATTCACCTTTTTTTACGCGCAGTTGAATCCTGATAAGAGTCCCTTTCAGCGAACATATGCAAATCAGGTATGTAACTCATTCGTTTAAGCTATAATGTTCTTGGAATAAATAGCCTTGCTGATGTGCTATATCTATCAGTCTCTGCATATTTGCTCTGATTACATCTCTTGTTTGTTATTTTTTTTCCTTACCTTGGACAATGCATACTTTATTGGCTTTGGATGGACTAAAGTCATTTTTTTTTCACCTTCTTTTTTTTAGGCTTTGTTGTCTTTAATTCTTTTTATTAAACCTACAGTTCCACCTTTTGCTTTTAGGTCAAACGTTGCGCAGAGATGGCCAGAAAGCTGCGTTTTGTTGTAGATCAAACAAACAAAGCTGGCATTCCAATCCGAATGGGCTCTGACGTAACCGACACCATAGACTTTGATGATTTGGAGGTAAGTTGAAATGTCTAAGGCATCTTGTTTTCGAGCATTGGCATATCCTCTTTTGGAAAAAGGATGCCTTTTGGGTAGAGAATTTTCATGCAGGTTATTGACCCATTGCTTAGTCTGGTGTTTTGCCGTCTGATACTCAGTAGGTTACCTCAAGTCTGTTTCTGTTATTTGTTTTATGATTTTTTCCAAGCTTGGAACGTACATGTGACGAAAAGGCTTGTGATCCTTGCAGATTAAGCTAAGCGAACTAGAAACTGAGCTCTTGGAGGTTAATTCAAACAATGAGAAGCTTGAGCGCACAAAGAATGAGCTTTCTGAAATGCACCTTGTCCTTGAGAAGGTGAGATCGTCCATCGTTCTATAATTATCTGCTTTTGAAGAGTTACTAGATATGGACAGGACCCCAGTGTCTTGCTCCTCCAGTTCTACTGTTGTTTCTATATTATAATATGTGTTGCCCTTATTATCTGCTTCACAGCCTTATCTCATTTGTTGTTTAAGCTTTCATGAAAAGCTTTCGACTTCGTGTTAATTTGATGGGAAAGGTGTCCCAATATTTCAGTATGGTCATTTGCCTTTCGTTTCGTGGTCTTCCTGTGCTCGTTTTTTTTGCGTAATGACCAGGTGACGGTGATACACGTTTGGGTCTTTTGATTCAAATAATTTGCCGGTGTAAGTATATTTACAGTGTTTTCCAGTTAGTCTGATCCTGATATTGACCTGGTTGATATTATTCAGGCCAGTGCCTTTTTTACCTCGGCCAGACAGGACGCAACTGCTCAGCAAAGAGAGCTGGAAGATGCATCATCATCTGGAGAGGGTGCTATCGATAGCCCACTTCTTTTAGAGCAGGTAAAGTGTTGACTTTTCTTACGTAGATGCTAAGATGAGGAAGCTTTTTGACTTAAGCTAAAAATGGCAGCCACTACAGCCGACCATCCATTGGACTATGGAGGCTCCACCAGATTGTAGGAAGAATCTCTTTTCAGACATTCATCTTTATAAAATGGTGTGCTGTGATTTTTGCTTCTTGTATATAGCATGTTAAAAGTCCATTATGTTCCGTCGAGGTCCTGATGTTGGCCTAAGGTTGTGGATGGTCCTTGTATCAGGAAATGGCAATTGATCCTTCGAAGCAAGTTCGGCTGGGCTTTGTGACTGGTTTAGTTGCAAAAGCAAAAGCACAGTCTTTTGAGAGAGTTCTTTTTCGTGCAACTCGAGGAAATATGTTCCTCAAACAAGCAGCAATTGAGGAGCCTGTAATAGACCCTGCTTCAGGCGAAGAAGTAAGTTAGTGTTTTCATGGTTGAAAGGGACTGAGAGGACCATGTGGATGCCATTTCTCATGGTAGGAAGACCAATAAAGGGACCTCCTTCCTATACATTGTGGAGAAAGGCTGAAATAAACTCCATGTAATGTCTCGTATGTTAATCTGTTGCTTGGTGTGTTCTGCATTGGCGTAATTAGGTTTACCAGACAACTTTCTGAAGAAGTGATTGTTTTTTCTATTGTTTGGGGAAGCTGGCACGAAGTTTGATCCCACCTGATTACACTTCTGTGCCCTGTTAGAATATGCCGCATTTTTGTGTTATAGTGGAGATTTCTTGCATGCTAAAAGTTTCTTTTGGGCTTTGCAGGTGGAGAAGATTGTGTTTGTTGTATTTTTCGCTGGAGAACGTGCCAAAACCAAGATAATGAAGATATGTGAAGCATTTGGAGCCAACCGATATCCTTTTCCAGAAGAATATCAAAAGCAGAGGCAGATGGGTTATGAGGTATAAGTTATCCAGATTTGTCGAGCTACAATTTCTTATTTTAAAACCACTTTTTGCTCGAGGTCTTGTAGTTGAAATTGGCTGTTCTTGGTTCAACACTTATGTTGTCTGTTATTTACTATATCTCTCGCATAGCTGATCATCTGTTTAGTCTTCTTTGCTCAGCCTCTCTATAGCTGACATCGTTTGTTTGTGATGTTGTTGGCCTGCATATATTGTTTGCATATATCTGGTCGTTTGCTCAAACAAGTGCACAAATGATGAGTTAGCTATATCAAAGGAATGTGTTTGTTTTTTGAACTAGCGATTCATTGAGTTGCAGGAGATGAAGGGAAGCTACTTTGTGCATGTTTGATGAAAATTGGACTAACAGGAGACAGTTGTTTTATGGATTAGTCTATCTACTCATGGTGTTATTTGTTGATTTTTCAGGTGAATGCTCGCCTAACAGATTTGGATTCAACAATTGAAGCTGGTCACAGGCACAGGAACAATGTCCTTACTTCAGTTGGTTATCATTTAAGCCAGTGGACGGAGATTGTAAGAATTTAAGTTCTTACCTATTATTGTAGTTTTTTTATCTGAGAATGCAATGATGCCGTTTATTACAGTAATCTTTGAGATATAAAGATCTCTCTGTGTGTTATTCTGTTTGAACTCTAAAGTCTCTGGGGTTGCGAAGGCTATCGAACCTTGTTACTGGTGGTTATCTAGATTTAGTGGGCAGTCATGAATCTTATAGTTTTTTGTAGAACTTGCTTCTCTGCTACTGGTCAGTTGTAGTTGTAGCCTTTGTTAACATTTTTCGTGTAACATTTTATTAAAAATACCTGTTTTTTTGTTTCTATTTATTGTTAGTAGAGCTTTTGCTGGTGAAGGTGAATTTCTACCTCGGCATTATCCTAAGTTGCTTTTGCAGCTGAGCAGTACACTGTGAATCGCTATTAGCGTTTAGAAATAGATAGCGTTATGAAACAAATAGCGCTATTAACGCTATTTGGGAATGTTTTGAAGGAAATCATTTACTCTAATTTGTTTTTTAAAGGGTTTTTATTAATTCCATTTGAGAATTTGGGTAAAAAAACGGGGTACCGCAATTAAAGTCATTGACGCTAATAGCGATTCACGGTGTAGTGTGCTTCCGCTATGTGCATATTCATTCCGGGCCAGAACTGAAAATGCCTTCTGTCAGTCCCATCGGAATGTTTATTTGTTAACACAGATGTCTAGCTGGCCAAACAAACCACTGAAAAGAATCATGCTCATTATTTTTTTACATTTCCAGGTCCGCCAAGAGAAGGCCGTGTACCACACTCTAAATATGCTTAGCATCGATGTAACACGGAAATGCCTTGTAGCCGAGGGTTGGTGCCCTGTTGCTGCAAAGAGTCAGGTAAGGAACTGGCTTAGTAGCAAAACGGGTTGCTGTCTTTATTTAGAGAATATTTATTCCTTTCTAGAAAGAAGTTTTTGTGTGTTTGCCCCAACACCACAACAGCGACCTGTGTTGCAGCGACGCTCTTGGTGGATTTTATTGAATTTGTTATGTTCCCAGTAGCTCAATGCATTTCTCCGCTTCTGAAATGGAGCGTTGTTATTTGTTTTGGATGTTTGACATGTTTTTGAGGCAATACAGAGGTGGAGATGTTCAGAGGAGGGAAAGGGAATAGCAGGAGGGATGGTAGATTAGACGTGTGAATCTTCATAGCCTTCTGGATGGTCATTTCTTTCAAACGTTTGGGTTAAGAGACTGTTTAATCCCAATAACTTATTGCTGTGCAGATTCAAGAAGCTCTGCAGAGGGCAGCTCTTGATAGCAATGCACAAGTAGGCACAATATTCCAGCCAATTCATACAAGGGAGGCTCCCCCAACCTATTTCAGGACCAACAAAGTGACTGGCTCTTTTCAGGAAATCGTGGATGCATATGGGTATGTTGTATTATTACCCAGTGAAGTTATGCCTGTCCCAATGTTTGTTGTAGGGGAAACGCAGTATTCAGCAGTATGCCTGTTTTAATTACTATAACGTCGACTTGCGTCTTTGTTGCAGGATTCTGGTTCTTTCGCAGGTGCTTGTGTATTTTAGATAGATTCTGAATAAAAACAAGGGAACAACGGCCTTTGTTGGTTGATGACAGACGACCTATTGTTTTCCGCCTTTTCTTCAGTTGCTTAGTTTGCAGCTGTGAAACTATAGGTGCTGTCAGTTCAAGTCTTTGTTGTGTTAGTTAATGGAGCATTGGCCATCTAATATTCTTTGTGCCATTCTTCAAACCTTCTGAATGTTTGGTGAAAGTGAGCACGAATATGTTTCAATTGGAAAGGGTCTGATGATGCTGCATGTTGGTATGCTTGCGTGTTTTTTTTTGTTTTCGACAACTGTTAATCTGTTCTTTGAGTTGTATGCTTTCTGTAAGATGCACCGTTGAGACTGAATTTTGTTCTCCTGTTTCTACCTTTGGCTTTGCAGTATTGGTCGCTACAGAGAAGTGAATCCGGCAGTTTTCACTATTGTCACATTTCCATTCCTCTTTGCAATCATGTTCGGAGATTGGGGCCACGGCATCATCATGCTTTTGGCTTCACTGTATCTAATAGCAAACGAGAAAAAGATGATGGCCCAGGTCAGTCTTCTGGATTTCGTCCGTTTCTTCCTTTTGTTAATCTAGGAACCTTCTAAGGTGGAGGGTGAAGGCACGCATGTCCAATGTTAGTTTCCTGGTTGTTTATATTGCTGTAGCTCCATGTGATTATGATGGTACAAGAGGAAGGGCGGTAGAGGAAGGGAAGGAAGAGAGGCAGGAGTGAGAGATCCGTGTGTGCTGTTGTTGGATCCTTCTTTTGCAATTATTCACTATATCAGATGTTTGTTATTAGTACAATTATGCAAGCTCGCAAATAGCAGATTATGGCCTCCCTGTTATTGAAAATGATGGCTGGCGGTGACATCATCTTTGGCCGTTGCATATGTTTCATTTTAATGTGCCGTTGAGAAATATATACTCACTAATATGCATTCCTCAACCAGTTGATGCTTCATGCCTGGATTTCTTTGACAAATTTGTGTGACTGATGCAGAAATTGGGTGATATCATGGACATGGCATTCAGTGGCCGATATGTGATTCTTTTTATGTCAATTTTCTCCATCTATACTGGTCTCATTTATAATGAGTTTTTTTCCGTCGCGTTTCATATTTTCGGCGATTCAGCTTACCACTGCCCAACAACAGGCTGCACGTGAGTTAGCTTATGAGCTGTCCAATTTCAGAATCTGTCGTATGTCATCTCAGGTCTTGACTACTGAGGACTGTCTAGGAAAGTAGGATGCAAATCTCATCAGTCATTCGAAGTGCTTGGAAGTGAAGCTGCTAAAGTTAATTGGATGCATTGCGCCGTGTTTTCTACTGCCATTTTCGAGAGCTTTGCGGGGAGTGTTACAGAGGCTTGAATTTTGTTTCCAATTTTGAGCACAATGCTTGCAATATGACTTTCCTCGTAAGTTCCAGCTGGATGATTTTTTTCAAGAAACTGGTTGCAGTCTACATTTTGCTTTCAGAAAATTGTCTCTGTCAGTGACGAGTTTATTTTGAAAGTGCTTGGATTGATCTCTGCTTGCCTCTTAAACTCATAACTTTCTGGTCCATATTTGAAGGAAAATGCCATATTGGTTGACTGGGTTTAGTGAGTTGCAGAGAAACTAATGTTCTAAGATGGGGCTGGGTCTTGGGTATGTTCCTCAGCGAGTCTGGAATGGTAAAAACTGAGGGTTATACATACCCCTTTGGGTTGGACCCAGCCTGGCACGGGTCAGCGACAGAACTGCCGTTTACAAATTCTCTCAAGATGAAGATGTCTATTCTTCTTGGAGTGTCCCAAATGATGGTTGGCATTATCTTGAGCTACATGAATGCTGTGTACTTCAGTCTTCCTCTCAATATTTGGTACTATCTCGTGCCACCCTTTGTGAGACTGTGTGGACATCTGAGATGCTCTGTTTGCATCCTCTTCATTATATCTTGAACACTCTTTTAGGATGTAGGCCTTGGTATTCTTTTGATGAGACACATGTCTAGTATCGATAACTTGTAGTCCTTATATTTGCCTTTATGGAAGTAGCTTCTCTCAACGGGTTGTTGATCTGTTTGTCGCTGTTTTCACGTTAGGCTTACAGCTTAGTAAAAACAATGTTTATATTGTATAACTCCATTTTACCTTATGGAGTTGAAAACTGTTATTGAAGATTCATTTGATGTGTGTGTCCATTTGCAGGTATGAGTTTGTGCCTCAAGTTCTTTTTCTCGGGGGCATTTTTGGCTACCTCTGTCTCCTCATCCTTATCAAATGGTGCATTGGCTCTCAAGCTGATCTCTATCATGTTATGATTTATATGTTCCTGAGCCCCACTGATGAGCTTGGTGCTAATCAGCTTTTCCCCGGGCAACTATATGTTCAGGCAAGTTGCATGTTGATTCTGAGAGTGGATGATGATGACCGCAGAAGGTGTAGACATGAAAGATGAGAGTTCATTGCAAGTTGATTTTGAGAAAATCATGAAAAAGACACTCAATAAAAAACCCTCTTGGTACAGTCATTGTCCAATTTGAAAATTTGCGCTTTGCCATTGTTTGATCAGTCAGTTATTGGACCGATTTTTTAGCAGAACCTATTTTTTAAAATGGAAATTAGGCTGTATGTTTCTGATACTTTTTTGGGTTTTCTGCAGATCACGTTAGTTATTATCGCCCTAATTGCAGTTCCGTGGATGCTCCTTCCAAAGCCTCTTATCCTTCGGGCTGAGCACATTCAGGTGATTTCAGGGGGTCCTCTTCTACCCGTTGTAGGATGAAAATTTTTCTTGGCACTTCACTTGCTCACCGCTTCCCCCCACCCCCCGCCCCTCCCATGGCCATCATCTTAACCGCTCATATTGTAATTTCATCTGTAAAGCAGTATAGGGCGAGATAATTATTCTAGGTCGTTGACAGCTGGTTCTGTCTGAATGGGTATTCAAGAGTCGTCAATCATCTCTATCACCAAGCATTTCTCTCCCACTTGCACTATTGGGCTTTCTCTTTTGTGTCGATCACAGGACTCATTCTCTGTCCCTTAACGATTTCGACTCTCCTCCTTTCCCTCTTGTCATCTCCCCTTTACGGATTTTTCATTTCTGGCAGTGGCGACACCCATCGGTCATTTTTTGTTCCTTCTTGGGTTGTACAGACTTGTTATTTTCGACTGCTGTTGTAATTCAGTCTTCATCTACTTGTACTTTTAGCTTACTCATGTTGTTCATCTCCGCTTATACTTCGGTGGAATGTTTTTGTTGTTCTTGCAGAAGACTCAGGGACGCGCATATGGAGTGCTGGGAGGGTCAGATACAGAATCATTTGAAGAGGCTTCCCACGACGACCATGAGGAGTTTGAATTTGGGGAAGTGATGGTTCATCAAATGATCCATACCATTGAGTTTGTGCTGGGCGCTGTATCAAATACTGCTTCTTATCTCCGTTTGTGGGCTTTAAGGTCAGCTTTCTTTCAAAACCATCATCCAATAGCTCTCTCCTTCCCCTTGTCAGTTTATGTGGAAGATTATGTCGTAGCGTAGGGCCGTCCACCTTTGACAATTCTGGTGTTAAAGCGGACATGTCTACCTGATCTCAATAAGTTTATTTGTATAAATTTATCAGTAAAATATGTTTTCCTGCCCATAACTATGTATTCTTAATCACATAAAACATGGAGGAAGCTTGAGAAATGCAGAAGACCTGTCGGTGCTTGGCTTTTTTAAGTGATTTTCAGCTTCATTTCTGGGCTCAGGCCCGCCCTTGGTCATTGACTGTGTTTCAACTTTAGGAAGTTATATCATATGACTCCAAGTTAAATTGATTTACCTAACTGATAGTTGCTCCAGAAATATGAACAATTCTTCTGAAACATACTGACTTTTATGAAATTTGACGCAACCTTCTGAAAACTGCCTGTTTGTTTCCGTGCAGTTTGGCGCACTCTCAGCTTTCCGCCGTGTTCTATGAGCGAGTGCTGCTGGTGGCCGTCGAGTAAGTGGCCATCTTGCAGCATCCTATCCTATCTTATCTTAACCGTAGTTAATATGTGTGAAAACGATTGGAAAGCTTGGCTTACAATTTCAAATCCCGATGTGCCCTTTGTTTTTTTTTTTTTTTTCCAGGACCCGTCAATGGTGGGCAATCATTATCGGTTTCTTTGTGTTTGCTTTTGCCACGGTCGGGGTGTTGCTCGTCATGGAGACCTTGAGTGCCTTTCTTCACGCCCTCCGACTGCACTGGGTCGAGTTTCAGAATAAGTTCTACCAGGGGGATGGATACAAGTTTCACCCATTCGCTTTTGCAACACTAGCGGACGAAGAAGAGTGAGGAGTTAGAAGTTGTTATAGGAACATCTCGTCCGAAGTCTTTATCAAAGGCCGAAAAGGGGCCAGCATTTGTTTATAATAGGACAGTAATAAGTGACATCATAGGTGTGGTAGTATTTCATGCCTAATGAGACTCTGTATTCTAAAGTGGAAGCAGTAGGGATCATTTGCTGTGTCTCCATCCTTGGCAAGCAGGTGATGTGGACATGTTCCTTCTTTACAGGTGATCTCGAAAGGAGCTAGTGTATGCAAAGTAACAAGATCAGGTGTATGGATATAATTATCTTGGTCACCATTGTTCGCTATGGTGGTTAGGTTATAATGATAATGTTTTGTTTTGGATGTGGAGTGGGGCTCGTTTGTCAACATGTAGGTTAGTTGTTCGACATTGTTGTCGAGCCTAGCATGTGCACTATCGCAAGCGGTGTTATGGTTTTACTTCGTTTTATTATCAGCGTTTGTGGGGCGAGACAGTGTGTCACGCTTCTATTCTTCTTCGATCCACTGTTGCTCCTGTGGATTGTCAAACTATTCTGGAACTCCCTCTGCGTGCTGCACAAAGTCTGGGTGATATACGGGTGTGCTTTTGGTGCATCTTTAGCTAAAGTGGGGTTTGAATAAGGAGCTCCGCTGCGGGTAGTCTATCTTGTTGTTGTTTTTGTGCTTATTGCGTCTTTGAATGTCTATTTTCGTATCTTTTGCCCTGTTTTCCCTTTTTGTTACTTCCGCTGTGTTGGGCTTTTCAGTTTTTCTAGTTTTGTGATTTTTCAGTTTCGTCTTTACCTTTCATTTTTTGTTCCCACGTACTCGGACTGTGTGCCAACGTGCTTTTTTAGTGAAGTCTTTTTGTTTTACTTCAAGTTAGTCTACTTATTACTTAGCTTATAGGTGATGTTCCGTACTGAAATGTTTGGGCAACTGATAACCGCTGATAGTGATATTATTGGTCACCTATTTGTTGCCAGCCATCATGTATGCAGTATAAAAGCCAAAACGTGAAAATATAAGCCGGTATTCATTAGTGTACCAAAGTTCAAACAGCAAACTTTTCAAACTAGTACGTCATACATGCGATGCACCATAATCGCTGGAAACTTTTCATTTTCTTTCTAGGTAAGAATAAAAGAGGGTGCAGTGCCAGGGGCTCGTGCTCTCGAAAGAAAGCTGCTGCAAGTATGGAGGAGCTCATTCAAAGGAATTCCCAAACAAGCAAATATCCCGATTTGGAGCTGCCAGGGCAGCTGATACGCCAGGGGGGTGCTCTAGGGGCACAGTTTGAGAGCACCCAAGAAAAGGAATTGCGCGGCACACTGGTCGTGCAGAGCTGCAAGTTAAGGGTCTGCACGGACAGAGGAGGCGCCGGTGGTGGATTTGGTCGAGTGAAGAGATGCCGGAGTGGCCGACAGTAGCAAAGGGAGGTTGCGGATTTTCAGGTGCAAAGGCGTTTCCAACTTAAGCAAAATAATGAGAGATGGAGCTGGCTTTCCAGGGCTGCCTCAAGTGGAAATGGCAGGGCTTTTTGAAAGGGAAGGGCTCCAGTTTGGTCAAGTCTGAACTGTACCTTTTCACAGGTTGTAACATTTTGCAGAAAATCTATGTGTTAGTTGAACTTTAGCTGGATGGAAAGCTAAGACGAAAGTCTACAGTTCACTCTTTCCATCAAGTCGCTTGGACCACTAGTTACAAAGATGTATTTATGAAAAAAAGAAAAAAAAAAAAAAGGGGCCGACTTTATTAAAAAGCGCGATGGTAAACCATCTGAGTCAATAGGAACAAAAGGAAGTAGCATTGCTAAAATTGAAAAAACCACATGACGAGGGAATAAGCAAAAAGGAAAATCAAGGCAAAACCGACGAAAATACGAAAGAATGGCAGGGAAATCGAAAACACCCAAAAAGGCAAAACCCGGCAAACAAAACATCAAAAAAAAAAAAAACTAACACGTAACAAAAAAAACCCCCAACATAACTAAAAATCTGCGGAAAGCAACCACGTAAGTCCCCGAATCTTAGAGGAGCACGAGGAGGAAGTTCCGGAACATGCCGTCGATCCATAACGGCAATAGACGATCAAAGTAATATAGAAGCCAACACCCGTTGTAGGGCCACGGAAAAACGTTGACAAAAAAAAGAAGTAAGGACTGAAACAGAAGGGCTCCCAGGTCCCCGCCTCTCAAACGAGCGCCGACCACAAGTACATAAAAACTCGTCCAAAGCCACACCCAAACAACCAAATATCTCGACCGCCATCGGAATGAAGCCATCAATAGCATCGCGAAGGGCATAATCACGCTCCTTCCTTTTAGCCGCGTCACGAGCGGTCACTCCCAAATGCCGAGCCGCTTGGTTAACGATAGTAGTTGAGGTAGCGTTCGCCAAAACAATGTCACCAAATGTACAACGTGCACCATCAAGTAATACAAGGTCAATCCGACGTGAAGGAATAATGTGAGAGACCTCCCGGCGAACAGAGAACCCCCCCTCAAAAACGATAGAAGCAATGGTGTCTCGAATCGTGTCGTGCGCCTGAATCAACTCGCCCCCGTGGGAGCAACGAAGCAAATGGACCCCGCCGGGCTCGAGAACGTGGCCACAAGAGCAAACAAGTGAGCCAAGCAAAGGTGGATGAGGGAGGCCAAGCGGGAACCTAAGGTCTGTCGTAAACTGAGTCGGGGCTCTAGAGCCGTGTCCACAACAAGACAAGAAGCGTGCACGCGAAGAATCGGAAGGAAGCGCCTCGAGAAGCTCGGATTTAATAGCAGCGATAACGCGATCAGAAATGGATTCCTGAACACGCGCAACTGTTGTCGTAACAAGTGGAAAAAATCGGCATGTCCTCGATAGCAGCCGGATGAAGAGAACGTGATGCATCCAAAAGGGAGCGTTGGAAGGTGAGCTCACCATCTGAAAGACGGGGAACCACGGCTGCAAGAATATGAGTGTCCCTAGCCAAAAAACGAGAGACAATAGTGGAAGCAACAAGGCACCAGCTTCCCAAATAGGCGGTTGGAGCAACACGCGCCGTCGAGAGTAAACCTAAACCGCCAGCCGAGACAGGAAGAGAGGCTTGGATGCGTGCCACAGGCCCAAACTCGCGATCGAAAGCTCCATGGCCCAACAAAGTGTGGAGGACATCCATAAGGCGATAATCGAAAGCACAAAGTGAGGACACAAAGGATGGGGTGGGAGGGGAAGTGCGAGTATGGTAGGAGGGCCGGTGGGGGAAACACAGTGTCAAAAGAGCAAAGGCCACCTAGGGATCAAAAAGGTGAGGAAGGTCGTCCACGTGGGACAAATATGTCTGAAGAGCGGAATCGAGGAATTTCTTGACGTATGGATCGAAAACCAAGCCGTCAACCTAACACACGAATGCCTTCGGAAGGAGGAGTCTCAAAACCATTAGGGGGAGTGAAAGGAGGAGGAATAGGACGTGGGGACCAAACAACACACTTAGAGGGCTGGACCGAAAGATTGAGTTCGGCCAAGCGAGCCTTGAAAAAGTTATAGGCCTGTATAACTTGGTCTCGAAGAACCAATAATGTGTGTGTCATCCGCAACTGAAGGGAAGAGGCAAGAAAGGTAAGCAGTTGCGGAAGCTCGGAGAGCGCAGTAATGAGCTAGGGCAAACAAAGGCCCCCCAAGAGGATCGTCTTGACGAGTGCCAATCGTGGAGGAAAGTGGGACCAAATCATCATCAGTGGAGAAAGAGAGGCTACTGCTCAGAGAATAAAAGGCTCTCACAAAAGGAAATATCTGGACAATTGGGGAAGGTGCAGCCATAAGCTCCGAAAAAATGGCATTCCGATCCACTATATACAAGGCATTAGAAACATCCACCTGGAGGACTAACCAATCCGGATGGGCATCTAACAAAGACCGAATCCCGTGGACCACGGCCTCACAACCCCCTCGGGTTGCCACTCCGATTTGATGAGGAGAGAAATAATCATGGAAAGCGGGCTAGAGCTGGATGCAGATTGCACGGGCCACCAATCGGTACAATACCTCGCACACTGCAATAGGACGGATTCCCCCATGGGGTTTGGTGACAGCTACGAGGCGGGAGGCTGTGAGGAGATCGCAAATACGAGAATTGACAGTGCCAGCCGCAATAAGGGAACATACTCGAAACAACATATCAAAGCTCCGAGCACCAGATTTCGGAGGCAAAACGTCGCGAAATAACTCATAAACAATGCCCGAAGGACCCTCTGCTGAAGATGCGAAGAAGTCGTAAGGGCTTTAATTAAAGAGTCTCGATCCAAGAGAAAAAACTTTGTCGGCTCGAAGGTGTAAATAGAGGGGGACTGAGGGGTAGGAGCTGGCGGATGAAGAGCTCGGAGTATCTCAACAGTCGCAGCAGACCGGGGAGCAGGATTAAATGGCTGAAGGGCCCGAACCGCTCGAGAGAGCTCACCAACTCGGCCCAAATGTACCGCACGACGATAGGAGGATGGCACATCTGAAGTCCGAGATGTACGACGTGGTGTGAAAGAAGCACTCGCAACTCGATCCTCGTGCTCGGCATGAAGGGCTCGCCAATCGCCTCGAAGGAATTGTCGACATCGAGCCATAGTTTCTCGGGCCCCGCTACCACCGCCACGGCCAGGTAAGACTAGAACCCAAAGTGAGAACATGAATAGGAGGTGCCAAGGTCAAACATCCACGGGATCCGAATAAATACGGGACAAAGGAAGGTGGAGGGCGTCCTGTACGATAATCCGCACAGCCATCGGAATCCGCGTGTATAACCGCGGACGAAAAAGCAATCCGAAATAGGTGCTGTACCTTTGGAAGCAGCGAGTAACGTGGGCAGGATTGAATGTTTTGCAAGAACTCAGGGACTTGGGGGCATCTGCAAGATCCAATTCTAATACTTGGTCTTGCAAGATCCAATTCTAATACTTGGACTTGGGGGCATCTGCAAGATCCAATTCTAATACTTGCTTGCAAGATCCAATTCTAATACTTGGTCTTCCCAGAATGTGTAGAATGGATACATGAGCTATGAGGGAGGGAAGCTCCAAGGAAGAGGTGACGGTTTCTGTTGTTGTTGGGGCGCGGTAGTGCTTGAGGGACGGAGATGTGGAGTCTGTCGGCAACAGGTCTGCCGAACATTCATGGCCGCAGGCAATAATCTTCGCAAAAATCATAAGCTTCTCAACAAGGGAGTCGGTGAGAGCAAATCATGGACCTGTAGAAAGCAAATTTCGTTGATAGCGGATACTAAATGAAACTGTTGAGGCTACAAGGTGCGAAAGTTTTAAAGCTGCCAAGAATGGAGTGGGGTTGGGGTTGTAGTTCAAGTTTTGTCAATTGCCGTGCTTTTCATTTTGAGTTTGGGTGATTTTATTATCCTTGTTGTTGTTTTCTTTTTGTTTTTGTTGTTCTGTTTTTTTATTCCCCTGCTGGTAGTTTTCAGTTTCGGCCATGCCACCCCTTTTGTACCCCCGGACTCAGATGGTTTACCATCGTGCTTTTTAATCTATCCTGCGATTATATATATAGAATGGAGAGAAAGAATAGCAAACAGCAAAGATTTGAAAATATTTTCGAAGGAGCCAAGCTGAAAGAAGAATAGTGTTTTCCTGCGGAAGGTAGAGTACCAAGAAGGAAATCGACATGTGGTGGTTCCTAGGTGATGGCTCCCGTCTTCCTTGGTTTAACAAAACAACAAGACCTTATTGAGAAAGCGCGATTGTAAACCAACCAAGGGACTAACTTGGATACCACCCGAGGGAAAAACCGAGGTGAAAGCATCAACATCTAGTCCCAGTATTTTTGCAAACAAGGGATCTATGAAGAATTACGAAGAATGATCCGGATAAACGTTCAAAAGAGGCTTTTCTTGCGACCAGTCGAGGATAAAGCTGGCAGACATTTTAGTGTAACTATGAACCTTAACCCTTTAGACTGAAAACAATAATGGGCTAACGAAATCCCATTAGATTATGAGTTCTGTTGGGGTTGGGTTGGGACTTTTAGTTTTCGCATCTATCCGGTCTTTCTTTAGATGCTTGTTGCTACCTGTCCTTTTGTGTGTTTGTTGCTTTTGCAATACTTTGCCACTTTGTTTGCTTCCCCCCCACATGTAGTTTTTCAGTTTTAGAATTGCTGCTTTTTGTTCCCATTGACTACGACGGTTTGCCATCACGCTTTTTAATAAAGTCGAAAATTATATGAGTTCAGTAATAGTTTGCACAAAAGTTTGAAAATAATAAATTACATCACATATAAGTTGGAAAAAAAATGCTTATTTGTTTTTACAAAAGGTACAGATACACACACAGATACACAGGCACATATTTCACCAATTTCCTATTGGTTTTCTTGCGGTTCACTTTTTTTGAAAACATTGATTATTGAAACAAACCTGAGTCCAAAGGTCTGGACCTTATTGTACTACAAGACTTGTATCCAATCATATCCGTTTCCACAAGATAGTACCAAAGAAATCAATTAAACCGCGAGCAATAAAAGAGAGGGAAAATACCACCATAAGATGGTGCGAGGGTTAACTTTACAGCCAGTAATCAAAGCCCACAGTAAATGTCCCACCACCGAACGCATTAATAAACGGTCAATTTTCGTACAAGAGTTACAAGAATATCAGGGACAATGATGATTAGGCCCTACTATTGATCTAAAAAGGCCCTTAGAAACTTCAGTACAAGGAGTAAATACCGCAACCAGCAAGCTGTCGATCCTCGAAATATCAACCGAGACTCGTGGATGGCTCGATAAAAAATCTTCCGTTTCAAATCGCGAAGAAAGTGGAAACGTCCACAACAGCTTCCAGTCAGTTCCTTACAAGGAGAGGAGAGAAATCTCGATGGCCGACAGTACACCTCACTCACGGCGTCGCGACTGCGATGTTTATTAGGATTTTTGTCCTTTTTGTCACCGGAGAGTTCGAAACATCAACACAGTCGAATATATCCGTAGAGAGGAGATTAAACGTATTCAACTCAAACATTTGACTGGTAGTATAGGAAGCAAGTGTCACCATTTCCAAGTGAAGCATTATTGATGAGAAGGGGAGGAAACCTGTTGCCTTCCCTGTACCCCCATAGTCTAGCTGAGGTCGAAGCCTGCCCCTGCCGTTATAGCGTACAACAGCTTCTCTCGAATAACGGCCGTACTGTTACCTCCCCCCCCATCCCCCCCAAGGTAGTATTAGGTGCTCAGGTACTTAACCTCCTCACACAACTCTGGTGATACATGGGATGTCGACCGAGGTTGATGCGTTTTTTGTCCTTTTTCCGTACAATTTTAAACCAAAAACATGCGAATCTCGGTTTACATCCCCGAGAATTCACCACATTAAGGATAGGCTTACTGAAAGGACAAACGTCCTACAAGCTTAAGGCAAGAACCGGCCATTGTCTTTTATTAAAAGACAACCACATACCAGCCTCTCCATCTGCTAAAAACCACACATAAAACAAGACACAAAGTACATCGCCAAAAAACCAACTTAACTGAACCAAGAATCTGACCACACAATGAAAAATGACGCTGCATGATTTTTAGAATTGTTAGCATAAATCTGCCTTTCCCTCCTCCCTCTCCCCCTCCCTCTCTATCCCCACCTCCTATACGGCGGCAGTTTCAAGAGGTTCAAGCAGGTGGCGGCTGTGGGCAGACGCTCCATCGCCTCCGAGGCCACTCCCCCGTCGCCCGCCGCCCTGCCGCCCTCCCACCGTGCACCCCCACACCCCGCTACCACTACTTCAGCTCAGGTCCAGTAATCGAGGGCCTCTTATTTCCGCCCAACAAGCCCATGAAAGGCATCTCTCTCAGGAAAAGAGTATCCTTTTTTATCAACGAGGAGTCTCAGAGAAAAAAGGTATCGGAGAGGCATATCTATCAAAGCAAAAAAAATACATGAGTTAAGAAAAGTACACAAGGGATTTATCCAAGAAACTAAGTATATGAAAGGCGTATGTCTCCACAAAATAAGTATAGGGAGAAAATCTGTCTCAACATGGAAGGAAAAACGTAGTATCCGTGACGGATCTATCCCAGCAAAATGAGTATATAGCAAGGCGTTTGTCTCAGCAACATATGTATATGAAAGGACTATCTCAGGGAAAAAGTACGTGTTCAGCAAATAATTCTGCAACAAGCATCTGTCACAGCACTATTATAACAGGCTGAGAAATACTAAACAGAATTACTATCCATCTTATCAAACGGTAATTATACGTAAACGATTGCTGCAGTTACTGGCCAATATTTGTAGTAATCGTCGATAGTAAAGTGTACAAATCACACAATTTTCTGTATAATTGCTATAATTACTGGCCAGTAACAGCAGTAATTGCCTACGTATAATTAGCCTATTACAGGGGGAAACTGTGAACGCACCGTTGGACACAGAAAGGCGGCTCCAGGTGGCGGAAACCGAGGAGTGGACCGCGTGAACACCCCGTTACAAACCTGCCCACATCGAGAGAGGGAGTAACAGAAACGAGGGAAGGGGAAAAGAAAAGCCCAATAAGAAGATGCCCATGGGACAGACAAGATGCAGCCAGTCAAGCATAAATCTCCATCATGAGTTGCAGATGGTAAGGAGACTGACTTGAGGAATTTGTGTTGCAGATCCAAGTCAAAACTTTGAAGGACCTCCCAGAGGCCGCGAATCACAGGGTGGTCCTGCCAGGCCCAGCAGGGAGACACATGTCATCATCCTCACCAATTAAGTAACAACTAAAGCGAGTTTCCACCAGGAAGCATGCCCTGTGGCTCAAAGTAGTTGCTTCACTATGAATCGTTAATAGCGTCAATAACATTAATTTGATCCCAGCCTTTTTTGCCCTCCGACCACAAAATATCAGAGGGAGTTATTAGTACTGATTGTATTTTTTCCTTTAACGCCTTTCAGTGGTTCAGAATCATCCACATCAATCGCACAGCAGATAGTATTATTAACACTAAAGCAGTCCTCATACTAATTAATTCTTACTAAAACAGATTCACGGAGTATTCATCAAATACCTCACTATATCCCCCGGAGTATGTCGTATGCTGGCGCAGATCTTCAAGATCCATACCCTCCTCGGATCCGGATATGAGCATCTATCACGAGCACATCCTACTAAGTGAGAGTCCATACACAAATATCTCTGTCAAAACTGCCCCATGTACACATACAGCAAGCCTTGGTATTCCTTTGACAGCATACACATGCAACAACAAAGTGGTGACAGCCTCTGTAAAAGCTTTGCGAGGAATTGTTAATTCTTGTGTCATGAGTGAACTTTTATAAACTGACCACATACGGAAAAATACCGGCCAAGAATTATTTTTTTACCTTCGTTTACCAACATTTTAATTGCAAGTTGGGATCTTTGTAAGTTGCTCCAAGTCACTTTTCAGATTTTTTCCAAAGTTTCTCATTTATGGCTTCCTGTTTTTTTCTTGTCATATTTTTCATGCTTCTTACGAAAATGAGTCTTTTTCCTCCCATCGTCTTACCTGCACCTCCTGCTCGTTGAACATCGCCAGAAAACTGGCAGGAACAACTTCCTGAAGGCCCCTAAGAAATGAACGGCTCTGCTGTTGGATCTGCAGAAATTTGGGGATTTTTTCTGTGTCGTTGGCTTTTTTTATGAACTTAGTATGTTTTTAAGCTATTTTTGAAAATTCAATTGAGTTATCAGCTTTCTTTTGTAAACTTTTGTGTCTTTTTTCAGCTTGTCAGACAGTGGGTGCTCTAAAATGGAGCTTTATGGAAGAATATGTTTCTGAAAATTTGCTATACTGGACCAATGAAATTTCTCGTTTGCGTCATGTCGATCAATTTCTTTGTCCAGTAAGAGATTGCTCTGGAAACGAATAATCACAACTTGAATAGTGCAGACTGACCTGAATGAACCACATTGGCAAGCTGACTGTGTGAAAAGGACAAACGGTACCAGGAAGGAGATAACATAATTTCCTCACTCCTGTTCAATACTGGTTACGCTTGAATCGGGGACTTGTAGGCCAGAAGTTAGTGAATCATGAGTTTAAACATTTTATTAGAAATAACTACACTAAAGTATGTTTAACGACGTGGCTCATAATGGGCCCCTTAACTGGATAGTGTTATTACAACTAATTTCTTTTTGGGTCAAAAAAACCAGCACTTATTATTGACCCTGATAGTGATGGGCAGTCTAGAGGACCTTCAACTAAGAACCTAGAAGGATTCCAGTACTTGCCTGCCTATTCAAGTGATGATTGGCGACAAGCCATACATATCGAATGACATTTGAGGATGTGACAGGAATGTCTTTGCCTCCTTGGACGAGTTCCACCTGAACCACCTGACCAAACGCGGTATCCTCCACCACAAAAAAAAGCTCCAAATCCGCCACATTCCCCTCGTAATTCTGGACCCATGAGAAAATGCCCTCCATCAGCTTTAGATTCAGAGCTTCACTGTGCGTTCACGAGGAAGACACCAAGGAGCCAATACCTACCTTGGTTATAATTCTATTTTCCTTTAGTAATATTCATGTCTTCCTTCAGTGGTGAGTGTTCACAGCTGGGAGGAGGGCCGACAGACATGTGAACCAGAAAAGTAAATCCAACGACTTTCACGTCAGACTTCACAAGGATGTCATGTCACGAGATTATCCATAGTAGGAGAAAGTATGTCAGGACAACAACAGAAAAAAAGCTATGGTAGGCCGGTTTCATTTTGAGCATCCATCATGTGAGCTTTCTTTAGTTGACCATAAAAACTGAACATCAATGGCTATGCTTATGAAGCGAGAAAAAGTACTCTCTACAATGAGTGATTCAAAACATTTTCCGTACTAAAACCATAAAAAGTTGACAGATGAAGATCCTGCGTTGGACAACAGCCCATAGTAATACGTTCCAAAACGCAGGAGAGGACAGGACTCTAAACAGGAAGATGTAGTAGCCTCGAGGAAATACAGCACCTTCAGAAACATAAGACTGCGATAAAGCTCAGGATCAAGCGACGGCAAGTCGTGCAAATGATTGTGTCTGCAATCAAGTTGGGTTCCAATGGAGTCAGAGAGCAAATTAACTTGGGCAAATCAAGCTGTACACAACATTGCTATCAACTGAAGACAAATCTCTACCTCAATCCGCAGAGAAAAGAAGGATCTGTACACTACTCATTTCAGCACTGATACATAGCAATTTGAGGTATCACCAACAACAGTTCGGCATTTGTGAGGCATTTACTTATTCCGTAGCTTGCTCAAGAAAAATTTCGCGAATCGAATATCCACCAAAATGCCTTCATACAATGCCTGCAATCAGCACCACCGTTCCCTCCCGCAAACTCAGGATGACAACTTACAAACTCTACGGCCACTGCCCATGAATATCAATCAGATGCATTCTTAATGCAAAGGCTAGAATTGATTGGCACAGAAATCACATTATATCCAGAAAAATAACAGGCGTTAGCAATAAAAACAAGGTGTACATGTGTTTACTGTTCCAATAGCATCTTCTCTGGCTTCCGATAGGTATGTTATGAATTTCGGTATGGAAACAACTTTTGTTTTTGATTCTCCTATCATAGATTTTAGGGTAAAAAATGGTGATACAAACTCCAAAGCCACTGTCCACGAATAAAAATCAGATGTGTGACTTGCCTTGCCAAGTATTCGTCCGAGAAATTCAAAGTACTGGAGGTGGTTGGGCATCACCAATTCTGATGCGGGATTAGGATACAACAAGTGATCATTTGTTTCCTGAACCAAAATTCACTTACTTACCTTGTCAGCAGACCATAAAGAAGCAGTAATTTTAGGAAGATTTGAGAAAACATCAAAGAAGAAAGAGTTGAAAAATTTACACGATCTGCTCAGCATAATCGGGAGACATTGCAACAACACATATTAAAGGGGCGTTTAAACATGCTAATAAAATATGCCAAATAAATTCTGTAGACACTAACGCTATTTACAGAGAAGAGTGCAAACATAAGGGGCAAACAAGGAATCAATGGAAAGTCTAACGGAGGTTGAAACATGTGGATGGGATGGATTAGAAGCTGAGCATTAGTACAACCAAATGGAAGAGAACACCACCTTTGCAACTGCGAAGGAAAATGGATTTATGTAAAACTGAAGTAACAGAAAATAACAAGCAGAAAAAGCTTGATGAGCCATTGATGTGCAAACAGACAAAGCTGGTAGCCTAACAACCTCCCTTGCAACAAAGTCAGTTATAGACAAGCCCATGAAATCTTAAATTCATCGTGTATGGATGAGGTGAAAGACCTTGAATAAACCGTGTTGTACATCAAATGCCGTCCGAGTGATGTTTTCTAAAAAGTCCTTAAACATGCCTCCCCCATCAACACCTGCCTCCTCTGCGCCCAGCTCATTCACGTACTGCACTCGTATCTGTACTGTCCCTCGCCCCCCACCCCTTTCCCTCCATTCCCCTGTGAATAACGACATCACATATCGTCACAGAAAGTAGGAAAACACATTCCTTCCCACTGTGGAGGTCAAAGGTTCTAACCACCGCAATTGGTCCCCCCAGCATGGACAACATTCCACATGCCACATGAAGAACCTTCCGACCAGTCCTCAAATTTGCTGAATTACACCATCCACCATAATAAATCTGGGCGGCTAACAAACAGTATTCATCAAAAAACAGTATAGCGCCAAGTCATTTGCCAAAAAAAAAAAAATACGCTCTGTGTCTGCTTCTTCTTGAAAATGGTGGTCCACACTAAATCAGGTGCACACCTAGAACATGGTCCATGTTAATAAGGTCAGCATTTGGTCCACAAATGTACCTTGTTGCGAAGAGCCTCGGCCGGAAGCGAGTGGAGCTGCGCAAAACTATCCTCCACAATACGATCACGACGAATTGTGATGCGGATACCTCCATATTGGAGAGAGAGACCACTCTCAGCCCGAGCTGCCTTCAGGAGATTCTGCAGGCTTATATCTCAAAATTAGCACCAATCTGTTGCATCTGTATGTTCCTTTACACAGATGACATCAACGATGTGGTTTTAAAACTAGTATAATTTGCATGAACTCCTTGCAGATGTGCTTTAACTTTTTCATGCAAGATAGAAAATAGATGCAACAATGACCAGCACAGATTCTCCATGCAGTCAAAATAACCACGTCGATATACTCATTTCTATTTGCTTTCATCAGAAGTATCATATAGGAAGGAAGAGAACCGATTGACAATATTTTGCATCGATATTTCATCCTTTTTACAGATGACATCAACGATGTGGTTTAAGAACACATAGAAGTTCAATAAAGCTCCTCGAGGACGTTTTAGATTCCTTAAGAATTTGCCAGGGATTTTCCCAATCTGCTTTTGAAGGTTTATAGAGTGATTTAACACGTGTTTAACAGAAGATGCAATTCTGGCCAGCACAGATTGTCTATGTAGTCAGAACCACAAAAAACTTACATTGAAGATGCGAACTCTGCCAGAAAAAGGCACCAGAAATGGCGCTTCTTGTAACAGTTGCCGGGCTTTTGTGTTCTCTTGTTCTGCCTGCAAGCTCCAAAGCCCAACCCATTCAAATGGATGATAAAACCCACAATCTTGCCAAAACGAAGAAATCATAACATTCATAATTTGTTCAAAAAAAAGGTGATGAGAGGCTGGAGGAGGCGGTTGAGGACACCTGTGTATAAAATTCGTCAACGAGCCCTTCTGGCGCATGGAAGAGCTCTGGCCGTGTGAACTCTCGCATACAATTGTGATCATGTAACTGCACCCAAAGTCGTTAAGTTTACCTGATCAATGATCTCAAATGCAATGAAACAATTCGCGCATGCTCCATTTAAGGCAACAAAATCGATAGAAAAAGTGCCTTCTGAATTGAATTTGACTGTAAAAATTCTAAAAGATATGTAAGTAAGAAAGGAGTCGTATACACCGTGAAAATCAGTAGACTCTTATGAGAACTCCCAGGGAGCAGCAGACTGAAGACATGCACAAAAATAAGATGAAATCTACGATATTGACTGTGTTCTTTGATGCATAAGCTTCATCGCCCTCTACCACCAGTACATAATTCGTGAAGCCATTTGTCTCTATGATCATCTTCAGGGCTGTACCTGTGATAGAAGTCGGGCAGTCACTGTCGCGACGTGCCGCTTTAAGCGCTCTGAACCAAGAAGGGAGGGAGAGGGAGACGACCCCACAGATGTTCGTCCTCCACCCGATGCCCAGAGAAGCCGCCAAACAGCCTGCGGTGCATCACCTCAAAAAAGTATAAGTGTGCTTAAATTAGTGTCTACACCACAAACTCCCACTTGTGCACAACTGGAATTAATTACTCGACCAAACTGCATACTGAAGCCCAAATAAAGTAAAACAATTAGCCGTGCATAGTGCTATTAATCTGGCCTAAAAAAGACAAAAATGTCTCACAATATTGTGCAGTACACTGCTGTGCCACGTAGGGTTGACGTACTCATGCATTGCAAATTTTAAAATCAAACTTCGAACAATTTTGAGTCAAATTTAATTGTACAAACATAACATACCCGCAAGGGTCATGAAGACACTCATCCATAGAAAACTTGAGTTTTGGAGCCCTTTGGAAAAGCAGCGTCATCAAATGATTTCCACGAAAACCAAATTGGCAAAACCATGAAATCATCCTTTTTTCTAGCCGATTATAATTGTCCAACCACAAACTTTCCGCATGTAATGCAAAACAAACTTCATGATCCAAACTTACCATTTGCTATTTCCACTTACCACTGGTGTTCCACAAAAACAGAAAAAAAAAATGTCAAATGCTTACTTTTGAATGCTCCCTTGGCCACAATGGCTGCAAACATAGAAGCAAGGCTCTAAATGATCCATGTCTAAAATGTTTTGTTTGATTGTTTGCGTCACAATGATCGCTGTGGTTTGGAAAATTTTCGTTCACTACAGCATTTTACTACTATCACCCCTGACAAACAGATTAATTGTACATCATTTATTTATCCATTGCACCTTCCGCACAGATGAAATTCAACCGCATTCAATAAATGAACCAGAAAGAACCAGCACATTCCACCACAGCTGGTAAGGTCATCATATCTTGAGAAGCAATGCGACTTACATCACGAAGAACCTCCACCAAAATTGTTAAGTCTGCCAAAGACAGTGGTGTTTGACGCTCATAAAACTCCTCGTTGTCTGTAGTAAACAATATATAGCTGCAAGCTTTCCCACCACATATCTAGTGTAAAAATACCGTAACAAAAGGACTGATCGACAAACATGGCTTACGCCATGAAATGCCTACTACACTTCCGATCGTTATTAGTGCAAAAGAAATATTAGCATTGACGTGAAACTAATCTAGTGCTAAGTCACGTGGCAAATTTTAGTCCATTGCCCCAGTAAGTGATATTAACCCTTTTATGTGACTTCGGCCAAAAAAAAGCCGTAACTGAATTAATGTTATTAGCACAAAGGGCAATCGGCAGTGTAATTTTCACAGTCATCGCCAGTAAAGTTAATCACTCTAATTTTAAATTCTGATCCTAAATCATAGATAAGTGCTAATAACACTAGCTGGTTATGTCGCGCAAAATGAGACACGTGGCGAAGCGTAATTTAGTGTAGATAACTCTAATGAAGTGTAAGCGCTACTAATTCACTAACTCAAATAGCAACGGGCGGTGTAATAGTGTCCACCTGTAGACAGGACAAAAAACCCCTAGTGGAAGCATCCAGCCAAGCCAGCTGATTGGCACAGTTGTTCCCGCCTCCCACTGGGGATGTGCGACTGTCGGGGGAAGACTCCACAACTGTTTCAGGTGACAGGACTTCATGTAGGCCCACAGAAGAGGGACCAAACATGCCTGCCATGCGAGACTTGTAATAATGACGGTACGAAGCCCAGGAAGAACAGCCATAGCCGTATCCAACAGAGCACATGTGACTCCTACGCCCACCGCAGTCTCTTCCAGCGACTCACAAACTTCCATGCCGTCATGATTGTGACTACTCTTCTCATTGTGTTCTGCCAGATCAGCGGTCTCTGTTTTTGGCATTGTCAGGCGAACCTGCTCCACAAAAGCCAAAAATGAGATGTGCATCCGTGTAAGATTGGAAACAGGTTAATCAGTCAAGTGTTTTGACATAGTAAACCAAAAATAAAAAAAGTTACCAGGTGCTGAAGAGTGCTCGAATCTGCCACTTGGGACAACTGCCTGCTTAATGCCGGTTCTACTTCAGATAAAACACCTCGAGCATCCACCATATCCTCCATATCTCCATTGCCTGTCCCATCCACAAAATTTAGATTTTCAATTCTGAAACTATTGATGTCCTTTGAAGCCATTAAATTGGTTTGCAACAAAAAAAATACATTTTACACGTACCATTTTTGCACTAAACCTATTTTACTACACCTTGCATCGTTCTTAGCGTTTTGCCATTTGAATAATCTTTTCTTTGTGCACACGTCCGGTTTCCGTTTGGATACTCCCAATTGGAAGGTATTGCAATCTTCGGATTAATATTCCGACAATTGTGCACAGAGAAAAGTTAAGTGGCAAAAATTTAACGCTAATATGGGCACACTAAACTGCATTTTCTACCTATGCAACACCAGGCATTGTTGAATTTGGTCCACATGCCTCACGCATAACTTCCAAGTGGTACAAACCGTTCATAAAGTCCTACCAAACAAGTGTCTTTCTCTCTCTCGTTTTAGTGTTATAGAAAGAAAATGGCCTTTGATTTGCAGACAGCGGCAAAAAGTTAATCCATATGCCATAATCATTAACTTCCAATGAAATTAAAACATCGTTTCCGGCAAATTGAACCTCACTCACACACGCAGCATATGATAGTCTCCAGAGATATCCTCTCCCCTAACTAAAGATTCCAGACAGAGCACGATCCATTCAATAGATGCCTCAAGTTGTCACAAACTTCACGATAACCAATTTTGAGCAAACGATCCTCTAAAATAGTCTGGCCAGGTCCAGATTATTAAATCAAAAACAGTGAGACTTGATGACATCCATGTATATGTTATCACCTTGTCCATACCATGTCATATAAACGACTCATGCACACTTAAAACTAAAACGTCTTATCGAACATTATACCACACTGCAGGGAGCCACACTTAAGTATGGTTTTCCAAAAACATGGGATTATAATTGTTCCATTAATTGGTGGTTTTGGTGACTCGCTTGTGCCCATCTTAATAGACGCTCCCGATGTGGCATTTCCACGCTTATTTAGAATTCAACATAGAGGAATTACTGTGTACTAAAATACACTACCGGCTACCTTAAAGGCTTCCATTCATAGTGTGGACCACCGTTTGCGTTATAGCCGATTTACATGCATTACTGCGCGTAAAAACTACAAACGATATACACACTAGAGTGAGCCACGGTGTTTTCCTGCCCACTCACCGTTATGACATAGCGGGAAACAGATGCAAATGTGCCACCCAGCATAGGATCTTCCAATCCTGAGTATATCCCATCAAGGCTCAAATTAACAAAAAAAACTTTAGTTTCGCTATACTCCTCCACTATAACGTGAATCGTTTTATGCGTTAAGAAATAAATAGCGTGGATTTATTTTAGTGTTATTGATTCGAAGTTAAGTCCGAATTCGTTATTAACACTAGTAGCAACCCAGGGTATACCAGACATAGTGGTTCTGGTCCTCACCCTCGTCAGCGCCATCACTCCTGAGCAGCAAATCCGCCACCAGAGCCTCCAGCAACTGCTTTGCCAATCCTGCAAAACAGATAGCCTAGTTCACCGCATTCACAAGTTAAAACCTTACATTTTTGGTCCACGCCAATCATAGGATAAACAAGAGAAGACTTCTCCATCTTCTGATGCATCATCCAGGCAAACACACCCAGAAAAGAAAAAAATATACATGCAAGAAGCTTCAATTCAAACATCCAGGTTCAATCACATGATAAACAAACAACGCATACGTACTTCGGTGAATTTCTAAAATCCTCATAAAAAAAAAAATTGCATTGCCTAAAAGTTTAGCAAATGATACAAGCTCTTCCATTTTGAAAAAAAATACAACTTCTGCTGACAAGGAAGCCTGTTCATTTGTGTCCTTTGATCCTAAAAACTCATAACTGCAGTCGAATATTTCATGGCAAATATATTTCATGGCAATCGTTGACTTGAGAAGAGCTTACTGTATGTCTGGTAGTGCTGGGGTGGACCAAGCCTAATGACGAACCAGAGAGAACATTTCCCAACAGAAATGCCTTCGGGGACATCCCCGATCCAACATGAGAGGGAAGTACAGAATTGAGGTTGTTTGCCCCTCCATTCAATGTCTCCACAAAGTGCATCCACATATGCGGAGTCTGCGGCACCAAAAAAAAATCTTTCAAATCCTCAAGCTGCTATATTCTCTATTCTATATTCTACATTCTTTATTCTGCAGGAAAGGAATAGCCTTTCTGTCTGCTCCAACTTTATGATCATAAAGTCCTTCATAAAATGTCAGTAACAATTCTTCTGATATATTAGTGGTGTAGACGAATCATGCTCCATTAAACATATCTTACAAATCCTCCCGGGTTATCCTGATCTATGTTTTATATCCTGCAGGAAAAGAAGGTCTTTTTCTAGATCCAAGTAAAAGAACCCAAAATTCTGCATAAATTCTGCAAACAGTTTTCTAACAAATTCGGTAAAGATAAATCGAGCACCCTCTTTTCTTCACAATATTCAAGTTTTAACAGAAGCCGTACCCAGCAATAACTATGTTTCCATGATTTTTCCACACTGATCACGAATTGCGTGTAATCCACTTCAAGTTACATAATACCCGACTGCTAACCTTTTCCCCCCCGTTTATAAAAACAATTGTTTGTAAACAAAGCAAGACAAGTTTCTGAAATATGCAGTTTTAGAAATGAGGCAGAGGATTTCAGTAAAAAGATCCAAAGACAAATCAAATTCTCCACATACAAAAATCTACTCCGAGAACCTACAAGGAGAAGAGGAACCGCCATGGAAAAAAAATGCAGCAAACCTGAATAAAGGATGGGAAACGATCCCAGAGGTATGGCATTGAGCCCAACTGCCCAGCCAGCTGAAGGTGCATAGAATGCGCCGTTTCTGATGCCCCGTCATTAATGTCCTGGAAATCGATTTGGCGCATCACCAAAAGGTACCCGGAATGCTCCAATGCAGTTAGAGGCCGTCGTTTTTGAGAAGCTCCCGTTGACACAGTCTCCACCTCCTGCTCAAGCCCATGCATGCTACACTTTGAATCTCCATTTTATTTAACAACACTAGTTTGGAGCCTGATTAATCTGGCCCCCAAACATAAAATAGCGTTAATACTACTAATTGGCTTTTTTCTTAATTGGTTCAAAATCGTTCACGTGATTTGGACAGGAAATACAATTATTAACACTAAAACAATCCTCATACTATTACTGCTTAATTATTGCTTAATGCTAGCAGAATTCACGGTGTAGCAGATACTGAATTTCAAAACCGGCATATCGGAAACTGCTTAAAGCACAACGACACCTTGAACAACTCTTGATAAATAAAGTAAACAGCACACACCTGTAGCAGCAGCAGATTTCGAAGAAGGACAAACATGCGATGCTCGCTCAAGTAGTTGAGCACAGCAAGAATCCATGGTCCTTTGCCTGTTAGTTGCACTAAGGTTTCTAGAAGAACAGAACCGATGCCACTGTGTTGTTTCACCGACTCCCATGGTTGTAAAAGCTCAGCGCGCAGGTCATATCTGCATCCCAGACAAAGCCTTCAGTTGGCTAAAATAGGCATGAAGCTTCACATAGACATTTCATTTCCGTGCAGATGCAAGTACGGGCTCTCTCCCTCGAAGAACGTTAGTATTTACCTGTGGTGGTTGAGGCCCTTCAAGCAGAGGAGAGCCAATCGTTGCATGCGACATTTCCACAAGCCTTCAGAACCCCATTCCAATCTCAAACCAGGAATCTCCCGCATCTCTGCAATTCTCCTTTCCAATGTAGAAGAGATCAGTGGCTGGATGTCAAAGTCTTAAAGTGCATAGAACAGAAGTTTGTTCAGCTTTTGAGTGTCATAAGAAGCAAAGCCTCCATTACTTTTTATCATGTATATGTCAGGTTAAGCCACCTAAGAAAAGCAAGCTTGCTAACCAAACTCGTATTCGTTACTTCAGATTCCTTGCTGAATGAATAACTTTTAAAACATATCAGTAAAGGGGCACAAATGCCGTACCAGTAGTTGCAAAATAGCTCAGAAGGAGCTTGCAAGCAGAGGCCAATCGTTGCAAGTCTTTCAGGTCAGAGGGCATAGTAATGAAAAGGAGCTGGGGCACATAAGTCCTACTTGTCCAAAACTCCTCCCTGCATGGATCACATTCCCCCACCATTTAAACACAGCACAACTTCACCACCAGCCTTATCGCCCCATCAAAAATCTACTTGCAACAGCTGATGGATATATCTCAATAATGTATAATTCCCAATAAAGCATGAATAATTCTCAAGTGGATGCTGTCTTACTGTCTACCAAGCAGGGCACCGCCCCTCCCTCTCTCTCCCTCCCTCTCCCTCTGCCTCTCCTTCCGCAAAAGAACCAACAACATCCATGTACATTCGCATTCAAAACCGCTAAACAATCCTACATTGTCCCAATTATCAATGGAACAGCGTTGCTAGGTACAAAGTTAACAAGTACAGGAGCACAGAACTGCTAAGCAAAAGCAAGCAAGGACTCGCACATAATCCCCAGTAGTGTTCAAAAGCAAAGCATTGAGGATTACATTTCATGAAGAATATATTGCATACAATTGGATTGCAGCAAAAAACAGCAGGCAATAAGAATAGGTGTGCACATAAAGAAACCAACCTGGTTGCCAATTCTCCAAACTCTCCGTATGAAGCTTGCCAATCGGCGCGAATTCGAGAGCGCTCCTTCGCCACTAAAGACCGACCTCTGTAGAAACTCTGGAGCTCCACTCAGTCACAACCGAATCTTGGCAATGTGAGTACACTGGCCATCACTAATAGCGTTGATAACACTAATTTGGTCAAGGCTTTTTTTGACCAAAAATCACAAAATATTGTTCACAACAGTATTTAAGGGAGTGGAAAACGACTAGCCACTTCTTCCTACACTAAATTAGTATTATACATACTAAGTCCGCATTTACATTTATAATTCCTTTACACTAACAGCAGGGGGCAGCGTAGCTCAAGGGCAAAAACTCGGCATTACGAAGCACAAAGTATGTAATTCAGTCAGTCAGAAGCATTTTTCCCTCCTCGAAAACAAATTCACTTGAACTGCAACAACTACGCCACATAAAAGGCTTGTTGCTTTGTTGGTTTCGACAAAGCTTTCTTCTAGCCTTGGTTCTGTTGCAGTAATTTTAGCAACTCTTTCAAATTAAAACGGATAAAAACGGGTGCACTACATGAAAAAAAACAGTCTTGTGTTACATACAATATAGTTACAAAGGAAAAAACACTCCGACCTCGGCCTTGCCGACCTTTTTTCGAGAGTGTGAATCCGTTTCATAGCAATAAGGCTATTTTATCCCAAGAAGCCAGGTCGGTGCCCCTACCCTATGCTTACAACTCATACTACAGCCCCCAGGCCCCCAGTCCTGCACCTGCACCTGGATTTTGAAGGCGCTTTGAGAAAGTGACACCACTCTCGCAGCAATTAGGCTATTTAATCGCAGAAAACCAGGTCAATAATCCTATGCCCTTCCAGTCCTGCAACTGCACCTGAATTCTTAAAGCACTTTGGTTCTCCAGACGCACTCGGAGACGCTTCTCCCTCTCCAGACGAGCCTGCTCCAGCAGCCGCTGCCGATCTGGCTGCTTGCTGCGCCCGCTCAGGTTGACACGTGGCCGGCTGCTCGATTCTCCGCTGAAGAACATGGCGGAGATCCGATTCCTCAACGGATTCCTTAACGAATTCCTTGTCGGATTCTTTATCGGATTCCTTAACGGAGCATGAGAATAGACTGTTAAAGTAATCAACTAGTATTAAAGCAAAAGCTCAGCTCGCTGTTTCGAAAAATTCGTGGAGTTTCAGCAACGGACACACGATCTTGCAACGCAAAAGGAGAAGCTGGATACGTGCTTGCGTAGAATATATCTTGGGGAGCAGGGCTCGTTTTAAATGGATGCACAATGTTCGAAATTTCAGTCATACGAAACTTGCGAAGCTTCAGAAACTACGCTGAGAAAGACGAGCCTTTTTGTGTGTAGCCGTGACTACTGTACCTTCCCATGTGGCTCTTTGTGATATTTCTGACCATATACGTCGACCTATAACGATGACGATTCAACGAACTTTTTGTGACTCCATTGGGGTAGCAAAAATACATTGACTTGCGTAACTATCTCATATTAGCAGCAAATGCTTTGACACGTGGTTGCCACATCACCTTAAAAAATAGGCATCGAATAAAAGCGCATAAAACGGATTAACTCTCATAAAGAGCGTAGCTAAACAGTGAAAAGTACCGTGGAAATTGGCCAGGAATTAAATCCTCTTTGTGCAAGTAATAATATGTATGCCGAATCGAATTTGTACGGCATTTTTTTAATCTGCCGCCGACAACCCAATGCGTCATAGTGCCAGCTTGGAACCATCTCCCCATCTGCAGTTAGGCGCTACCCTGTTCCACGTGTCTCCCTCGATGCCATAATTTTGCCACGGTGGCAAGCCGTTGTCCAAGACCCGAAATATTGCGGAAATTGAAGGGTGTACACGTTTTTAATTCGAGCTTTATTTCCCCATAATTTTTTTGCCGATTTCGCACATAATATTTCATGCGGGCAGCAGAAAGTTAGCAGCACGAAAAGTCCATTATGGTGGTTGGCCAATCGGAAAATTGAAATTTCACATTTCAAATTTCAACTTTCAAATTTCAACTTTCAAATTTCAAACACCAAAGTTGAGATTTCCACACGGAATCTCGGCAGGGTACTCCATTTTCGTGCGACGTAGGAAACGAAACATCCGCACTTTTAAAACCTATAGTTTTGAACTTGAACCTGCCAGCTCCATAGTCCAAGCTTGCTGTGCCATTTCCGCGAGGGTGCAGCCATGAGTTTTGTCGAACGCGTGCTGCGTGCACACCCTTCCCGGTTTGGCGCCACGCTGGAAAGCGGCCGTCTACAAGTACTGCTGGCGGAGCCACGGCGTGATGCTGACGGCCGTTTGTGTTTGGTTCGACATGGCTTTCAAGCAGACAAGGAATATTTCTATCCTGCAAGGTGAGGGTCGGCACATGTTTTACGAGGGGTAACGTAATTTTAAATAGCGGGAAATGTGGCCGTGTTAAATGTTGTACGTCTGGTTGTAATTGGAATATCACTGATTTAGTTTGATTCGAGTAAAAAAATAAGTTTGGTTTGAGTAGAAAAAAAGTATGATTCAAGTGTAAAAACTTGTTTGTTTTAAGCAAAGAATTAGTTTGATTCAAGTATAAAAATCGTTTGATTAAAATAAAAAGTTATGTTGATTCAAATGGCACTACCGTGATGCAAGTAGAAAAAGAAAATTGTTTCGAGTAGAAAGTTTGTTTGATTGAAGTAGAAAACATAACGCCTAACTTTATCTAGGAACCCTAACTTAAACCTACCATTAAGGCGCAGATCCTCTAAGTTTATTGAAACATTGACCTAAACAACAGCGACTTCTTCACAGTACACCGCCCATCGCTATTAGAGTTAGTGAATTATTATCGTTAACACTGCATTGGTTAACTACACTATATGTATTAGAGTCAGTGAATTATTAGCGCCAACACTGTTTGGTTTTCTATTCTTTTATGACATTTGAGGGTTTTTTTACTCTAACCATTTTTTTTTGGTTCTTGTAAGGACATTTTATGGTTTTGTTGCTCTAACCAGGTTCAAAACAGGATTTCTAATGTTCTTTCTAATGACATTCTAGGATAAATTAGGGTGTTTTTACCCTGACCAGTGTGAAAATCTGGCCTGGATGGACGCAGTGCCATAAAATTGTGTGCAGCGGTGGCAGCTCTGCAGAAAGTGGCAAAACTGCACCAGCTGCCAGATGGTGAGCCTGCCGAGTGTGCCTTGCAGAGGAAAAAAAACCAAGCGCTTTTAGAGCTTTTAACTGTTGAAATTTCAATGGAAACGTTTAAAACGGCGTTTCAAGCCTTAACCTTTTTAGGTTGGCCTTAAAACCATCATTGGAGACTCTCGCCTTCTTTCGCTATCGCATACACTGTTTGTGAGAAGCTCTTGGAAATAACGAGGCCGAAAATAGTAGGTTTGTTGTTCTTTAGAATTGGCGGAGAGGGAAGAAATGGCCAATGAGAGACTTTACTCCCTTTTTCTCTCGCTCCCCTTCCTCTCACTTCGTTTCTCTTTCTTTCTCTCTCTCCGCTCCTACTTCATCTCTCTTTCTCCTCTCTCTCCCTCCCACTTCATCTCTCTCTTTCTTTCTCTCTCTCCCAGAGCTAAAGGGGTCGATTCTCTCAGTTTTTGTCTGAATCTCTATTGCTGTTACATCATTGTCCTTCCGATTTATTAACTTTTGTAACCTTCTATTCAGTTAGTTGGAGTTTAATCAGGTTCCTAAGGATTTCTTTACAGTTTTTGGGAGCAGGAGGGCTAAAAGTTTCTTCAAGCACTCCCCTTTCCTTTTACCCTCTTTTTCCCGGTGATGAATACACAAGTATTGACCCCTCCAATAAGGATGGCAAGAAGATTACAATTATTCAGGAGATTAGGAAAATGTTTTTGGTAATTTCCACAACTTCTCTTCCCGTCTATTTCCCACTTTCTATGTAAATGATATGAAAATCTCATTTGGATTTTGTTCTTTTTCACTAACTGTTCAATTCCATAAATCTGAAACTATTTTTTTTTTAAGATTGGGGTTATATTTTTAATTTGCTTTGCGATCTGTGTATCTATTTATGCACAGCCTTGAAACTGTTCAACATTCATATTGTATGGCAGTTATATTGCGTTTGTATTGCGTTTTCATTTTATATTGCTTTTATATTGCATTTATACTGTGTTATATTTGCATTTGCATTTATATTGTGTTGTATTCATATTACATTGCGTGTATATTGCATTTATACTGCGATAATATTGCGTTTTCATATTATATTGCGATAATATTGCGTTTTCATATTATATTGCGATAATATTGCGTTTTCATATTATATTGCTTTCATATTGCGTTTATATTGCGTTATATTTGCATTTATATTGCGTTTATATTGTGTTATATTGCATTTATATTGCGTTATATTGCGCTTATATTGCGCTATATTGCATTTATGTTGCGTTTATATTGCATTTATATTGCGTTTATATTGCATTAGATCGCGTTATCATTGTGTTATATTGCATTCATGTTGCGTTTGTATTGCGTTTACATTGCGTTGTACTCATAGCATATTGCGTTTATGTTGCCTCTACTGTATAGAAAACCCTGAATTATCGCAGAAACACCTCAATTAGTATTTCCGTATGCATGGAGACGTGCAGTAATAATGTGAAAAGCCTGACGTATCCATGTGAATTGAGGCTGCCGTATTACAACTTTTTTTTTATTTTTCTCCCAGCTTGTTCTTTTTTTTGGTATTTGGGGAAATTCTCTCTTGACTTTATTTTATAACATCGGTTTTTCTGCTTTGCCAGGTGTCGGACAATACGGCGTTTAATCGCCTCTACTCCTTCGTGGGACATCGCTATCTCAACGAGGCCATGTGAGTGTGAGTTTCCACACACTTAGAAACGTTTGGGGATTTTCTTCATCTCATATGTACTACCTCTTTCTGCAATTTTTTTTCTTTTTGCGTTATATTTTTTTTTTTTTTGTTTTTAGTGTGATCTTCGGTTGAGATCTTTGGTTGACATGAATTCTTCTTCTGTGAGAAGCCTTGCTAGTGGCAAAAATATGATGTTTTTTCTTTCTTTTCTTTTGTTGAAATTCCGACGATCTTTGGAGAGTTTCCTGGGAGTTCTCATTTCTTTAACAAATATAGGTCCATAAGTCCTCACAAGACAAAGTCATGGCCTAAAACAAAAATGCAGCCCTCCCATAGTTCAAAATTGTAATTTGTCTCCGAGATTTATGCTGTTGCTTTCACTTTTGCCCTTCCTCACACTTTTTATTCTCTTCTCGCCTCTCCCTCTCCCTCTTTTTCCCTTCTCGCTTCCTCCCTGTTTGGTCACTCCCTGTTTCTCTCTCTGCCATTGCTTACTCATTGTCCCCCTCTCCCCCCCTCCTGTTTGTATGCGCAGTCTCTCTCTCTTCCTCTCTTCCTCTCCCTGTCCCTCTCCCTCTCTCTCTCTCTCCCTCTCTCCCCCCCACTCTCCCGCTCTCCCCCTCTCTCCTCTCTCCCCCCCTCTCTCTTTCTCTCCTCTCTCTCCTCTTTGTATGTCCACTCCTTATCCCTCCCTTTCTTCCTCCTGTTTGTATGCTCACTCCTTGCCTCTCTCTACCTTTCTCTCCCTCTCTCTCCAGGTGGGCTCTCGGTCTTAATTCCGTCCATCTCCAGCACAAGCTGTCGGTGCCGATGGCTCCCGAGGACAACCGCAAATCTGAGCCGTTGGAGGTGGGAGTAGGACAGGAAGGAGGGTTTTGTCTCCCTCCCAAAATGAGCCATGTGGCAATGCCTAAAGGACAGAAAATACCCGGCCTTCATATTGGAACCGCTTATATTGACGAGGAGGGCAAAAGGGTGTGTTTTCCAAGCAGAAAAAAAAAAAGTTTGAGGACAGGGTTTTGGATAAAATAGTTTGATAGTTGGACTGTTTGAAAAGGAAATCAAACTTTTAAATTTTTTGAAACTGTGTAAAAAAGAGTAAGATTTTTATGAAGTGTTCACCGACGGTTTCGAAGTGGGATCAGCTCTGTTCGAATTTGTCTCTAGGGCACAATTTGTCTTCATTTCTTTGTTTTTTTTTCCATTTGATTATAAACCATTCACCTTCCCTTGTATGGTCCACATTTCTTGAACCGAGTCAAGCAAATGCTTTTTCTAAGGTCAGTCGGTAGCTGTTTTTTACTTTTATTAATTCACATGTTTTCAGCAGATGTTTATCCATGGATTGGGTTTCAGGTGGAAGGCCCAATGGACTTTTCCGGAAAAAATCGAATAAGTCTGAAAGAGCTTCAGGATTTGCTCACAAAAGTTACGAGGCCGGACATTGATGTGGGTTTCTATCACACTAATTTCGAACAATGACCTAAATTAAAGTCGAGAACTTTGTGACGTCTTTGAGTGGTGGGGTTCATTATGGGACTTACATCACATGCACCTTTTATTTTGAAAAGAGTTTGAATGTTGATGTTTCAAAATCCTTGGGACAAGAAGCTGGGTTAATGTAGATTTAAACATATTGTGTCTTTTTATGGCGGAAAATTGTGTCTTTGACGAATGTATGATTTTTCGAGAGTGGTACTGGTAGTGTTGTATATTGTGCGGGTTTTGATGATATTTTATATGTCCTTTTTTGGAGGGTCTCGATTATCGATATATCACGTCGATAATCACGATATATCGATATCGCGTTATCATTAATATCTTTACCATTATTTCCGTAATCTTCAACGTTTTTTTTTTTACGACGTTGAGGCTGAAAAAAGTTTCTAAGTACGATACACTGCACTGTACCGTACCATAACGAATTTGCCAAATGTTTGACTTTTGTACATTGAGTATTGTTTTCCAGATTTTTTTCACAAGATTTCCGGTCAATCTTGTGTTTCGTGAAGATTTGGCCGAATGTGTTTTCTGTCTTGTAAAGATTTATGTACAGATTATTACTGTACGGTTATCGGCCGATTATCACCAGCTATTGCGATATCGATAGTTTATCAACAAACTCGTTAAATATCGAATTTTTCAAGGCCTCGGTATTGATGAGTACCGATATTGTGATTTGCCGACCCTGAATTTGTTCGTTTTTCAAGACTAGATGCAGGTACTCAAGAAGTATAAACTTTTGAAAATTTATGTATCTGCAGTTCCAATCTAGAATATCGCATTCGTTGTTTGAACTGGGTAAGGGGAAATTGCCGAGTCTTTTGATGAAAAGGAAATTGAGGGGAAATTGAAAAGTTACTTTCGATATCGAGAAAATTACGTGAAGGGTGCAGGTCGGTGGGAAGCCTATTGAAATGGAGGAGAATCTTCGTCTTTTGCTTCTAGAAGCCATGAGCCAATATCCAAAGGACTCTCGCAATCCAAAATACAATGCAAAAGAATATCCGGATGATTATTGCAAGGTATGGTCTTGTCTTAAAGTCAATTTGTACCTTTTTGTATTACAGAAAACAATGTGTGAAAATATATGGAGCACTAGACATGGTTACCCGTATCAACCACATGATACGAGGAAACCACATGTAGTGATTCTGTACGTTTTCGCACATTAAAAATATGGTATTGCTTGTTTGGCGGAGATATTTCTAGTCATTTGGACCAATCCCTTGTTTCTTCATTCTTACCATTTTTAGGAGAGTTATGAGATGATAGAACCTATAGTAAGGTAAGGCTTTTTTCTGTCATTATCAAAATCCTCATCGAAACTTTTTTACTTTCCCAAAGCATAGGCAATTGTTGTTAATGACATTAACTTCTCTAAACCGTTCAGATGTTGAAAATAGAGAGGGTAAGGATTATTTAACGAAAGAAGATTTTAAACTTTAGACTGTGAAACGTCGAAGACTGGTTAAATTTTAAAGTTTGGACATCCAATAGGAATTAATATGAATTTGGAGGTTTGACATCGGATATGAATTAATATTAAATATGAATTACAAGTTAACACCCACATGCGAGTCGTGTAGATGAACGACATGCAAGAGAACATAGAACAAATTTGTGATGTTTTTCTGCTCCTCTTTTTATTTTTCATTCCACTCCTCCAGCTGATCTCTTCTTGTAGACCTATATGGTAAGACTTGACATGCTTACAAATAAGTTTTCCATCCTTTCTTTCACAAATTTTTTGCAGTTTTTCCTCCCTGGGCTTTGTCGTGTTCGGCCCAAGGAATCGCTTCGAGTGTATAACAAAATTGGACAAGCTTACGGTTTTACCATTGAAAACGCGTGAGCTTCTTATCACCTGAATCATAACATAAGCTAGTTAGGATATGATTGTTTTTTTACTTTTATCAGTGCACTGCCTCCACTCCCCCAAGAAATCAAATCAGAGGGAACTTAATTGATAGAATGAGTGGTGGGGATTGGGCATATGACAGGTATGTGTTGGACATAGAGACAGGTCGCGATTTTTTCCTTTCCATGGTGATGTACAATAACAATAATGGAGTTTTGAACGATGACAAATATGAGTATGACACTGCTTATCGTGTTTCAGCCGATCTTGCTGAGGTCCTGGCACGCGCCATTTGGCAGTATCCTCCGGAACAGTCGATTTCCGCCACTTATCTCGACTGTATACCTTCCTCTTTCTGGCAAAACGACAGTTATTCTGACAAAGATGAAGTGAAGACTTCCAATGACAATGTTGATGACGGGTGCGAAGGCTTAAGAGATAGCTCGCTGGTCTGCGATTCTTCAGGAACCTCGAATTTTCTTTTGGAAGTGGAAAGTGAACGAAAAACTGATGCGAACACAGGAAGGCGAGAGGAGGTTGATGACGAGTGTGACGTTACGGCTCTCAGTTTGGAGGCGAACACTTTGAAGATAAGTCAGTCCGTGAATTCCGTCAGAGAAAGCGTGTCGCCGAGTATTTCTACTTCCATGGAGAGCACTGACGAGAACCACAACAGTTATCAAATAAAGACCGTAAATGCCTCACTCGACCATGAACCCTATTTACATTATTATCGGGTGAACCAAACTGAACCTGGTATTGATGCAATTGCCGAAAATTTCCTCCCAAACACACCGGATGGCAGTGAGGTTGAGTGCATTAGAAGCCTAAAGCCTCGTACTCCATTACCTTGCTACAGGTATTTCTTAGAGGGTTAACAGTAGGTGTTTTTGGTTGTGATCTCTGTGGCATTTATATAAAGTCAATTTTAATTTTTTGAATCTCTTATGTTAGTTGTCTATTGTTTTGTCGTGAGTAGCAGTAGTATTTCTATGCTACTCTGTTAATTTGGTGTGGATTTAGTTCCTCGGCTTTTTTTGCTTCATATGTTGAGATGATCATTTGACCTTCCATGTCCTTGCTTTCCATGTTTGGCGTCACATGAATTTAAGGTTTGAGGGGATTAGATCTTTGTGTACAAAACTGGCATTGTTGTGATGTTCCTTCCTGTCATCGCTATCTAAACCTCAACGGTGCTATATACGAATCTTAGTGCAACAATTTTCCCAGTAGTCGATATATACACAATTTCTGGCATTACTTCCTTAGTAGTTGTAATTGGACATTCAGTTTTTTGTATGATTAGCACGGTTTGTAGTTCAAAAGTGTGTATTTGGGCATATATGATGTGCATATTATATGGTTTTTTAGTGAAAAAGCAGCAAAACCAATTGCAATATGAATCGCATCAGGTTCACATGCACAAATTTGACAAATCCAAGGGAAAACGTTTGTTACATTCAATTGGAGTGATGTTGTATAACAATGTCTTTTATCCTCTTAGCGTTAACATCCACCATCCGAAAAAAAAAGTTCCGCACATTAAATGGCATAGGCTGCGAAATATTTCCAAATCTTTTCGATCAAAAAAAAGTAATGTGAGTTGCGGGCACGTGATGAAAGTCGGGCGATCATCAATTACTCGTGAATGTTTTAGGAGAAGAAACTTTTGACCTTTTGTAGTCTGGTGTGACAGTCATTTGTCAGACAGAGATGAATGCTGATGTGAAATTTGGGTGTATCCAGTGAGATCCCATGTATACAATATGTTTTGTATGGTGCGAACAAAAGTCAATTCGGTGGAAAAGCCTACTTTTAAACTATGCTACGGCTGCCAACACCAGTAACCCCATGTGTGTAATCATCCCATCAGCAGCATACAAACTCCAAATTACAGATCCGCAATTACAGCCATCAAGTATCCAAGAAAAAAAGCAAAACTTCATTATACTTCTTTGCACGTGTCAATAAAAGCGGACTAGAAGCCGGCCAACTGATAAGTCCATACTTCCAGGATCAATGATGATCGATTACTCAAATCTCATCCTATTACATTTCTGCACAACAAACACAACGTGTTTGTGCTATCCGAGGACAAACTTCTCGACAAGAAGACTGCATGCGTTAAGTTCTTATTTTAGATCGCCTTGTCATGAGCCGCACTCCATCTTAACTATTACATTCCACCACACTAACATATGTACGCTATCGTTCCCCTTCGTTGAAACAAGACAACTTCTCCGGAAAAAAAGGAAAATTGGACTACTTGAGCTCCTGAGTCTCTACATTGGACTGCTCTTGCCTGAGAACTGATCCTCCCTGCGACCCATCCCTATCCATAGGAATAGGCGAAGCATGTTGGGTGGTCGGAGCCGTTGGCGGATGATGCAAGTCCTCCACCATTCCCTCAATCACGCGACTCAGCTGCTCCATTCGCTCCACACTCAGGGTCGGATCTGACGGTCCACGAGAGAGAAGATCCGTCACCGGGGGAGCCCCCCTTGCCTCGTCAAACAGGCTGTGGGCCATTAGCTGGTGACGGAAGTTGTCCTGGAAAGCAATAGTTTACAGGAGGAGGAGGAGGATTTTTGGTTTGTGATCTCTGCTTTATGTGCCGATACTTGATGCATATGATTCCATGGGAAAAAAAGTGATGGTTTTTCGGAAACATTTTTCGATTGGTTCAAGGAAAACCGAACAGGCGTATTTCCGAGAGCACTAAGGAGACAAAATACTCGAGAAGGGCCAGCCACAATATTGACCACGATTTACAACAACATTAACGCAAATCATAGCTCTCCCTCTCCCTCTCCCTCTCTCTCTCTCCCACTCCCTCTCCCTCTCCTCTCCCCTCCCTCTTCCCCTTGTACCTAACAACTGCAAAAACTCGCTACCTCAAGCCCTCACAGACTTGCAGGCAGAGAAAAAACAGCCATGGCCTCCGATAAGCGCCCTATCCATATAGGTTTAATGTGCGAAAACAATTGGAAACACTACGGTAACAAATATCCCCTCCCTAATATCTGTATAGTACTTGCACTGTACGGGGTAACAATATATAGCGTTTCCCAACTGTTTTTGCACATCGAACTTATGTCCATAGCCATGGAAATTAGGGAATGTGACGAGCCCTTACCACATACTCTTGGGCGAAATCACAGGCCGCATGGAACTGTTGCAATCGACTGTGAAAAGATTCTAACGCCGCTTTCCGTGCCCCTTTCTTCACACTACCACTGTCACAAAAAACAAAAACGGTATTAACAACAAATAACAGGGAGTTTTAAGGTGATAACCACTAAAAACACATCGTTGAACAATTTTATCAGGTATAACCATTCACACATTGTAATTGATTGACATTATGATTCTTGTTAGTTTTTCTTAAGGGCGTGGCAAAGAATGCTTGAGAGAAGAAAGTGAGTAGTTTGTAAAAATGGTTGACATTTTTATTAAAACCTTCCCGACAGAAAAACTGTTCGAAAGAAACTCTTCAACTTATTCTCGTGCAACTCCATGGGCTTCTAGAAGTCAACTTAGAGAATGTTCATGTGAAGACTCGTTCAATTCTTGCAAATTCTTGTGGGACAACTTACTCAAAATGTTGCAGATTTTCCATGTAAGAACTTATAAGATTGTTAAGTTTAATACGTACAATTGTAAACGAAATTCGATGTCAAACTTATAGAATGGTCGCGGAGTTCAAATGTGTGAAAATAGTTGGAAACGCTACATGTGGTTACCCCGTACTATACATGCATTAATACACGTATAGTATGGGGTGAAAACTTTTAGGGTTTCCAATTGTTTTTGCACACTTGAAGTACAGATTGTCGCGAAATTTGAAAAAAAAAAAAAAAGTTTCGAGTTTGAAATTTGAATCCAATTCTGACCTCTTCTGGTGCTCTTGCTCCGCCTGGAGGACGGCCGTCACCGCCATCAAAAGCCCCTGGGAACCCTCCCGCCGCGGCAACCCTACAAAGCCCTTTCAGACAGACTCCCTTCCGCCATGGCTCGCCGGAAGGAGGAAAATACGGTTCTCAGAGGCGTGACGTCACATGAGTAGTGACATGACATGAGGCGTGACGTCACACGAGGTCAACATGAACAGGACAAGCTGGTTGGGCACTTTACATGGGGAGGAGAGGGAGAGGAGAAGTGTAGGAAAAGGGGCGAGTCCAAAGGGGGGGGGAGGGGGGGAGGAGAGGGAGAGGAAGAGAGGAGAGGGAGAGAGAGCGGAGGAGAGAAGCTTTACGACGGTACGAGGGAGAGGAGGGAGGACAGGGAGAGGAGAAGGGAAAGGGCAGGAGGGAACAACACATGATACCTCCAGAAACCAGAGTATTAAACAAAAATTATAATAACAATAATAACAACAGAGTACAAATATTAGCAATAAGAATAAGAATAATAGCAATACTATTAATAGCAATAATAATAATAACAATAACAACAGTGAGCCTTCACCTCCCGCCGTACGATCTGCTCACCTCGAGCGCGGAGCCGATGCCGTCGATTCGCCCATCCATGCCGCGTTATCCGCCGTAATATGCGGCATCCATACCTGGAAATCTGCCACGTGGCACTGAGTTTCAAGCCAGGCTACCAGGTCTTGAGGCAGGCTGCGCGCATTCCTCCGGCATCCGCTGACTTCGCCTGCGCCGCCCTGCCTGTGGACTTGTCAAGTACAGTACTGTGCCGTACCGTACGAACAAAAAGTGCTCGTTTTCAATCGGAGGCGAAGCACACCTTAGATCCGTACATTCTCACCCGTATATTCGTACATGCTGACGCAGGCCAATCATTTTGCTCGCTTGGTCAACATTCGTAACACATTCCGAAACATCAAAACAATTCTTCTTTTAGGGTACCGCGGCGTACGTTCACATATATTTTAGTACTTGTATTTTAGTAGTAGCATATTTTAGATTTTTCGTACTTTCAGGTTTTTTAGGGTACATTTCCCGTAGAAGCTCATACATTTCCGTTTTTTATCCGTACTTTGGAATATTCTTTAAGGATTTTCTAGGATTACGCTTTTTGTACATTTCTGTACATTTTTTAACAGAAAATGGTACGAAATATATGAAAAGTATGAAATCGACGAATATTACGTAGTTATCGTAAAAAAGTCGAAATCCGTGCGAATTGGACATCAACGTTCAGAATGCTTCCGTTCGACTCCCTTTGGTCACGTTTGCCTCCTTTGGCCTCCGTCTGCCGCCGTTTGCCACTACGCAATTGATAATGTGACGCGTGGTCGTTCCGTATCGACCTCCAGCGGACCTTTGAGTTCCGTACAACAAACCGCGAAATCCTTAACATGCTACGGTGGACCCCTCTCGGGACACCTCCGAGGGCCAAAAAGTTGCAAGATTCCGTATGGTACGGCCGTACAGGAACTGTCCTGCGTAACCACGGTTTGCCGCCGCACAGAACAATAATTCCAGAGAAAGATCCTTGGTCTGCTAAAATTTAGTGCAGTAATTAGCAGTGTTGTGCATCGGTAAAAAAATTATCGTGATAACACCGACACCGATAGTTATCGGTTATCGAACGGCCAGAGGTCCCGATATATCGGTCCGAGACCAACAAATTCCATATCGGCGATAACTTTAAAAAAATATAGTATGCATACAGTACTTTATAACATATTGTATTATGTTATTTACTTTATATAGCATGGCATGCCACGTAGAATAATCTGTTGCGTATCTGTTTAGCTGGAGTTTATTACGGACAGCGCAACACATGAACGTTGACAAATTTAAAACAATATTTTATAGTTCTAAAACTATAGTACCGAAAAGCAAATATTAAAGGGAATTGCTAATCGCGGACCTTCATTAAAAAAAAAACAATTCACACGGCCGACCAAGGTTCACTGTAACAAAACTGCGGCAACCACGTAAATAAAATGGTTGCGCGCATGTAGTTTCTCACTTCACGTGAGCTCCACTGTGAGAGCACATACTGACATTTAACTTAGAGTATAATTCCATTAGACGAAAAGTGTGGTTCGTTACTGGACGCCGTACAAGTTTGTACAAATCTGTACCACACCGTACCTTAATTCTTTTTAGTCAGACGAAATATTGTTACTTTAAAGTTGTCGGGAAGCTCCAATGGTGTAGGCGTAATTCCTGGCCGTTGGATATTCCACTTTTTCAGATCCGCGAAGCAATCGCGCACATCATCCAGTGTGACGATACTCTCCTCGCGAGGAGAGTTGTACGATACTAGACGTGTACCATTGGTACACGTGAAAATGCGAAAAAACATCGGCTTTGAACAAGCGATCACATGTCTACACGTCGTACAGTCCATGTGCCGCCTGCCACGCTGGATGCAGGTGAGCCGAAAAATATTTTCGCACGCTCCGTCTAACGTCCACCGACATTAAAAGTTTGCCGCGTCTTTTTGCCATTCTGTTTCGAAATTTTGATTTCCATTTTCAAAATCAAAAATCTGGCCGCAAACTTTACGTATGAATCATTAACCACCTCTGGTCGTACAAATATTTCGTTTAACTTTCCGTTTGAATATTTTCTTTAAGATTTTCAAAATCTGGACTCTAACCTACGTGGCGCCAATCATAATTGAGGAAGGTTTGTTACTGGCCCGACAAAATGAATAATCTTCCAGTAAACGCTGCAAGTATAATTTTTCGTACATTTATTGGGACCGCCTAATGGAATTTTACCCTTAGCCGCAAAAATGGAATCTAATCGCGAACCGTTACGTTGAACTTTGACACAAATTAATGGACGGCGTCGCACGAAACGAAATAAACTTCGTACAAGATAAGAAAGCGAACCCGCCTAAATATATCAATGAAACTAAATGATAAAAAAGTGTGTAGTCACGCGCGAGCAAATGAAACCACACTATTTGCGAATCAACATTTCTTCGTTGACGACGTACTTCACATTGATTCACGTTCACGGAAAAAGTAAAAGGCGCACATAAAAATAAAATATAGTACGCACTTAAATGCCAACATGTGCTCTCACAGTGGAGCTGACGTGAAGTGAGAAACTACTTGCGCGCAGCCATTTTATTTACATGTGGTTGTCGCAGTTTTGTTACAGTAAACCTTGGCCGACCGTGTGAATTGTCTTTTTTTTTATGACGACCGACGTTCGCAAGCGCGACATTTTTTTAACCGTCGTTACAATATTTGGCCAGTCAAAGTTGTTCGACGGATTGACTGTCAAATTTGAACTCGAAGGTACGTAACTTGTACTAAATTGTACTTCAAATGTATAATTTTTGACAACTACCTCAGCAGCAAAAAGTGTCTATGCGATTAGCATTTCCCATATTAAATTACCTTGTAAATTTGAAAATCAAACTTTTTCGAAAAACAAACGAACACATCTGTCAGACTGCCGCATGGAAATGATACGAGGGCATAACTAACCTTGCAACGACAAGCCAAAACGAAAGTACCAGACAACTATAAAAGTAATATCGTGCTAAACTAGATGTACGATAGTTTTAGACGCGAAATGAAACGACAAATATATTTCGCGAAACAAATAGAACTTTATCGAAACGTACGTCAGAGTACTATCGATACATTCAAGATAGGTAGTTTTTCGTGAAATCCAACCGATTCCGCGCGCGTACGATTCTTTCAATGAATCGTAACATTCCCCCTTTTCATTAAATAATTGTTTACATCACAACAACCCTAATTTAGGTCTTCCTCTTAAAAATACATCAAACGTCGCCGCCTTAGTAAGCATATCGGCAGCTTCCTCAAGTGTCGATACATATTGAAATTCCATTTTTTTAGCAGCTACCAAATCTCCTACGAAATGCCATTGGATCCGTATATGTTTAGTGCGCTTATGAAATACGGAATTTTTCACAAGTGCGATCGAACTCATACTATCCGTAAAAAAATTTAAGCATCCAATCAAAAATCCAAGTTCGCTTAACATTTCCCCTATCCATATTGACGCCTTGCTTGCGTGGCACGCTACCATATACTCGGCCTCTGTTGAACTTAGTGCCACGGTTGGTTGCAGACGCGAACTCCACGAGATCGCCGCTCCACCAAACACGAACGCGTATCCGGACGTATATTTTCCCGAATCGAAATCTCCGACCCAATCGGCGTCGCAATATCCGACGCACTCGCTTTTAGATTTAGAAACAAGGCCGATATCGATTGTACCCGCCAAGTATCAAAATATACGTTTGACAGCTTCCCAATGTAATTTCTTTGGCGCTTGACAATATCGACCTACAATTGAAACGGCCGCCGAAATATCGGGTCGTGTACCAGCACTTAGGTCAGAGGTCGCAAAAGTCAAAAAAGGGTTTTTTAGGGTTTGTCAAAAATTCCGTTGCCTTCGATTTGCGAAATAAATAGCTTACTACAGTACCGTGTCAGATTTGCGACGCTAATCATGATGTCACGTACTTCCACGATGCCAAAGAGTACAAAGTACATGAATGTTGGATTATCTTTTTGTAAGATTCGTGAAATGAATAGTGTTAGTACCGTGTCAGATTTGCGACGCTAATCATGATGCCACGTACTTCCACGATACCAAAAGTACAAAGAACAATAATGTTGGAAAAAAAAAGTACAAAATTTTCATTTTTTTTTGGTTTTTTGTTTGACCGACCGTAACTGACCGTTTTTTTTTTCTTGGTGAGTCAACCGAACGTAACCGCCCGACCCCCAAAATTTGGCAACCGAATCCGTTCCGGATCCGGCGCGGGCGGTCGGTTAACGGTCGGTCACGGTTTCGGTTGACCGTTTGCGACCTCTGCTGTACTGTAGTTGGAAAAGGAGAGAGGGAGAGAGGAAGAGGGGAAGGGAGAGGGAGAGGGAGAGGGAGAGATT
>JBBHKE010000932.1:47563-93160 GCA_037447655.1 Zygnema cylindricum
TGATTAAACAAACCTGCACTTAGCGGGAACTGCGGTTGAATGCAGTTGTATTTGCAGCGCTACACTAATTACAACGGCATGCTGTTTCGCGGCTACTGAGTTTAGGCAGGCATGTTTTGGTAGGAACTGCAGCATTCGGCGCCCAGTTAACAGCGCTAGTGTCATCGGCGCTTTGTCGTACGGCAACATTAATCACATCGCGACGTTTATGTTGACGTAAGTTGGCGTCAAGGGCGATTCACGTCCAAACAAATTAGTCGTCACGCCAAAATGTCGTGTTATCAATACTGTAGAGTACAGTAACGTATTGTATCGTACTTTTAATTTTCGCGCGTGCGATCTGTCACATCACGCCACGCTGTCGTGTTCTCAAATATCCGTACACTACTGTACCGGAAACGGATTGATACGTGGGGTACATATAACTCCTACGTAAAAATTGTGACGCTTCTATTGGTCCGCGTGTACAAAAACGATAGGCCCTTGACAATCAAAGGGCAAAGCACCCGGTCGCCCGCGACTATTATTTTTGTGGTTTATGACAAAGTTCAAAAGTAGGTGAAAGTAGGCCCATACAATATGCCTATTGTATGCAAAACATACAATATGACCTTAAGACCCATATTGTATTCGGACCTATTCGGACCAATTAAAACATTTTGACCAATAAATTTTATTTACACCGTCAGATTCGGACGATCGGACGGTCGCTGATAAACGTAGCGATCTAAGAAGATCACATGAAAAGCCCATAACAGAACTTACGATAAAGGCGCCGACCAAAGGTCTACCATAAAAACGCCTACTTTTGAACTATGGTTTATGTTTGTTTTGTTGAGCAAGTTTGACCGAAATAAAAGCCGGCAAATGCGAAAAAAAGTTTGTCGTTTAGTCACCGACAATTGGCCAAGTGCGCGTTTGATGCTCTCGTTCCGCGCCGTCTGGTACACAGTAATTTAAGGAAAGTACAGTGTACTGTCAGATGTCAGATGTCGGACTGTACTTTTGTTTGATTTAAAAAAAGAAAAAACTTTTGTGTGGGACTGTGGGCTCTTTCGTATCCAGTTGTTAACTCCGCGCTGCCACGCTGTCCACTTTCACGTGTCTACATTAATTTATGTTTTTCGTGCGTCTTTTCGTATGAAAAGGTGGCCATTCATCATTCGTAATTCTTGGCTAGTTTTAGGTTCGAGCTGTTGTTGCTTTTTCTTGTACTTTATGTACGTAACCGAAAGCATTTATTGGGTACTGTGACTCCAAAAATACAAGAGTAAATTAAGGTTAAATTTCTAAACCGAACAAATGGACTTGTTGTGCGAAAGAAAACAAAACCTCAATATACAAATAACTTTTTGTATATCTAATTACGACGGTAATGAATCTAGCAGTAAATCCGGACAGCTGACAGCTTGTCAGAGCCTTTTTCTTGTCGTTTACATTTGTTTCATTGGACAAGTTTGACGGGAACAAAAGCCGGCAAAAAGGAAAATGTACTTTGACTTTTCCTCACCAAATCTGGGCCAATGGGCGCCCGATGCGCTCTTTCTGCGCCATCTGTAACACATTAATAATGAAACTTGTTAGATTCGGTACTGTCATTTTATTTAATTTAAAAGTACATTTTTGGCCCTATATAATCTATTTGTTCGCTTTTCAGGGTTGAGGTACCAAACGTACGTATTTTGACATTTTTCCGAAAGTGAGCTAATTTTTTTACTTTTTGAAATTTTCTTAAAATTATTTTACTTTTCGTGTAAATGTACGGATAAAATGTACGTAATTTTCAAAAAAGAGACGTTGCTTCATTTCCTCGAGCTACATTTGAACCAGATTTGGACGTATATTTGTTACAACGAAGCCGCCATTGAAGCCACCATTGAAGCCTCCACGAACATCTTCACGAACCTCGTCACCAGCAATCATGCTCAGGCCTCGAGGACTAGAGTGGAAGCATGTTAAGGCCCTAAAGGGTGGGCTAATTGGGGACAATAAACTATGCATTTGACAATAAACTGTAGCTACAAACCAAACCACTAGGATTGGAAACCACATTATTGGAAATGTGAGGCATGGAGGTATTAGGCCTTGCAATTTATGTCCGGATGAGGTGAAGACACAGTTTAGTGTAGTACAAACAGACAAGGCTTCTCATGGCTCTCAAAGGCGTACCCTATCCGCTCTAGATCGACTCATTGGAAGTCATGGGTCTAGCCAATGCAATAAGGTACAAAGGGTGCGGATGAAATTTATGAATGCTTTCAATCGACAAGAGGTAGATGCAACACGGCTAAGGCTTTTTTTGCCAATGGCTTGCCGTTCAGTCTACTTAATGTCCCCTACTTCAAGTTTGGACTGAAGCTGGGGAGATGAGAGAGTCTTACAAGCTTCCGCCCCACAAAGACATGAGAACTCATCTCCTAACTGAGACTAAGGCGATGGTGATTAAGGATTTCGAGAGCTACCTGGAGATGATAAAAGTCACAGGTGCTTATATCACATCAGATGCTTACACCACCATTGATCAAAAGCCTCTCCTTCACATTTTAGCAGTCCCCCTTCATACCTCCCGCCTCCCCCCCTCCCCCCCCTCCCCCTTCCCCTTCCTCCCCCCTCCCCCCTCCCCTTCCTCCCCCCTCCCCTCTCCCCTTCCTCCCCCCTCCCCCCTCCCCCCCCCCCCCCCCTTTCGCCCCTCCCTCTCCCTCCCTCCCTCCTTACCTCTCTCCTTCCCTCCCTCCCTCCCTCCCTCCCTCCCTCCCTCCCTCCCTCCCTCCCTCCCTCCCTCCCCCCTTCCCCTCGTCCCCCTTTTTAAAAAATCCTTTCTTGCCAGCTTTGGAAACACATATCATCTTGCCCATCTTGCGGGGCTCTCGGATCCTCATTTCCGTACAGGCGAATCCGTTGAGCGACCGGAAATAGTCTGGATGGACGAAACAATTCTCGTGAGATCGACACGTGGCGGTGGGCCCTAGACTCAGCGGCTTACCTCTATCGGACGAGCACCCGACGAGATTTGAGCATTCCGTACGGACGAGTAGGAGGAGGAAAAGCAGCGGGAGGAAAAATGTACGGCGAGGCATGACGTCAGCGAGAAGTTGGAAAAAGTGTGTGCTGCCGCGCGACGCGTCACACTTTTTTTTTGTTGTTTTTTTTTTTTTTTTGGTCTCGTTTGTGAGGAGAAGTGAGGAGGTTGGGTGACGCGGTGGAAGGAGATGATTGTTATTTTGTCGTTAGTGGGAGGTATGAATGTCGGTGGAAAAGCCGGCACAAGAGGAAAGTACAGTGCTTTGTCCTTTTGTCATCGAAATTTGAGCCAATGGGCGCCCGATGCGCTGGTTCAGCGCCACACATTAAGCTTAGGGGGAAATACTGTACTGAAACTGATTTGATACTTCCAATTTTATTTTATTTTAAAGTATATTTTTGGCTCTATATAACCCATCTGTTCACTTTTCAGTGTCCACTCTGACGAATCTTCATTTATTATTTTGTAGTGTTGTGTATCGGTAAGGATTTTCCGATAACCGATATAGGTCTTTTTTCGGGTAGCCGATAATCGATATATCGGTACGGAGATATATGTACGGACTGTACAAATAAACGTACGGCCAGTTCACTCAACTGTACGTGTTATTCCCCCGACGCGCCCTACTCACAACACCTATCTACTGAGGTGCTTACCAATCAGATCATTTGTACAAGCCGAAACTACATTAGCCGGCATAAGATATGTACGGCTTTAGTACGGCTCCAGTTAAAACGATGTACCTTTCACATCCGACGCCGTGGATTTGTCTTTTTCTTCCTTGGGATCCACTGGAAACCTGCCACGTGTACTCCGGACAGAAAGTACAGAAAGTACAAATATATCGGTAACTGTGACCGTTCGATAACCGATAACTATCGGTATCGGTGTTATCGCGATAAATTTTTTACCGATACACAACACTATTATTTTGTCTCCTCACGTTTTAGTTTGATGGTACGTGCCCAGGTGCTAAAGTACAGTACACCGCAAATCGTACTTAGAGTAATGAAAAAATTAGAGTAAAAAAACAAAAAAAAACAATTAGAGTAATGAATGCTAATTTGTGTGATAGAGCTTTTTCAACTATGAAGTTTACTCTAATTTATTTAATTATTCTATATTGGGTTATGTCGGCGATAATTATGTGCGCGATAATTATGAACACTAAATTACGTAGACGTACAAAATCTGTCAGTCTGTATAGTATTGACGTCATTATGACGCTAGTACTATTTGCCGCAGTGTCAGTTACGTCAAACCGCCGTTGAAGGTTACATGTAAATTAAGCGCAGTTACATAATCAACTACCAATTGTTATGAACGAATGAATAACGGTTATACTTCCAATGTAAACAGCAATTACGTTGCGTTGTTTTCATATTCATAGTACTAATGAACTCTAATACGGTCGCACTTTGGTGGCTATATTAGAGTAAATTTACTTTAATAATGTCTTTTAACTCTAATAAAGTTGCTTTCAGACGACGAAGTCGCAAAATGAACACTTATTAGAGTTAAGTTTAACTCTAAATGAGTCGCAAGTAGAAGGTAATTTCACGAATCTACGTAACGCAACATATTATTGGACACCCACAATTACACGTGGCTATATTATTAACTGTAAAAACGTCAAACCTGCAAAACAATGAAAAAACACAAATCGTCTGTCCTCTTGGACTCTTTTGCTGGAGAATTCCGTACACCTCTTTCGTAAAAAAATTCCGCGGGAAATTTGACACATTCACGCTTATTTTTTGAGTTTTTTAAATCTTTGAAATTTAAAACAAAATATTAAAATTTAAATTTTGAACTCACCCTGTTTTCACAATGGATTGCCGCGTTTTTTTAACCTCTCGCGTTTATAAGTTTTACATATATATGCTTCGGTGTACTGTACTTTCGGTGTACACCGCTTCGGACAAACAATGGCATAACCATTTTTTATTTTTTATTTGCGTTTACTCTTACATCACTCACTCTTTCTTGCCTATACTTTCCCCCTATAAATAGTTGCTTAGTCTTCGGATATGTGGAGATTTACAAGGATGTGGGGTAACTACGCGACGAGATATAACGGCATACCTCATATCCCTGCACCTGTTGTTGAAGAGTGTTGTTGAAGAGGTGATCGGAAAGATGAACAGTGTGGGGTCCGAAATGGCGAGTGGTGCAACCAAATTACCAGGTGTGGAGCCACTCGTGGACAAAGCTTCGAGCGGAGACGACAACACCGCAGGTGGAGATTTAGGGAGTCACCCTACAGTTGTTGACCTACCGCAGTCCGGAAGGAAAAGACAACATGTTACAACCAAAAGGGACCGTTTGCAGATAATCACGTGGATGATCGCTTAGGACCGGGCAAACGGATACCGAAATCTCATCCCCAAAACTATCAAAAAGTTTCTCGAACAATTTTCAAGAAGCAAGGGATGTAGTTAGTCTTCTTAAAACTCTTTTCCCTTATGCCTCATTAACCCACCTCTCGATTATTACTATATTTTGAGCGGTTTCCGAGGATTTACGATCTGTTATACTCTCATTTTTTTCAGTTAATATTATTTAATATTTTCTTTCTACACTTTGTTGATTTTAGAGGTTTTTGCAAATTTTTTTTACACAAATTTGCAATATTTCAATTTAGTTTCAGTTTTCAATTGAATATTATATTTTTCAATTTCTATTCCGTTTTCGGTTTCAGTTGCTGATTAACTTTTGGTTTCCGTAAATCCATTTTGAATCCATTTTAAAATTTTATACTTTATTATCTTACCTTTCTATGCTTTGTTGATGGTTAGAGGTTTTTGCCATTTTTTTAACACAATTTGCAGTTTTTCAGTTTAATTTCAATATTTAGTTGAATATTATATTTTCAATTTCTTTTCTGTTGTCAGTTTCAGTTGTTGCTGATTCAGTTTTGATATCGGTGAATCCATTTCGAATCCATTTTTTTTTCGTTTACCCTTTTTAGAACAAAGACAAACCTATAATTCAAAACAAAAACAAACATTTTTTCTGCTTTGTTTCTGTTTCTTGTTTTTTATACATTTAATTTTTATTGCACTTTAAATCATAAATGTACTTTAAATTATAACTGTACTTCCAATTATGACTGTACTTTAAGTATCTATCTATTTGTCTATCTCTATCTATCTGTGAATCAACCTGTCTAATTACCTGTCTAATCTAATAGTCTATCTAATCTCATTATTTGCATATCTATCTAATCTGCCTATCTATATAATCTAAGTATCTCTCTAATCTAATTATCTATCTAATCTTACTATCTATCTAATCTAATTATCTATCTAATGTAATTATCTATCAAATGTAATTATCTATGTAATCTAATTATTTATCTAATCTATTTTTTTGACGAATCTAATTGTGCATTTAACCTAATTATCTGTCTTATCTGCCTATCTATCTAATCTATCTATAATTTAATAATATATCTAATCTAACTATCTATCTAATCTAACTAACAATCTAATCTAATTTTCTGTCTAATCTAATTATGTATCTAATCTAATAATCTGCCTATCTATCTAATGTATCTAATCTAATAATCTGCCTATCTATCTAATCTGTCTCTCTATCTAATCTGCCTATAATCTAATAATCTATCTAATCTAACTATTTATCTAATCTAACTATCTATATAATCTAATTATCTATCTAATCTAACTATCTATATAATCTAATAATTTGTCGAATCTAGTTATGTATCTAATCTATTTATCTCCCTATCTATCTAATATGTCTGTCTATCTAATCTGCCTATAATCTAACTATCTATCTAATCTAACTATTTATATAACCTAATTATCTGTCGAATCTAATTATGTGCCAAATCTAACTATCTATATATCTAACTAATTATCTATCTATATATCTGTCTAACTATCTATTTATTTATGTATCTACATTACTAACCCTATTTTTTAGATGATGTTATTTACTTCTTCTCTTCATTTACAGAGTATCAAAAATCAAGGAGATGGTGGGTAGAAAGGGTGGCCAAAGTAAGAGGTATAAGAGATACGACTAATACGTTGTCTACGTCGGGCTTCGGTAAACGAAATGTGGCCGTAATAAAAGCATTACCGCGTAGGGGAAGGAAGGAAATGCCATGGGTGACCCGTCTTCATGAAGAATTACTCGAGGATTTTCATCGATTTAAAAAGGCGGGCATGAAACTTTCTACGACAATCGTGCAAGAGATGGCGTACGACATCATAATACATTTGAAAGAGGAGCATGCGACGGAGTTTTTGACGAATTCGGACATGAGAGGACTACACGAATTAGAAAAAGGTGGATCTAAAGGTTTCATGAGAAACACAACATCGTCATCCGTGCCCAAAAAGGCAAATAACAATGTAGTCCGGAAAAGGAAGAACACATTGAGAAAACCGTGGCGTATCACTTAGGTGTTCTAAAAAGGGGTTTCCTTTCGGGTAAGACTTATACATTATTGCTACATATGACATTGTTATTTTTTTTTTGTGTCAAAATTGTTGCTTTTATCAAACCTAAAGTACTAACATTTTTTAACTCATCTTTGTTTCGTTGTCGTTATCTTCATTGTTTGAACTAGGTGAGTTCGACGAAGATTTAGTGGAGAATATGGATGAGACCCACTTGATATTGAATATGGACAATGACAAGACATTAGGCTTCCGTGGAGATGAAGTGGTGAAGTATGCCGACGTTGCGGTTGGAGGTGAATCCATGACTTTGATGGTGCGTCTCACCGGAGGGGTGAATGCATGTATTGAAGCACCCATGCTTATTCTCACAAACCGAAATAAGAGTTATCCGATTAGCAATCTCCCCAACGATATTCCAGGAATACATCCCCTTGTATCATTTTGTTTGTCTTGAATTTTTTGTTTCTTCCCTCTCCCTTTCTTCTCCCCTCATCCTTTTCATCCCCTTCTCTTTCTTTCCCTCTTTCATGTTTTTTATTTTAATGCATTTTTTTTCCATGTCGCCAATAATAGGTGTGTGCTATCTCACGGGTCCCAAAGGTTAGAACGACAAGAGAGTCTTCCCCCAATGGTTTGAGGACCAGAGGTCGTATCCAGCCGATCCCTATGGTCGACATAAAATAGTCTTACTCGATAATTGCGGAGGACACAACATGTCCGAGGAGCTAAACCTCGTTTTGGTTGCCAAAAATAAGGTGTTACACTTCTTTCCACCGAGTGCTACTCACTTGGTGCAACCGGCAGATTATTTCGTAATATCAAAAATAAAGGAGATTTGGAGTAGGAAGTGGGAAAATTGGAAGATATCGGGGGTTAAGAATGAACGGTGGTCACAACTCTCTAATCGAGGTTGGTCTGGAAAGTTATTAGGGCCGGAGAAAAGGTTTTTTCTCGAATTGGCCAGGGACTCTATCCGAGAAGTTCATTCCATGGAAGACAAGGATGGGATGGGATACGCGAGAAAAGCTATGATACAGTGTGGGTTGTCATTGAAAGACGGGACATGGGAGGAGGGAATGCTTACACATCAGTTGCAATTCATCATCAACAAGCACCGAAACCATTTCGACGGCGAAGAAGTGTCGCCTCCCTTACCGAGGGCACGAGAATCCCATGGAGATTCTCACAACGCCGACACCGGAACTCAAGGAGACGAGATTACGGACGAACAATTCACGGAAGGGGACAAATATTAGGCCCTTGGTAATGCTTAAGAAAACTCCATGTGTGTTTATTTTGTGGATCAAAGAGTGAACGTGTGTCGTAGTTTTGTAGTTTTTGTGTTTTATGGCTTGTCTTTAGTGCTTTTACATTGGGTTTTTAGTGTTTTTTAAATGTGTAATGAATGTAGTTATAATACAATATTAATGGGGTATTACGTTGCAAACTATATCTCTTACTCTAATGTCATTGTTCTTGGAATTTACTGACTGTACTTCGTTGTGAAGTATGTAGACCAAAACATTGTATAATATAACCATTTAATCAAATATGATTTTATTTTTGCAATGTATGTGTGCGGGTTCACCATGTTCTATAAGTTTATGTGTGTGTGATTCACCTATGGGCATCATGATGTTGGAATGGGAATAAACCCTTTGTGTGTCTATTGATTACACCACCGTGCTCTTTGTTAAGTGGTTGCTATTAAACATCATGCTTGCCTCATCGCTGGCTGTAGAAGCAGCATGAACATAGACTTTTTAACCCTAATTTGTTCAGCGATGCGAGATTATTGGTGCTGGTTGATTTTCCAGCGACGACAATGTTATCACTCATGACAAATTCATCGTTCCATAGCAAAGGCAAACATGTACAAAATAAAACCAATTGGTAAAAAAATCATGACAAAAGAGATGACTTATCATCGTTCCATAGCAAAGGCAAACATATACAAAACAAAACCAATTGGTAAAAACACAAGAATTTCATACATCAATAGGATATGGATTCATAACATTCTCTTTGGTGTCACATTGGCTTAATAATATTTCATGTACACAAAATTTCATTACAATAATGTAAAGAAAATACCAATGATGTAAACTTAAACTATTGTAGCCTGAATTTCATACATCAATAGGATATGGATTCATAACATTCTCTTTGGTGTCACATTGGCTTAATAATATTTCATGTACACAAAATTTCATTACAATGATGTAAAAAAAATACCTATTCCTACTGCTTTACTATGTAAACTTAAACTATTGTAGCCTGTAATGTACATCCACTAAAGCGAATCCATCTTCTAAAAAATGCAAAAGAAAGGGTGAAAAGGGGTGAGACAAGAAGGAGTATAATCGGAGGAGAGAGGGAGAATAAGGTAGGGAGAGGATGAGGGATATTTGATGAGGCGATAGAGGGGGGGGGGGGGGGGGGGGCAGATTTAAAAAGGAAGGGAGAAAGAGTGGTATAAAGAGATGAGGCGAGAGATTGAAAAGGAGAGGGTCTAATAAAGAGATAAAAAGACAAAGATAGGGAAAGAAAGGTAACAAATTGTGAGAGAGAGGGACTATTAGCAAGAGTGATGGAGAGATGATGGAGGAAGAGAGGGAGAGGACGCGGGAAAGAGAGAGATTGAGAGGAAGGGGAAAAAGGAGGAGAGAGGAGTTGAGCGTGAGCGTGAGAGGGGGAAAAAAAAACAGGAGAAATTAATAGGAGGGAGTAGCTATTAGAGAGAGAGAGCAAGAGCGATTGGAGTGAGAGAGTGAGGGGGGGAAGGGAGAGAGGAAAATGGGATAGATAGAGAGAGATCGTTTTTTGATTTTTTGTCCATTCGATCAAAACCTCCCATATCTTTCAAATTTTCAAGTTCGACCAAAGCTCCCTCAACCCTTTTGAAGGCGTCTCAAATGCATCGGAAACAATCCTCCAAAAGTTCACTTATTCTCTGATACAAAAATTGAAACAAAAATGAAAATCAACTGAAAATCGGCAGAAAAACAGCAGAAAGTCAACATTAAATTCAATAGAAAATCGGCAGAAATCGACAGAAGAAAATTAACGAAAAAATGATAGGAAATCGACAGGGATAGAGAAATTCACTGAAAATTTATAGCATTTATATTTTATAGTTAAAATGGAATATATCTATCGCAAATTTCAAGAGGTTGTAATACTTGTGAAACAGAATTTAAAGACTTGATGTTCTAAAGAAAACCGTTAAAAAGTGGTAAAAAGTGGTGACGAGAAGATTGTAAAATAAATAAAATTGTGAGGGAAAAAAATGATTTTTTTTTTCAGAAGATTTGAAATTTCGCTTTTATTGAAACGTATATCTTTATAATAATTTATAGTTTTACCGTAGTGAACTTTTACCTTGAATTGCTATTAACGTTACTAACAATAATTTTGATGCCGATTTTATTTTGGCCCCTGAACATGGAACAGCGTTGAAATTCTGTTTTTTATTTTTATTTGGTAAGAAGTTAAGAATCTTCCACACTGTAAAGGCTTAAATAGAAATATCAATACTAAAGTAAACCCAAAACTATACATTTGTTTACATATATTTGTATGTTTATATATTTGTTTATACGATATATGTCACTCACTTACCATCATGTTAACATCATGTAAACATACACAAACATTACAACATATGAAACGTGAAATTTAACACAGAAACACAATTTCAATGTAATTTACAAACTTAATGCAAAACCCAAATGAAAAAATAATATTCCTTTCCCTTCCCCCCTCCAGAAAACTGACCTCATCCGGCAAAACTTCTTTAAGTTTCTCGAGACTGTCTAGATCCGAAGCTTTTTCAAAAATGTCCGCCATGTCTTCCCTCTTGTCACTCACCTTCAACTCCAAACCTAATCTTCGTCCATACAAATGCCCACGTCTGGGAGACTCCGATAGTACTCGTCCATCGAGGATGTCATGACAACCACGGATCCATGTGTTCATGAATTAAGGCATCGACTTGAAAAAGTATAAAAACCCTATATCTTTTTATACCATCGCATTTGGTGCACAGCCTCCATGCTATCCTAATTGACAAGACAATTTCAGTTTTAGACTGAATCATGTCCGTCACATCAACTTCCGAGACAAACTGGACAAAAAAAAACCATGTTGGAAAAACGAGAATGCAAAAAAAGTTACATTTTAGTCACCATTTTTTTGCCTTTAGCCCCAAACCTTGGCACAGAATTATGCGAAAACATATTAGAAAACACAATAAAAAACATACTGAAAAGCATATTAAAAACATACAAAAGGATATGAATCGGTTTTCCATCATCTTTTTGGCCTCGTGAGCGGCTCAACTGGAGCTCCCTTTGAATCTCAGGTGTCACCTGCCCCACTCCGAGACAAAACTTCCATTTAAATTATGGAAAATTGAATTATGCATCTTCAGTGGGATATGCCAAATGAGGAAAAATGAAGTAACTTTTTTCTCCGAGATCTTTACCATTCCAGGAGTTTCACCGAATGGCTCAAATTTTTGAAAAATGGAAACAAAAAACCATATTTTGGAGATAAGACAATGTTAATAACACAGTCTGTATGAAATTATTTGATTTTCATGAAGAGCTAAAATAACGGGTGGGTCAGAAATAGGATATTATTCTCCTTTCTTTTTAAACAAAGATTTCTCTTATATCATAAAAACTGAGATTTAACAGATTCTTGGAAACATTTAACTCTAAATCGCATGAAATTATTTGATTTTCATGAAGAGCTAAAATAACGGGTGGGTCAGAAATAGGATATTATTCTCTTTTCTTTTTAAACAAAGATTTCTCTTATATCATAAAAAATGAGATTTAACAGATTCTTGGAAACATTTAACTCTAAATCGCAGACATACGGAACGTCATTTATCGAAATTTTAAAATTGGTAAGTTTAGCAAGGTTAAAGTTACATCTTCATTCAAGGAAAGGAGAAGGAGACAAGAATAGCTCACAAGGTAATGCCGTCCACGAATTTCCATTATTGCCGAATCTCCCTTTTCTGATTCTCCAAACCGGATTGCCTCTCTCATAACAAAACTTAAATCCTTTTCCATACTCCATTCTTCTTATCCATTTTCCTCTACTGCTGAGTTGACATCTAATTCTAAATCTGAACCTGTATTCGAACCTGTTTTCGAATCATTTTCCAAATAAAACCAAATTTTTGATTCAAACCTAATTTAAAATTCGGCTTCCGAATTTTCTAAAATTGTTTTTGGGATTTTTGATTTTGATTCGAATTTCAATTTTGTTCCTGTTTCTTCTTTTTTAGTTTCTGAAATTGATTCCAATTTTAATCCCTATTCCGATTTTAATTCCCATTGCGATATCTATTCTCGACTAGCTTTTGATTATAACCCTCATTTAATTTCCGGATTTGAATTTACATCTGACTCCATCTGACTCCATCAATTTTGTATCCTCGTTCATTAAAGTTCCGCAAATGGCGTGAAAGCGATGACGTTTACAAGGTGAGATCCATGGCGGTGGAAGAGGAGGAGAGAATTTCACACATCCCTGTTGAAAAAGTAGATAGATTTTCAGGATGGCGGCGATGTCGTCAGATTCCTGGAACCAAAAATCAAAGAGTGGTTGTGAGTGGTTGTGATTCGTGCAGGAAAGAATCTATTTTGTGCGGTCTGTCCGCATTTGGCGTTACCCTACGCCACATATCATCCACGCCTAATGCTGAATACTTACTCTATTTTTTTTTTAGTTTATTACTCTAATTCGTGTCCCAGTGTGATCATTCACCCCTATTACAGTTAAAAGTTACTCTTTTTTAGGGTCATTTTGGTAAGTTTGGTCATTTTAGGGTAAATCTTTACGCTATAACAGACGTACTCCAAAATTAGAGTACATTTTCACTTCTATTTACTGAATACGCGGAATGCTAAACAACAGTTATAAAGTTAACATTAGGATTAGGGCATATGCGCTTTGTCGCCGTTGCACAATTTCATTTTCACATGTAAACATTTCTCAATGTTCACACGGACGACCATGCTGTTGGCGGACGGAGATATGCGAACGGTTATTTTTTGTTGGAATTTGGTCAGTTTTGTTTAGTGCGATTTCACGTGCGAGCGCGATTCTATTAAATCATTATTTGTACCTTTTTACTTATAAAAGTACAATTTTGCACGGTCAGACGTCGTCCGTACTCCACACTATTTAAAAATAACCTATATTAGAATTTGTTACGCTAATTAAACCTCACCTAAATTAGAATAATGAAAAAATTAGAATCGATTACTCTATTTGATGTGATATAGTCCAAATTTCGAGCGACCGAATTAGAGTAATTTACTCTAATTACGATTCGCGGTGTAGTGAACAGAATTTTCTGTACGGTCTGTCGGCCATTTTGGAGCAGAAGGACGGCAATTCTGTACGGAATGGGCTGCTTGGAACCAAGCGATGTGATGAGCTGTCACAGGCAGCACACTAAATGACGAAAACTGTTTGACTCGATGCGCTGGAAATTTTAACCACTTCAATATGTTAAAAAATGACGCATTTATAATTTTTTAAATGTGTGGTTATAGACTTAAGCTGGTTAGAAACGAATTTTATTTCCGCTATCGATGGATAACGACTGTGACGCTCATCGATGACGACATACTATGTTGTACCTTAAAGTACAGAATGAAATGTCGGTGCGTTACGCTAAAACAATTTGTGTGTGTCATTGCGGAAGCCTTTTTCATCTACCCTACGTATAAGGGTGCGTCTCTATGTGCCAAAGTCAGGGTTTTTCTCTGTCGTTTTGCTGTAGAACTTAGAGCCGTACCTCGTAAATTTCAACCGTACAAAAAAAAAGAAAAAAGAAATAGCACATTTTGCGTCATCATCGAATTTAAGATGTACTACTTTTGTCGTTTGGTGTTCTTCGACACACGGCCACGCCAAAAAAAGTCATCTTCAAACTTTTCTTTAAAACACATGCCCGATATGTTTAATAAATTTGCTTGATTTTGGCAGTTATTCTAGTTAAATTTAGTGTCTTAACATGTTTCCTTCCCTTAGTTTCCTTTGCCTATTTTTTAGCATTAAGCTTTTTTTTTCTTTTTTTTAACCCCTTTGAACCTTGATGGTTTTTTCCATCGCACTTTTGGAATAAAATATGGAGTATTTTCTTTTAAAACAAAGTTTTTTCGAAAAACAAATAGGAACACGTATTCGCACGTGTAAAACTTTTTACAAAATTTCAAACAAACTTGAGCGACAGCGAAAGGCTAATCGTTATGTTTTGTCAGTTTGCGTTCAGGTACGACAAGGCAAAGTACACAACTTTTTTGGTTTTGTCCGTTTACGCCTGGTACGAATTTTATGTTGCGAGGGGTCTCAAGATTCCGTTGCCATTTCACGTCGAGCAGTCATTCAATGCAAAGAAAATTGCTTCTTCTTCAACCGTGAAACGGCACATGAAGGAAGGCGGTACATCTACAATGTCACGAAAACTCATGCGACGTCACAAGCAGTTACAAAAAAAAAACTTGCGTCATCACAAATTGTAGACGTTGATAGCGTACACAATTTTCACACCCATAAGTTACTATGTCTTTGTTACACATAAGGACACTTGAAATTCGTGTCTTTCGGATTTGCGCTAAAATCAGAGTAAGTTCGCTAAGTTTCTATTACATGGAGACATACCCTAACTCCAAGAGTTGGATATCTGTTTTATGAAATTCTACATGTCACGAACTTCCACATGTTGGACTTGTTATCATCACAAACTTCTTACCAATACGATTTATACTGCAAATGCAAATCGTGCATATGGTATTTTACCAAATTCTGACTATGGCGTAGATCGTACGGAAAGACGACGTGGAGAGCTCTCCATAAAAACAGGTCTTTACTAGTCTTCTGTGCTAGGTTTACAAATTAAAAATTTCCTTGCCCATTACGCAATGTAAAGAGCGCAAATCAAATGCGCAATGTGCGAATACAATCGTAAACCCTATATAATGAAGCTTAAGATATTGTAAAATTCATTAAATTGTGTTATTTACTGGATGAGAAGATGGTGGCTGACATGTTAACAAAAGCCATTGCTGCTCCTAAATTGCAGTTTTGTAGAGAGGCAATTGGGTTGAGTGAGTAACCAAGTCTAAAGATTTAGGGGAGTGTTGAAATTTAAAATCTTTAGTTTAGTAAATATAGCTATTTAGGACTTAGATTATTTTTATCTGAGTGAGATTTAATACTTACCTTTGATAGTGTGACAGTAGCAGATATACAGTAGGATGTACTGTACGTTTGTAGGGACACGTGTCGATATTTGAAGATAATGCAAGCATTCTGGAGTAGCGCCGACACCTATATATGCGTGTCAAAATCATACAGGAAATTTTTGTGAATCGGACGAATGGAGACAAAGCCAGATATGTGGGAGAGTACTGTACAAAATTGAAGATATATCGTTGATATGGAACAGATTCGACAGATGCGATTAGCGCGCGGACCACGTTGACTGAGTACTCTGTACGTGGGGACCACATAGACTGAGTGCGCCGTTCGCACTCAGGATGTTCGTACCGCCGACAAACATTCGTCCGGACTTTTGCGATTAATGCTGATTAAGCATTAAAAAATTATTTCTACTGACGGCATCTGTAAATATCTGGAAATTATAATGTTAACATTTAGTGTATTAATAAATAGTGTTACACTATTCATTTAGCGGCAGGTAGTAATTAGGGTTTTGGAGGTACTCACGGTACAATGACGTACAAGTAGGATACTTTGTCGTAAGTCAGGATAGTAATGTAGTACAGTTACCCAAATTAGTGTAGACCAATAGATACATACTGTTAGTATATAACTTAGGACTTAGCCAATTTTGTAGTATCCAGTTATGGGAATATGATATTCTAAGGGCAGTTTTTGGGAAACTTCCAGACATCATATCTTATGATTTACTTGGTCATTTGGCATGAAATTTTTGAAATTGACAGTTTGCTGTATTTTGTATCATTTTGTCAAATTTGAGGCATATTAGCTTTTTGAGTCATAATTTGTGTCTGACCAAATTTGGATGTTGAGTAGGTGCCCTGATAGTTTCTCCTGTTTAAATGTCTACTTCCACTAATACTGGTGGTTCTCCTCCTACAACGGTGGTTATATAACAACAAGGAGAATAGATCTTTAAGGAATATATGTAGGACTTAGCTATTTTAGAATTAGGAACTTGTTGTAATAATATTATGTTGTGTCATTTTTTATATCTTTGACTGAGAATATTTCTCAGATATGTTTGCAGATTTTGTGTAAAATTAAACTTATGTTTCTTTGTGTATTATCTGCATCGTGTCACATTTGTAGGCCATTTGATATCCGACATTTGGGTTTATATCAACTTTGAATCGGCACTATCTAGATTAGCTTCTTTTGGATCTGCGATTTCTGTGGGCAATGGAGCACACATAGTTTAAGTTCCCAGCCAGATCTACCCAGACCTCAAGAATTCACTTCAAACCACACCAAGAAGAAAAACATGTCGCCTATGTAGGGCGACTTGTGGCCAGATTAAATAACAACAGGAAATTATCAAGGCCAACAAGGCTAGATATAAAGAAAAAACAGGCGGCTATCAAGGCCAACAAGGCCAGATGTAAAGAAAAACAGGAAGTTGCTATCCAATACCAATCACGGTTAGATCTAAGAAAACGTGACAAATGCCCTATACGAAGAGAAGGCTCAGCCTTCTGTTGAAGATAAATCCCTTTAAACGATTGCACCTAACTACCTACTTCGTGCCTGCACCCACAAAGAACTAATTACTCACCTTAGAGCGATAGCACCAAGTACGGTACTATGAATATTTATCAGCAAAGCTCCAACTCCTTTCTGATTCCAAATTGTCGAGAACACCACAACTCAATTATCAACTTAGTTAGTAGCTTGTTAGGGCACGCGTATTAGCGCTAGGCCACGCTCTACCTGACTATAATGCAATGATAATTTTCGTGATAATTCGTGCAACCTAATATACATATATATATATATATATATATATATATATATATATATATATATATTTTTTTTTTAGTATTTTTTTTTTTTTAATTTTTTAAGTTTGCTAGGTGTTCTGAGTGAGTTAATGTGGTAGGAAGAAAGGGGAGGAAACGATACTGAATAATTTAGCAATCTCAGATCCAAAAACTCAATAAAAAAAGACAATAAATGGAATTAAAACAAGCAGGTATTGTAAAATAACAACAATTCAAAAACAAATTAGACAAAGGAAAACATTTTTTTATTTTTTTTTATTAACAACAAATTAAAAAAAAAAACCACACGAGAGACACAAGGAAAAAAGAAAATTAAAAGTGAAACAAATTAAAACAAATTAGATAGACAGCAAACAATTGATAGAATGAATAAAGAAAATTAAAAATGAAACAAATTAAGTACGGAATATTTGCGACAGTAGCCACTAGGCTTTGAAGTCATCAATATTCCTTATAGGAGTCCAATCAGATGGTAAGAACCCTTCTTCAACCGGATGAAAGAGCCGAGATAATTGGTATTCCTCCAAGGCCAGACGAGGTGAGTACCAGCCTGTACGATCAACGTCAGACAGCAAGAAAACACCAAGTCCAAAGACACAATTCACAAATCACAACAAGTAGAATACAGTCTGGAGGGAAACCTTGCAGGCTAGCTTGCGCCGGTAGATTAGGTAATATCTTAGTGCAAAGAGGAGGGAAAACTCAGAACGTCCGGACAGCAAGAAAACACCAAGTCCAAAGACACAATTCACAAATCACAACAAGTAGAATACAGTCTGGAGGGAAACCTTGCAGGCTAGCTTGCGCCGGTAGATTAGGTAATGTCTTAGTACAAAGAGGAGGGAAAACTCAGAGAAAATTACTGGGATAGATTTCAAATTCTATGGGCTCTATAGCCCACAGAAATCACAGATCCAAAAGAAGCTAATCTAGATAGAGTCGACTCCAAGTTTTATAAACCCAAATGATTTACCCCTTGACAATCAAAACCCCATTACAACTTCACCCCTGTGAAATAAGACTTTTTCTGTGTGCTCAGTTCCACCACAGAATGCAAAGTTAGAAAATGAGATTCGGACACATTCACCCACTTTGACTTTCCCTTGGAAAAGTAGCCACCTTGGCAGGCAAAAACTCTGACCAATTTCAACTCTGTGTAGCCTGGACTCCCGTGAGTCTGCACCAAAAGGAATCACTAAAAATGGTAAAGTAAATTGATTGTTATGGCTAGTCAAAGTTTGCCTTTTATAGAAGATGCTCTCTGGGAGAGGCAGCTACCTACCAAAAATATTCTAAGTTCTAAAAAGCCTACTCACAACCCCTCTAGTCTAATCAAATTGCAGTACACTAAATAATATACATATGAAGTACGATAGCAGCCGTACTTTATGTACAGAAATATTCGGCACCACTCTAGGTAAGCCATGTGACAAAAAAGTCGTCGCTGTTGTGTCCCTTTATCCTCCAGTATCCAATAAGATGTATTGAAAAGTAAGCTTTAGTAAGCCTTAAAAATTTGAGTCTACGACTTATAATATTTTTGCAATACCAACTGTTCAATATTGATCAAATTTAGTGTGGATTTTTTATAGTATCTGCACGAATAGTTATCTTTAAGTAAATTAGTGTGTAGGGCCGCCAATGAATGTAGACGTGATAAGAATCACCCGGATTTTTAGGGTATAGATATTGTTATGGGACAATTCTGGTCCAAACACTTAGATTTTTGTTAGCTGTCTCGTGAACCTTGTACATACGTTTTAGATATTTTGAGGATCTTTAAAGTATTTAATTCAATTAGGAATGATCAGTTTGATACAAAATGTACATTCTACACAAGAGTTAAGGAAATGAGAGCACTAAGTGCAGTTTAAGGTGTTTTGTGCTCTTTTGTGCTCTATTGTGTTTGATTTTCTTGTAGTACATGTTTATATGGTTGAAAGACCTCTTTCATTTGGAGTTACGTATCTTACACTATAGATCTAGTCTACTAGGCATTTCTCTTTGGGTTTGCTTTTGCTGTCATGTCTACTAATGGCTCTGTTCTTTCTGGTACAAGCGTGACACCTAGTGGGAGTGGATCACAGCCAACTGAGAATGCCCATGACCTTCAACAGGTTATGGGCCCACCGCCCAAATTGCCTATTTTTGATGGAACTGACTACTTATATTGGGAAGATATGTTAAGCTCATATTTTGAGGAGAGGGACTTGTCACCCATTGTGGAAGGAACTGCTGATGAGATTGCGCTAGATTGGAGAAAGAAGAATCTCCATTGCCTCAATGTCTTGAAGCAGTCAATGACAAAAGACTTGGTAATGTCGTATCTTGAGATGAAGAAAGCCTTTGAAGTTTGGTTCAGTGTACGTGCTATGTATGTTCAGCTTGATGTCATTGTTCAGACTAATATTGCAACAGAAATCTTTGAATTTAAGTATTCTGGAGGTAGTATGTCAGATCATTGTCATGCTATGAAAAGGTTGTTCCTTCAGAGTACTAGTGCAGGTGGGGATTTTTCACCACCTCAGCAAGCTATGTTATTGATGAGAACTCTGCCCCATGAATATAAGGGAGCTATGGATAGGCTTAGGGGTCTTCCACAGCGTCAATGGAATATTGCGTTAGCAATTCAGTTTATTTTAAGCGAAGAAGCTAACCTGATTTCACAAAGAGGTAGTAGTAAGTCCGTGCACGCACTAGCTAACCAGTTTTCAAGCTCTAAGAATTGTAGTGAAAGTGTTAAAGGTAGGGGTGCTAGAAGGTCACCATTAACGTGCTATTATTGTGTTGAAAAAGGGCATGTGTTCAGAATTTGTCATGCCTACAAGAGAGCGAAAGCCACAGGAAATTTCCGCTCTGGTTGGGACGAAAGTCGGGTTCCTTCTCAATCAGGTGGATGACCAACAACTCTTTTCAACAAACTTAAGGAGGAGGATGTGAGCAGCTTTCCCGACAACAGTGAAAAGAAATACTTTGCGATGGCACAAGCAACGGAAGGCGTGGATGAAGACGAATGGATAATGGACTCTGGTGCATCTGCCCACATGTGCCGCAATCGCCATTTATTTGAGAGTATTCAATCTATTTCACCAATCAAATTTTATTTTAGTGATGATACCTTTGTTGAGTCAAAAGCAAAAGGGGAGGGTGTCACTTATGTTGAACGTAGAGGGAAAACCTGTGAAAAGGGTTTTGGAAGATGTGTTGCATGTCCCAGCTTTTAAAAGAAATTTTTTCTCTACGTCAGTGGTAGAAAAGAAAGGTTTTAAAACTATATCTGAGAATGGAAAGAAAACAGTGAGTAATAATAGGAAAATAGTTGCAGAGGGATTTGCTGGAGGAAACAATTTGTATCGGTTGAGTCTTGCAAATGATAATGACAATGATGTTATGTACTCAAGTGTAATCAGTGATTGTGATTTATGCCATTAATGTTTAAGACATGTGAATTATGATAGATTAGAAAAGATGGTAAATCAAAAAATGGTGGAAGGTGTAAAAATTAGTCAAAAACCAGCATCAAATGTATGTGATGGTTGTGCAATGGGAAAAATTCATAAGTTGCCTTTCCCTTCGCAAACTGATAATAGTAGGGTGCTAGAACTAATTTATTCAGATGTAGGGGGGCCATCTAGGTATCCATCTGTGGGAGGTTCTAAGTTTATGCTTACCTTTACTGATTATAGTAGATTTACTACAGTTTATTTTTTGAAGAGTAAGGATGAAGTTTTTTCAAAATTTAAAGAGTATAACGCTTGGGTTGAAAATCTGCATGAGAGAAAGATAGGAGGATTCAGATCTGATAATGGAGGGGAGTACATTTCTAATGAATTTGCAGAATTCCTAAAATTGCATGGAATCTCACGTCAGCTAACCGTTCCTTATTCTCCAGATCAAAACCGTGTTTCAAAGAGGATGAATAGGACCATATCAGAGTGTGCTAGGACAATGATGGCTGATAGGGACATAGATTACAAATTTTGGGAAGAGGCTATGAATTGTGCAGCTTATGTGAGAAACAGGCTAGAAACAAGGGCAATAAAAGATAAAACTCGTTACGAAATGTGTACAGGACAAAAACCAGATGTAAGTTACTTCAAAGTTTTTGGAAGTAAGATATTTATGCTAGATAATGATCCACAAAAATGGAAATTAGAGCTAAAAGGCATACCAGGGATAATCCTAGGGTATGATGATCATGCCAAGGGTTATAAACCATATGACATTAAGAGAAATAGAGTTGTGGTAGCCAGAAACATCATAGTGAAGGATGAGGGAAAAGGAGTAGATGTATTTAATCAGCGTAAAGATAAAAAGAAAGATATAAGTGTTGATTATATCTTTTTAGAGGAAAATCCTATGTTTTTCAAGAAAAATATAGAAAATGCATCTAGTTTAACTCAAAATGACTTGGAATCATCTTCTCCACAAGAAATAGGAAGTGTTATGCCTGAAAGAGTTGTAGACTCTCCTCTACCCCAAGCCGAAACTGAATTACAAGAGGAATCACATGTATCGAGGAGGAGGACCTAACCATCTATACCAGCGACAGAATTTCTAGGTGGAGTTAGGCGAAGTGCACGACTCAGGGGAGAAAATGCAGCCTTTGCTCATTTTGCACACATAGAAGAGCCTTTAACATTGAAAGAAGCTTTTTCGAGTAATGAAAGGGAACATTGGGTGGAAGCCGTCAATGAGGAAATGAAGTCCATCATGGAGACCCAAACTTGGGATCTGGTGGAACTTCCTCCAGGAAGAAAGGTAATTGTAATTAAACGGGTGTTTAAATTAAAATTAAACTCAGATAATACCATAGACAAGTATAAGGCTCGCTTGGTTGCTAAGGGATATAATCAAAAGGAGGGGATAGATTATGAAGAAACTTTTTCACCGGTTGTAAGGTTTCCATCTGTCCGCATCTTACTTACATAAGCTGCCATAGAGGATTTTGACATCCACCAAATGAATGTCAAAACTGCCTTTTTGCATGGTGATTTAGATGAGGTCATTTATATGAAGCAGCCCGAAGGTTATGAGGAAGTAGGAAAAGAAAATCTTGTGTGCAGACTTTTAAAATCATTGTATGGCCTAAAACAGGCCCCTAATCAGTGGAACCGAAAGTTATAAGTTCTTGACAGGATTAGGGTTTACTAGAATTAGCTTAGATCATTCAGTATATGTGATGTGTGGTGATAATCTTGATGAGGTGATATTCTTTGCTGTGTATGTTGATGATTTGCTGCTAATTAGTAAGAACAAAGAAAGAATTGCAAGAGTAAAACACGCTCTTAATTCAAAGTTTGAAATGAAGGATTTGGGTGAGGCTAAATACATTCTTGGAATACAAGTTGAAAAAGATAGAGAAAAGAAAATCATTAGGCTAACTAAAAAAGAAGCGATAGGAAACATGTTGGAAAAAATTGGCTTGGCTGATGCTAGAGGTTGTGCAACTCTTATGGAGTATAAGCAAAAACTTGAAGGAATGGAAAATGAGTTTGGAGTCATAATAGATGAGGAACTTAGTCTAGAAGAGCAAAAATTTATGTCCCAAGTCCCTTACAGACAAGTAGTAGGAAGTCTGATTTACTTCATGAATTGCATTAGGCCCGATATAGCTGCAGCTGTAGGTGTATTGAGCAGAAGTCTGCAAAATCTACGAAAGAGAGATTGGGAGGCAGCAAAAAGGGTTTTAAGGTATCTTGTTGGGACTAGAAATCTTTGGCTTACTTTGGGAGGGGCAAGGTTAGCATTAATACTTGGAGTGATGATAGCTATGGTGATGTGCCTAGTAGGAAGTCTACAACTGGGTATGTCATTCAGATTGGAAGTGGAACTTGTAGTTGGAGTAGTAAACTTCAAAAAGTCACCGCTCAATCTACCATGGAAGCCGAATACATGGCTGCGAGCGCAGCATTCATAGAGTTGCTATGGATTAAGGCATTTCTTCAAGAATTGGGTTTTACACAACAGGGGACACAAATAATGTGGTGCGACAATCAGGCAGCCATTTCTATGGCTACAAACCCAAGTCACCATTTTAAGAGTAAGCATGTGGACATTCGCCTACATTTGGTACGAGAGAAAGTATTTGCAAAAGTTGTCAAACTTTGCTATTTGCCTGATGAGAAAATGGTTGCGGACATGTTGACAAAAGCCCTTCCATCTCCTAAGTTGGAGTACTGCAGAAAAACATGTGGTCTAAGTGAGTAAGTCTTCTAAAGCTTAAGGGGAGTGTTGAAAAGTAAGCTTTAGTAAGCCTTAGAAATTTGAGTCTAGGACTTAAAATATTTTTGGAATACCAATTGTTCAATATTGATCAAATTTAGTGTGGATTTTTTGTAGTATCTACACGAATAGTTATCTTTAAGTAAATTAGTGTGTAAGGCCGCAATGAATGTAGACGTGATAAGAATCACCCGGATTTTTAGGGTATAGATATTGTTAGTGGACAATTCTGGTCCAAACACTTAGATTTTTGTCAGTAGGCTGTCTAGTGAACCTTGTACATACGTTTTAGATATTTTGAGGATCTTTAGAGTATTTAATTCAATTAGGAATGATCAGTTTGATACAGAATGTACATTCTACACAAGAGTTAAGGAAATGAGAGCACTGAGTGCAGTTTAAGGTGTTTTGTGCTCTTTTGTGCTCTATTGTCTTTGATTTGCTTGTAGTACATGTTTATATGGTTGAAAGACCTCTTTCATTTGGAGTTACATATCTTACACTATAGATCTAGTCTACTAGGCATTTCTCTTTGGGTTTGCTTCTGCTGTCATTTCTACTAATGGCTTTGTTCCCGCTGGTACAAGCATGACACCTAGTGGGAGTGGATCACAGCCAAGTGAGAATGCCCATGACCTTCAACAAGATGATGCCACATGTCCGTTTCACATGCCGAATTAATCTTAGTTGACCGTTAAATTTCAACGGTTGTCATTACGTGTTGACCGATGAAATTCCTGTCAACATGGAACCATCTAAAGTCAAATTAATCACATGATTGTACCGTACAAGAAATTACAGGTGCCGGAGTACTTTCAGTACGGTCCATGTAAAACATCGCCATAATCTGACATTTATCACACCCCGACTTGTCATCTAGCGTTGCGGAGATCGCGCAATCTTGTAGGAACTTGCCACGTGTCATCCGGAGTGGCGATGCTTGAAAACGCCACGTCGCCCACTCCGGAATCTCGGCTCGCACCACAGCCGTCGATTCAAATCGGAATTGTATCTGGGCCGTCGAAACAAATGTATGTACCATTTGTTTTGTCCAATAATTGAAGTACACCTGGTTCTATGTTCTATATTCCGTTAACCTAGTTAAATGGAAATCTCTACGTGAGATTATTTATATATTTATAAAACCCAATATATTTTAGCACTACACCGCGAATCGTTATTAGCGTTGAGAAATTATTAGAGTAAAGAAAAAATTAGCGTCATTCATTCTTATTTTGTGCCAGGAGACGTGGCAGATTATGTCCACATCCTTAAATAGTGTAGTTTATTCTATTTAAGGTATCAATGTCAAAATTTGGGGGCGCCGATATAGAGTTCATAACGCTAATAACGATGCGCGGTGTAGTTCTAGACTTTATGGACAAAGCTAACGGCTACGGGGTGCTTGACGGACGGTAGGTACCAGGGTCAAATCCTGGGTCCATCAAATACTATTTTAGTAAACCTACCATTATCTATTCCTGTCACTCTGGGGAACTTAGGCTGCCATGGCTCTAGCTCCCTATCTTGCCTTTAGTGACTACAACAAGTGTGGGGGCTTGGAGAAGGGAGTCAAAGGTAGAGTGCCTCTACTATTTTTCTATCCAGACCTAGAAAATACTCAAATATCTACACTCCCCTTATTTTCTAGTCTTATTTTCCTTTCGACAAATAAATAAATATTCCCTCTTTCTTTTTCCTTTCCCTTTTCTTTTCAAAAACTTTAACGAAATACCCTCAAATTTTAAAATGTCTTTTAGACGAGCTAAAATAAACATTCCATGTTGATGATCACACAATTTATTTAGCATTCCACTTTTCATAAATGTGAGCAAAGATTTTATCCACCTCATCTCTTTTGTATCCACACAAAGTCTGATTTCCCTTTTGTAGTTCAAACAACTAGCCCCATCTCCAATTTGAAACACACAACCAGATGTAAACCTTTTTACATGCACACCTTCATAGACGGCATAACTCCCATTAGTGATGTCAAAACCATTACCCCCCAAATTTATCCTTAAATCAGGAGTCCCCACTAAGTTCCTCATAAAGTCTACATCTTCCGTACTCATATTTTTATCCATGATATCCACCCCATTTTTTGTACTTTCCTCACTATCTCCCATGGAATTCTTTCCACTATCACACTCTATTTCGATTCCCAAAAGATATTTCTCCTCCCCTAAACCTTTCATTAAATATTCATTTTCTCCCCTATCCTTTGGAGCCCCCTTTAGATTTACTTCTCCCCTTTCCTCGGAATTCGTTGAAGTCTCCCTTTCAGACCAGTTTTCAGTTTCCGAAATATTTATGAAATTATCCTCATTAATTTTATTTTTCCCTTTTTCACTTATAGATCCTAGATCTGACTTTTTCATTTCTCAGTCATACACTCTACACTCCTTGATATCCTCATGTACCTCCTCTCTCTTTACTTCCTTTATACCTTCAAAGCACACTGTTGCCTTCGTGGAATTTCTTTGTGATTATCAACCTTCTCCATACTACCAATGTGGAAAAGCTCCAAAATATCTTCATCCTCTTTCTCCTCTTCCCTTTCTTCCTCCTCATCCACATTCCAGCTTCTAAGTTCTTCCAAACAAGGGCATTCCTCCATTTAATGACCCGGTTCTCTACAAAAAAAGCAAACCCTTTTTGTGAATGTGTCCAAATCTCATATTCTAACTTTGCATTCTGTGGTGGAACTGAGCACACAGAAAGTGTTATTTCACAGGGGTGAATCTCTATTGGGGTTTTGACTGTCAAGGGGTCAGTCATTTGGGTTTATATCAAGTTGGAGTCGGCACTATCTAGATTTGCTTCTTTTGGATCTGCATACTCTGAGGGCCAATGGAGGTCTCAGAGTTTCTGTAACGTCCCCTACAAAGCTCCAAAGTGCTTTCCCTCACAAGAATCATCCCCATGGTAATGCTCCAAGTCTATGAGGAGCCTACCATTTCTTCCATATGGTTAACAACGTTTTCGTACTTATCGGAGAGTTTTATGATTAGTGTGTTAATCTTTCTCTCCTCAGATTCTACATACCCTGCTGTAGTAAATTCAACATGTAACGCAACAATATCATTGCAAAACTCTATCATGCTACCGCCTTTATAAACATACGCCCATATTTCCTGTTTTACTTATTGTTCCCTCAATATAGTCTCACTGTTATAAATCTGAATTAGTGTTTCCCAAATTTCCGAATACTTAGTTAGATTTAAAAGAGTGATAGCTATAGACTTAGACACGTAACTAAGTATGAGATGTTTTGCTATAGTGTTTTTGTATTCCCATATTTTCCTACGATTTTCTTAAATTTTTGGTTCAGTTATAATTCTTACAAGTGGCACCGTAGCCGAGAGCCTAACTCCCCTTTCCATCAGTGTTTTTTTTCCTTCTCCCCATTTTCCCCTTCCAAAGCAATGATCTTCCCTTCACCTTCCGTTGCATGTGAAATCTGGTTGGTTTTCTGGGAAGCCCCAGATAACTCTCCGAAGTGAGTTCCACCAAAGCCGGGTGGCAGACACCTCACTTGTCCCGAAATAATCCCCTATAAGTGCTTTTCAAAAAGCAATCCCTCGATCGTAAACACCCAATAAGTGAAGTGTGTTCCATCAAACATAGGCACCATAGATGGTGGGCCCATAACCTAAAATTCTATGGGCTCCATTGCCCTAAAAAATCACAGATCCGAAAGAAGCTAATCTAGATAGTGCCGAATCCAAGTTTATATAAACCCAAATGATTGATCCCTTGACAATCAAAACCCCATTAAAGCTTCACCCTGTGAAATAAGACTTTCTGTGTGCTCAGTTCCACCACAGAATGCAAAGTTAGAATATGAGATTTGGACACATTCACCCACTTTGACTTTCCCTTAGAAATGCAGCCACCGTGGGAGGCAAAAACTCTGACCGATTTCACCCCAGATTAGCTTGGACTCCCCTGAGTCAGCAGCAAAAGGAATCACTGAAAATGGTTAAGGAAATTGATTGTTATGGCTGGTCAAAGTTTGCCATTTATACAAAATGCTCTTTGGGAGAGGCAGCTACCTACCAAAAATATTCTAAGTTCTGAAAAACCTACTCACAACCCCTCTAGTCCAATCAAATTGCAGCACACTAAATAATTTACATATTAAAAACGGTAGCCGCCATACTTTATGCACGGAAATATTCGGCACCACTCTAGGTATGCCACGTGAGAAAAAAGTCGTCGCTGTTGTGTCCCTTTATCCTCCAGTAAATTAATATTGGTTGACCGTGAAATATCAACGGTCGTCGTTCCGTGTTGACCGTTGAAATTCTCGTCATCATGGAACCATCTAAAGTACAGACCAATCACATGACTGTACCGTACAAGAAAATTACATGTGTCGGAGTACTTTCTGTACGGTCCATATAAAACATCGCCATAGTGTGACATTTGTCACACCCCGACTTGTCATCTAGCGTTCGGAGATCTCGCAATCTTGGAGGAACTTGCCACGTGTCATCCGGAGTGGTGGTGCTTAAAAACGCCACGTCGCCCACTCCGGAAGCCCGGCTCGCACCACGGTCGTCGACTCAAATCGGAATTGTATCTGGGCCGTCGAAACAAATGTATGTACCATTTGTTTTGTCCAATAATTGAAGTACACCTGGTTCTATGTTCTATATTCCGCTAACGTAGTTAAATGGAAATCTCTACGTGATATATTTATATATTTATTAAACCCAATATATTTTAGCACTAGTTCTAGACTTAATGGACAAAGCTAACGGCTACGGGGTGTTTGACATAGGGTAGGTACAAGGGTCAAATCTCGGGTCCATCAAATATCATTTTAGTAAACCTACCATTATCTATTCTTGTCACTCTAGGGAATTTAGGCAGCCATGGCTGTAGCTTCCTATCCTTGCCTTTAGTGATTACAAGAAGTGTGGGGGCTTGGAGAAGGGAGTCAGAGGCCGACAGCCTCTACTATTTTTCTATCCTAAACTAGACCAAGGAAATACTCAAATATCAACAAGACTATGATTCTGAAAGCAAAACAAACCCTAACTAAAAACTAGCCTATCAGTAAAATATTAGGTGGAAACCCAAAAATCACAATATTCGACAAATCCCGAGAAAAAAGCCTGTCAAAAAACGACAACCTTCCAATCTTGGATTCTTCTATTTAATTTGCAACTGTTCCTATCTTGCCATGTGGCATTTATGCTTTGCTTTCACTAATCCGTACAGCCACGCTAATTCCTATATGTCTTTGAGCATGCAGGTTTCTATGTGCAAACGTTGCCATTTTTTGGAGACGACCGTTGCGTGGCTGCCTCGGGATGCCTTACATCTACACCTCGAGGATAAAAACCCTCCCTGAGCTAAGCGAAAAAAATTCATGAACCTCTGAGGTTTCATAACTTCAGACATCTGTCAAGTTTGGAATTGTTGGGGTTTCTGACACCTGATGTCGTACCGCGGTCCAGTTCCACGCTAATTTCACATGGTGTCGTACTTGAATCTGATCCGGTCTTCAATTCATCCGTATCTTGAGCTGTACGTTCAGTAATGTACCTGTCACGTCACGCATACATCAATTAGTATGGGCTGACGAAATAATACCCACCGACGCCTTACGGCATGACAGCACGAACACCGACACGCCCACTTTTCAAAATGAGTCAAATGTGCAAAAGTGTCACAATTTCGGCGGGCCGCTTGATAACATATTCCCACCAGAGTATTATATTTTCTGAGAACTAATGGGAAAACGTACAAGCTTCGACGTCATCAAACATAGACAAACCTGTAGTATTGAATGCTCAAAGGAGGACGACAGTGGTACATAGCCTATTCCCACCAGAGCATTTCCCATTCCAATGATTTTCTGAATTATGATAATATATGAAACTTTTAAAATCCTTTGTACATGCAATACTTTCGTTCTATTTGTTGAACGTCGATCCTTTCATTCATAGCCTAAAAAATTCACTTCCGCAACAGATGGACGTTGGAATAATGTACGGCTTTCTATGAAAAACGTACTAACGAGCTTCCTCAAAATATTGTCGGATGTTGAAGTCGGGTTAAAGTCGCGTATTTCGCTGAAAAGCTGACGTAGCCAAAACAACATCCGAACGGCTATTTCATTAATTCATTGTACTCGCGCGAGACAGTTGCAGGACTTTGAACCACTGTCGTCGTCCTTCGAACATTCAATACTGCAGGTTTGTTTTCGCGCCTATGTTTGATGACGTCGAAACTTGTACGTTTTCCGATGAGTTCTCTGAAAATCAAATGCTCCGGTGGGAATAGGCTATGAGACCGCCAATCGGAAGCTGAGAAAGTTACCTATCAACCGCAACAGTCAGATTCAAAATCCGACAAGTGTGTACGGAGAAAAAATGGTTTAAGCATAGTTAAAAAGTAGGCGTTTTTATGGTAGGCCTTTGGTAGACGCACAAAACTCGCGTGGAGCAAGCATACTGTATGTATGTGCGTTGTGCACACTCCTGTACGAACGTACGAATTTGACGTATCATCATAGTACAGCGCACGCTGCCGGACCAAATTTTTTAGCGAACTCACACGGCGTAGGATGACATTCCGCGGGAAAAAAAACCCGAAAACAAAAAAAAGCCCTGACGTAAGTCCTATCGTAAGTTGTGCTATGGGCTTTTCATGTGATCTTCTTAGATCGCTACTTTGATCAGCGACCGTCCGATTGTCCAAATCTGATGGTATGAATAAAAAATACCTCAAAACTCACGGAAAAATAAAAATTTGTCCGAATGTTTTTCAAAATTTAGACATGACGTTTAATTCTCTATCGATCGATGTTCAACTCAACCCTGTAACTATTATTTTTCATTTTGCGACCAATACAATATGGGTCTTAAGGTCATATTGTATGTTTTGCGTACAATAGGCATATTGTATGGGCCTTCTTTCACCTACTTCTGAACTATGGTTTTAAGTGACGAAAAAACAGTTGACGCTAATAGCGATTCACGGTGTACTCTACACCGCGCATCGTTATTAGTGTCAAAGTCACTAATTTGGGTTATTAAAATTTTGATTTTTTTCCTCAAATAAGATACATGATTTTAATTTTTCCTTAACGTTAATTAAGGTACCGTACAAAATAGCGTAAAGAACTAAAGTTCAATAAGATCTAAATAGCGTGGTGTACGGTCGATGTCAGACCGTACATAAATGTACTGTAACAGGATCTCCTACCTCTCAGAAAATCCCATTACTAAAAACAATTCCAACCACACATTCCACACATTGGAAAACACACATCCACATTTGACAACACTCACATAAGGATAAACTTTAAATTAGAAGAAGCTTCTGTCCACATAACATCAGCTTGGTCTCTTGCCCTCGTGGCTCAACCCTTCTTATTAAAGTATTTTCCACTACTCTCCACTCTTAATAATTCTATCTCTTAACTACTAAAACACTATTTAGTTAGTAAGAGATTTCAATGCAAAATGCCTTTTCTCCAATTTGGTATAATCGCTCAGGACCAAGATCAGCCGGAATTTCCACAAACTTTTCCCAAAGGAAAAGATGTCTACTCTCCTCTTACACTTCTCCATTTATCCATCATCGCCCTGGACTCGCCAGGCCAGAGTCAAAGCTCCGTTTGAACAGGCTTTTACCTGGGCCAATCATTGATCAGCAAGGACTCGGACTGACCAATGCAAAAACGTGCGAAATCTCTTACTAACTACTTAGCACTTTATTAACCAATCAAACGCTACGTTTCACTACGTAACATTTACGTGCAAAAGCGCGCGCCAAACGAAACGCGACTTCGCACGATCATGCGTCACAAATTTCGCACGTGAAACTTCCTACGAAATTCCCTTAAGTGAAAGTGACGTTTCGTACTAAAAATTGTACGAAACGAAGTACCATGCATACTGAACGTTTCATTAGAACTTTATGAAACGTTCACGCGAAATTTCGGTACTAATTTTGACCCTTAACCCGTTTCAATGATACCCACCTGTTATTTAGACCCCACACTGCCACCTAAGTGCACCCATAGCTATAACTTTTGAAATATAACTCCAAATCGCGTGATTCTTTCGCGAACGTCTACCAAATTTAATAATCTATAATCATAACTCCTAAATACCCTTTTATAAATTAGTTCGATCCGCTATTACTGTTACATCATCCCCTCCTTATTTTTAACTGCCCTCAGTTAAAACATTTTTAATTCTCAAGACGGGACCTCTATATTATTGTCTCTCCAATACCTCTGTAAAAATTCAGAATTTTTATCCTCTAGAGTCAACTCATCCTCAGGCCTCCCTAGATAATGCACTTGCCAGAATATAGTATCTCCGACCTTGAACCGTTGACCAACCCAATCTATTACCCATCTGTGTACTTCAGGTTCTATAATTACTGAGGGATCCAATTCCAATTCTCCTTCGGTTGGTCGAAGATTCGCTGGTTTCAATTGGCTAATGTGTATCACTGGATGAATTTTTGTTGACGCCGGAAAGTGCAATTTGGCAGCAACTGACGATATCATCTCGATTACAGTAAATGGTCCAATGAACTTAGGAGCAAATTTCCCCGTAGGATCCGATTGTCCGTCGATCTTGCACCTGTAATGAGTTGTAGAAAGCCAAACCTTGTCACCTGTGCGTAACACCCAATCACCCCGTTTGCGGTTAGCATTTAATTCTTGCCTCCTTTGTGCCTCTACTAATGCATCACGGACAGTTCTCCAAACTGTTTGAATATATTCCCAAAATTCCGTTCCTGAACCCCTATTCTCTTGTGTGATCCCTGTTATTAAGTCTAATGCTTCTCTCGGTTGGTATCCGTATGCAACTTCAAATGGTGAGAATCCTGTACTAGCATGTTTACATGAATTGTATGCAAATTCCATTAATGGCAGTTTGGATTCCCATGTGTTTTGAACTCCACTGCAAATAGTCCTAAGCATTTCTTCCAGTGTACGATTCATCCTTTCTGTTTGTCCATCTGTCTGAGGATGGTAAGAGGTACTCATTTTTAATTCAGTACCTAAATTTTGCTGCAATTCTTTCCAAAATGCAGATGTAAATTTAGAATCCCTATCACTGACTATAGACAGGGGAACTCCATGATGTCTGACCACATTGTCAAAATATAACTTTGAAATATCTACAACTGAATGAGTAGTTTTGCAAGGGATAAATATTGCCATTTTACTGAACCTATCGACTACGACCATGATACTGTCATTCCTTTTAGATGTAGCAGGCAACCTAACAATAAAATCCATACTGACAGATTCCCACGGTCTTTCGGGAATATCCAAAGGTTTTAAGAGACCTTTAGGTTTTTGGGTACTAGGTTTACTCTGTTGGCAAGGGACACAACTTTCTACGTGTTTTGACACCTCTTTTGCCATCCCAGGCCAAAACAATCTACTTTGCAACCGACTAAGGGTTTTATCTCGACCTAGATGTCCTAAATGCTCATGAGCTTCCCGTAAAATTTGTTTTCTTAAGTCTCCGACTTCAGGAATGCATAATCTATCCCCAATTTGCAAATACAGTAAACCAGCCTCTAGTCTAAAGTTTTTGACATGCCTCTCATTCAATGGGTCAGAATTTCCTCCCGAAATATTTTTGCAAATCACAGCAAAATAAGGATCTTTATCATAACCATTTCTAACAGTATCTAAAAACAATTCATCCTGAACCATAACACTTATTTCAAAACATCTACTTAAAGGATCTGCAACTACATTTGTCTTCCCAGGAATATGTTTGACATTAAATTTGAAATATGCTAATTTTTGCATCCACCTAACCTGTCTGCCAGTCATAATCTGTGCATCACTTAATCTCTGCAAATAAGAAAGGGCTTTATTATCACAGTGAACTGTAAATTCTTTATTATGCAAATAACATCGCCATTTCACCAATGCATGTACAATTGCAAGTAATTCTTTTTCTTGTGCTGTATAGTTCTTTTCAGCATCATTGAATTTTCTGGACTCAAAAGCAATAGGATGAAAGTGTTTGCCGACTTTTTGACTTATGACTGCACCTAGACCTTTGTCAGATGCATCTGTAGTAATCAGAACTTCAAATTCCCCAGCAGGGTCAGGATACACCAGTGTAGGAGCAGAGGTCAACTTCCCTTTTAGTTCCTCGAATGCTCTCTCTTGATCAGCTCCCCACGCAAACGTCTCCTTTTCCCGAAGCAAATCCGTCAAAGGTGCAGCGATCATACTGAAGTTCTTTATAAATTTCCTGTAGTAAGTGGCCAATCCCAAAAATGATCTAACTTCCGTGACATTAGTAGGTTGCTTCCAACTTTGGATTGCAGTGATTTTGGATGGATCTGTTTTAACACCTTCCCCACTAACTATATGTCCCAAAAATAATTGTTCACTTTTAAGAAAGCTGGATTTTGACAATTTTCCGTATAATTTTCTTTCTTTTAACCTTTCTAACACTTTTCTTAAATGAATTACATGTTGTTCTCTAGATTCACTGTAAATTAGAATATCATCAATAAACACCTGAACAAACTCATCTATGTAATCAGAAAAAGTTTGGTTCATTAATCTTTGGTAAGTAGGCGGTGCATTCGTTAAGCCGAATGGCATTACTATCCATTCAAAATGACCCACCCTAGTCCTGAAAGCAGTTTTATCAACATCCTCAATTCTGATTGGCACCTGATTAAAGCCACTACGCAGGTCAATCAATGAAAATACTTTAGCACCTTTTAAACGATCTATCAAATCAGAAATTAAAGGTAACGGATACTTATCCTTCACCGTAATCTTGTTCAGACTACGATAATCGACACACATTCTCAACGTTCCGTCCTTTTTTTTGACAAAGAGAACTGGTGCTCCATACGGTGATTTGCTGGGCTGAATATGTCCTTTCTCTAAGAGTTCTTTGATCTGTTTCTTTAACTCCTCTTGCTCAAAGAAACTGTGCTTATAAATTCCTGTGACAGGAGGATTACATCCAGGTTCAAGGTTAATAACATGTTCTACATCTCGGGAAGGTGGCCTTCCTGAGGGTAAATCATTAGGAAAAACATCTTGAAATTCAAAAATCAAATCTTTAACAGCAACATCAGATGTATTAATGTCAGTTACAAAATCATATTTTAGTTTTTCAAAAGTTTTAGTGGTGTCTGATTTAGGGATGACATCAATGTTATTGTTTTCTCCCCCTCTTTCATCAGTAACTGCCTCAGTTACTAACAACAAGAAAGCATGATTTGTTTTATCTTTTAAGTGCTTTTTAAATTGTTTAGCAGATATTAAACCTTCCACTCCTAATCTGGTTATATTGTTTATATGATTCCTATGCAATTTCTTAGGAGATAATGCTTGCAAAACCTTCCAACCGTTTTCAGACTTCACTTTTAAGGTGTTAATTTCCCAATTAATTTGAGGATTATGTTCTGTTAACCAAGGCTTTCCCAGAATTAGTTCCTCACTTCCTAAATTCATTATTTCACACACAACTTTCATTTTATGACCCTGAATATCCACTTCAATTGTGTCAGTTTGTAAGTCTAATGTGGACTTATTACTATTTGCCACTTGAACATGTAAAGGTTTTTCCCTTATGACAGTAGGAATTTTATTTTCCTCTACAAACTTATGTGAAATAAAATTATGTGTGGCACCTGAATCAACCATTACTTTCAACGGTTTTCCTTCCACTAGTGACTCGAATCTAATCAAACTGTGTCTGGTGTCATCATTACTTAACTGTCCTAACATAGGTCTGTTGTTGAGAATTTCATCAGAAGGATTCTTTAAACTATGCAGTGTAGTTAGAATCATAATAAATTCAGCTATCCTAACTTTTCCATTCATTAATTTGCCCTCCAAAGTTAACTCTTTAACTTCTGGATCTGGTTGACTCAACTGAGGACTTTCAGTCAGTCCTTTCCGTTTCCCACTTCTTGGGCTTCCTGCTCAGCTAGGTATAATGCAATATCCTCTGGAGACCTTCATTTACTTCGGCTATTTTTAGAGAACCTTTATCTGTACAGTCTTTAGCGTAATGATCTGGACCTCCACATTTGAAACAAGTGACTTTCTTTTTGGGTTTTATGCACTCTCTACTAAAATGTCCCTCCTCTCCACAGTTATAACAGTTAATCTTTTTCAGTTGTGCACACTCAAATGCCCTATGACCCTTTTTCTGACAAATAGTGCATGTGGGGATGGTAAGGTTAGACTTCTGGGCATTAATGTTTGGTTTAGGACTTTTAATGTACCCCCCTCTATTGTTAAATTTATTTCCTGCATTAACACTATGTCCACCCCTTTGATTTCCCCTGAAGATATTTTGCCTATTCACCAGACCAGCATTCAGACCCTCTTCAACAAATTCCTCATCATCCCACTGTGATACTTCATTTAAATTACCCCTTACTGATCGTGTTTCCCGATTATACCCCAACTGATCCTCTAATTCCAATGACTTATCTTGTAATTCTTTCAAATTATTAAAATTTTGATGTTTTAGCTCTGATTTCAGTACAGGATTCAAATAGTTCAAGAAATGCAATTTAGCCATTTCATCAGTCAAACCTATGACATGAATACTAGATGAGTCAAATTCTACAATATAATCCTTCACAGATCCAGTCTGCTTACAATTCAACCACTTTTCTTCCATTCTGGATTTAAAAGTGACAGACAAGAAACGCGATTTGATCGCGGTTTTAAAAGTTTCCCAATCAGCATTATCAGGAATCAATTTAGACCTTCTCTGAGTATAATACCAAATTTGAGCATCGCCTTTCAGACAGCTAACTGCAAAAGAAGTATAATCATCGCGATCACAATTCCTAGATTCCAAATAATACTCCATATGAAAAATCCAAGCATCCAACTCATCAATCTTCTTACCATCAAACGATGGTGCCTCACTAATAGACAATTTCAGATCCCTTATCTTCTTAGGTCTATCATGATCATCCTCCCTAAAATTGGCATTTCTTTTACTACTTTCACCCTTTTGGTCATTAACATCATTCTTTGCCTGAATTAAATTAATGAGCTCATCCAATTTCTCATTTGAAACATTCCCATTTTCTTTAACAACTTTCAATTCACTTTTCAATTCGCAAATTTGTTCATCCACAGCAGCAGAATGATTATTAAATTTTTTTACCAATTTTACAGTTCGTTTCTTCAACACATTCAAAGCATTCTCCATTTCACGTTTCCATGCAGAATTTGCCATTATCACACAATTAAATCAAGCAAAAGGAAAGATAGAGTATAATTTCCCAAAGAAATTTGCTGCAGAATTGAAGTCCTTAGATTGCTCCAATCCAAAACTTCTTCTCCTTAACAAATCCTTTGAAAAGATCAAGATCTGAGAAATTAAAAAGACATTGACAATAAGTTAGTACAAATTCAAATTTTCAATTTCCCAACATTGAAACATAAATGTAAGAATTTCCCCACCAATTTTGCAATAGCAAAAATTGAAAGCTCTCAAAAGTAAGATTTAACCATAAATTTTGCAACAGCAAAACTGAAATCAATCAAGGTAACAATTTAGGGTTTGAAAAGTTTTGAGTCATTTCTGGACTCCTTTGCTCTTGAAGAAGTAAAGTACTCCACTTTCCTTCTCCTCCATTAGCAAATTCCCATTTCCCACTACATCAGGATCTTTTGTTCTATAATCCTCACATCCTCACCCTTCATGGCTTCAAGCCCTCCCTCTACACATGAATCATTGCTAGGAGAAGGCAAGTTTGTTTGGCCTCTAGGTAATTGGAGTGAGCTTCGGCGGTGGCTACACTGCCCACCCCGCCTTAGTCCTTAGGACCTGAGCACGCCCCACATCTAACCAGCGGCCGCTGGCAGTGTGATCACTCAGTTTCCCTCCAATCCCCTACCACTTCACATTGTGGTTCTACCGACACAGGTTAGAGCACCCTCACCGGTCACGGCAATCGATTTTCGGGTGAGCAAACTTCTCCTTGGTTTCTAACCAAAGCTTTGATACCATATGTAACAGGATCTCCTACCTCTCAGAAAATCCCATTACTAAAAACAATTCCAACCACACATTCCACACATTGGAAAACACACATCCACATTTGACAACACTCACATAAGGATAAACTTTAAATTAGAAGAAGCTTCTGTCCACATAACATCAGCTTGGTCTCTTGCCCTCGTGGCTCAACCCTTCTTATTAAAGTATTTTCCACTACTCTCCACTCTTAATAATTCTATCTCTTAACTACTAAAACACTATTTAGTTAGTAAGAGATTTCAATGCAAAATGCCTTTTCTCCAATTTGGTATTAATCGCTCAGGACCAAGATCAGCCGGAATTTCCACAAACTTTCCCCAAAGGAAAAGATGTCTACTCTCCTCTTACACTTCTCCATTTATCCATCATCGCCCTGGACTCGCCAGGCCAGAGTCAAAGCTCCGTTTGAACAGGCTTTTACCTGGGCCAATCATTGATCAGCAAGGACTCGGACTGACCAATGCAAAAACGTGCGAAATCTCTTACTAACTACTTAGCGCTTTATTAACCAATCCAACGCTACGTTTCACTACGTAACATTTACGTGCAAAAGCGCGCGCCAAACGAAACGCGACTTCGCACGATCATGCGTCACAAATTTCGCACGTGAAACTTCCTACGAAATTCCCTTAAGTGAAAGTGACGTTTCGTACTAAAAATTGTACGAAACGAAGTACCATGCATACTGAACGTTTCATTAGAACTTTATGAAACGTTCACGCGAAATTTCGGTACTAATTTTGACCCTTAACCCGTTTCAATGATACCCACCTGTTATTTAGACCCCACACTGCCACCTAAGTGCACCCATAGCTATAAATTTTGATTTTTTTCCAAAAATAGTATACGTGATTTTAATTTTTCCTTGACGTTAATTGAGGTTCCGTACAAATTAGCGTACAGAACGAAAGTACATTAATATGTAAATAGTGTGGTGTACGGTCAATGTCAGACCGTACATAAATGTACCTTTTTAGTTGAAAATTTTACAAAAAATGAATTAAATCGGACGCATTCGCATAGGAACGTGCGCTAAAAAAAACGGGATTGGTCTGACATGTAAATAAGTCTGACATGTACGGATATTTAGATTTCACTACGGTGTACGATTTTTAATATTTTGTACGAATACATATAATAATGTATATAATCGTACAGAAAATTTTCCTTTTTTGCTGTTCCAAATTAGCGTTAACACTGAAATTAGAATAAACCTTTTTTTTTTTAATTTTCAAATTCTTAATTAGCGTCAATGACGGTATATTTACTTTCACACTATTTAAACTTTGACACTAATAACGATGCGCGGTGTATAGTACACATAGTTATTAGAGTTAATAACACTAATTCGGTCGCGCCTTTTTGTAGCCGAAAATCATATAGGGTTGGCAATTCTATTTAAGGGATTGGAGAACAGTTTTCCCACGTCCTATTGCTCTAAATTACTGTATTATCATGTTCTAATTTCGCGTTAATGCTAATAAATCATCAATGCTAATATCGATGGCCAGTGTAGTACGCAGAATCTTCACTAAAAAACAAAATCTCATCGCTAAAGTTGAAACGTACACCGTGAATTGCTAAATGCTTAACAGTTAACACTAAATCGACGCCCCTAAATTACGACCATTGAACCTAAGATAAAATTCACACTACTTTTTTTTCCTTTACCCTAATGTAGGTACAGTTTTACAAGGACAGAAGTACAAGAGGTACATAAATAGTGTGACGTACGAAATGCCGTCATTCCGTGCTAAGCCTGCTCGCATTTTCGTATAAAAGTACAAAAATGTTTTAGAGTTTAGACAACGGCCTCGACAAGTGAGAGCGCACCCAGATTTGAATCCTAGTAATAAAGACGGGCGGAAATTGCGTGAAACCTGTTCTCACGTGTTAACGTCGACCAATGTGAACACTTTAGCGAATACACAATAGTACAATAGGAATGTGGAATCAAATTAGGGTTAGATGTGTAAATTACCTTACCTGTACTGTACTGTACACCGTGTATCACAATTAGTTTTTTTTGCCACTTAAAACAACTTTTATCCGTACAGACCTGTCCGATTGTGGATCTGACGGTTGCGATTGAAAGCCAAGATTCCCACCATCCGACTGGTGGTCTCAAATTGAAAATCGGTTAAGTGTGTACGGAAAAAAAAGATGTTTTAAGTGGAGAAAATTCTAGTAACACTAATAGCGATTCACGGTGTAGCGTTCATGTTTGTTGGAGTTAGGCCCTTGAACCCAGAATAGAGTTTACAACGCTGCTTCTTTTTTACACTAATAATTTATCTACGCTAAATAGAGATTCACGGCATAATTTTGTCTTTTAGGATTCTGGTGTTTAGCGGTTAGACCCGACACTGACACAATGGTCGGCGCCGCTGTCACGTGGCTGCGAATTTGACCTGGGCGATAAAAAGCACGCAAAGCACACGTGGTGGAGTTTGGACGTAGCGGCCACACTACAACCTGTGCGCACTTAGATTTGTTTTTACTTTTTAGAGGAAAGCTGGAAAAGCCAAAAGTGTTTTGTCGTTTAATCAAATAGTATAGTCTCCAGCTCTATTGAGCCGTACATAGCGCTAAAAACCTAATGTGCTACACCGCTTTGTGTCCGTTTTACTTCAAGTACACTGCCCATCTTATTACGCTAAGCATTTGTTACTGTTGATGAGAAATTAGATTATCTAATGCTCAGTGCTGTATTACTTCACTGTGTTTTATTGAGATGACACGTGGCATGTTATAGCCCACTCGCTTAGAAAATGTTGCTAACACTATTTTATGGCTTTTGGCCAGAAATAGAAGTGACTGAACTACATTACAGTACGGTAACGTACCGTACTGTACTGTACAGAATTGTAGTGGTACTAACTCTGATAACATATGGGCAAGGATAGCAATATGACCGAGCGCAAAACGACAAATAGGAAAAATGTAAAACGACAATCTTCACAAATTGCGTCTACGTGCAGATTCTGCCAAAGTCCTAGCAAGGACCATTCCACCCCTTCCGTACTAGAGGCGGTGCGTGATTTTTTGTCACGCTATTTTCTAGTTGCCCAATGTTCCGGGCAATATGAAAAGTACATCCGTACAGACGCGGATGGCTCGCAGTTTGGGAAGAAGAATATTTTGGATCGAGAGAGCCTCCCGATTCGTTTTGGGGCCCCAAACTGTGTTGGCTCCGTCGTTGAGCTTGAAACTTGACAAAATATATTTGGATTTATCGTATGACAGTTAAGCAGATTTGACAGCAACGGCGACGTCATCCGTTCGATGGCATAGCTATGAGAATGGAGTCAATGGGCGGCCTCCGCTTGTCTTCCATGTCCCCCGGCTCCTGGTAGTACGACTAGATGACGCCTGGAGCCGTTTCAGGCGTGATTTTTCCATGAACAGTTAAAAATATGACGCCATCAGTACGGTTATTGACTCGTAGGACCAGATAGGCCCGCTATAGGAGTCCTACGCGATTCATTCGGTGAAAGTAGATCGGCATTATATATCTTGTAATTGGTTCCTTTTTTTCCGCCTCTGCCAGCGCAGACATCTTTTTGTATTTTAGTGCCTGTCACCTGTACTATTTTTGTCATTCACTGTCTTTTTGCCAAGTTTAATAAATGACCCCGTCAGTCAGATCCTATTTGATGGTTAAATGTACCTTTTGCCGGAAGATGCTGTACTGTACCTCCCGATTTGACGTAACAGAGACTGAACGTATGAGCATTGCTAGTGGATTGTTCTTATTGTACGGATGTCAGATTCGCAGATTCGAGAACTTTTGAGAATTGAAATTTTTGAGCTTTTGAATTCAAGACTGTGGAGACTTGCGAGTACACACGTGTCGGTTCAACATTCAGTACTTTACAGTACAGTACTGTACTGTACAGCTTCTTCGTCCAGCCGCCTTTAATTGTTTGAACTGAACAGAGAAGAAATGCCTGTTCAGCAATTGTAATAGCTCGCCACACGTGTGGGGAGTGGTCTGTGTCATTAACCGACAGCAAGACGTGCTTCTCTTTGAATGTTGAGCAAACGAGTTCTATTCTTTCCGGTGAATCAAATGATGTACGGAACATCTGGCCGGCACACCGCTGACGTTTGAATTTATTTTTTTGACTCATTGAGTCTCACGCTGGAAAATCCCGCTCACAAAAGATTCTATCGACGGTCACAATGCATCATCACACCTGGATTGTCAAATCAATGTTCATCTGTGGCCGTCCGATTTATAATGTCCCTTTTAGCTATCAAGATTCCTCGTAGCTGGAATAACGACGAGGTACTGTAGTTACCATACATACGCAGCCGCCGCTTTGGACGTACAGGTGTACCTTTTGAATTTGTTGATCTTGTGATCAACGTTTGAACCATCTGCTTTCCTTTAGGGACCTGATCGTGACCGTCATTTCCAACATCATACCTCAAGTCTCAGCCCTACAACTCTACCCTAGTGCCGCACTAGGATTCCTGGTACTTCCTACGTTTCACATCACCCAACCCCAGCCCTACGATCTCAGCTTCACAATCTCCAATGAGTCCAACCTATAATCCCCGCCTTAGGGTACGCTCCTATACAGTCTTAGCTTAGCGAACAAAGTTTGTTTTGTAGTGAAGATATTCTCCGTACTATATTTCCGGCTGGTCCAATGTCTGAAAACAAAAGTCATGACATTTGTAGACGATACGAAACATTTCGAACATTGTAGACGTCATGTTTGACGTGACGCTCTAGACGTAATGCTAATATTTGACATTGTCGACGTCAATAATTTTGGAGCTTTCTGCCATGACTTTCGGGTTAATTTTTTGTTTTTTTTTCTCTCTCACCCTGTCACCAAAGTACGCAACCAAAAATCATATTTTATTTAAGACCTCTTTCATATCGTACCGAAATTGTCGTGACTCAGGAGTGGGAGGAGGGGAGGCGAAAGTGGATCCGAGACCGCAATTTCTATTTGCGTCCAAGGACGTTACGGGCAGAAAAAAAAAGCAGCGTGTACTCTCCTTCGTCCGAAAATATTGAAATCGTGCAAAGTAGTTTTCCTATTCGTTTCCTATGTCCAACTTTGATTTAAACAACCCTGTTGAAGTTGCTGATTTCGAAGTCATGACGTGGCCATGGAACTAGAAGGCAAAAACGACAAAACTAAAGTACACACCTAGTACACGACGACAAAAATCGCTCTTTGTACAGCAAAAGATCTTCTCGTTGCAGCACTTCAATTTTCTGAGAAAAACGACAGAATAACACCTTTACTTTACTTAGCCGCCATAGCTCAAAAGTAGGTGAAAGTACACCCATACAATATGCCTATTGTACGCAAAAAATACAATATACCCTTAAGACCCATATTGTATTGGCCGCAAAATGAAATAAAATAGTAACAGGGTTGAGTTGCACATGGATCGATAGAGAATTAAACGCCATGTCTAAATTTGAAAAAAAAAACGGACAAAAAAATCGTTTTCTGTGAGTTTTGAGCGACTTTTTATTTAAACCGTCAGATTCGGACGATCGGACGGTCGCTGATAAAATTAGCGATCTAAGAAGATCACATGAAAAGCATATAACAGAACTTACGATAGGACTATCGTCAGATTTGGACGATCGGACCGTCGCTGATCAAAGTAGCGACTTAAGACGATCACATGAAAAGCCCATAACACAATTTACAATGAAGGCGCCGACAAAAGACCTACAATAGAAACGCCTACTTTTGAACTATGGTTTGTATTGTAAGCCACATGCAATGAAGATTTGGATCCATGTCCAGTACACCGCTAATCGTTATTAGGGTTAAAGTTGTTTTTGCCACTTAAAACATATTGTTTTCATGCAAACTTGTCGGAATTCAATCCGATGGTTGTTATTGGAAGGCAAGATTCTCACCTTATTATTGGCGGTCTCCGATTGAAACTTCAACAAGTGTGCACGGAGAAAAGATGTTTTAAGGGCACTTCTCTATCAGGCGCCGACAGTAATGTTACGGATAGGTTTACTGGCACTAATATTTCGTTCACTTATTTCGTTCACTTCTCTATCAGATCCTGTCAGCAATGGAATCTATCGCGTACGTGTTTTCTTTCGATTGGATGCACGTAGATTCCTGTTTTGACGGCGAGCGTCGTCAAAGATTTCAAAAGCAAAATGTCTAAAGTCGTATTCGTACATCCAACCGCAAAATAAAATACGCGAATGCACATTTTGTACGTTCGTGTTTTGTCGTTGTACCAGCGGTGTACAATTTCACGTTTTGTTTTGTCGGAACCAAATCGGAAAACCAAATCGAAAATTTGAAGGAAGCAGGCGCAGCAAATTCCGGTTGACGATGGATGGTGGTGGAGGCGTCACGACACATTTTTCAACAAACTTTTTGTGGTGGTTATCGTCGTATCTGATTCCCGCCTGAAGGCGCGTGGCATATGTCCGAAGGCGCGCGGCTCGTACGTGACCTTTCCATGCGTAAATGTTTTACACGTCCGGTAAATGGTTAGTGTCCTATGGCTAGTGTCCTCAGGACACTAGCCATTTACCGGACGAAGTGACCTTTTGCTTCGAAAACTCATAATCAGACTGTCGATGTTATCGCCCAAAAGTTTGGAGAATCTTGACGAATCTCCAATAATCATGTTTTGAAAAAAAAAAGCCATTTACCGGACGAAGTGACCTTTTTCTTCGAAAACTTATAATCGGACGGTCGATGTTATCGCCCAAAAGTTTGGAGAATCTTGACGAATCTCCAGTTTCATGTTTTGAAAAAAAAAACAGTACGGCCTTGTACGGCAATGAGCTGGATTTGTACGGAAATGCACTTTTCCGGTAAACAACCCCACTTTTCGCCTGATGGAGGTTCACCCTAAGTGGCAACAAAAACTTTAACACTAATAATAATTATCGGTGTAGTATTGACCAAACTACAATTAACCCTTAATTGTCGAACATAGCAAAAGAATGCAAGGTTTTTGCTACATGTTGTTTATGAATACTCTTGAAATTCTCGATTAAGAAGAATTCTCTCAATTTAAGTCAAAGTATCGCTACTACAATTTACGGTTATTTCATGCAAACATTGTTCCGTCTTATAAAGTTTTTCTTCAAAAATTTCTTTGGATTTGGCACTCAAGAAAAAAATATCTTAATTTCTCCTCCCTCTCCTCGCTCTCCTCCCTCTCTTTTTTTCCCTCTTTGGCACTTATAGATGTGTGCGATAACTGTACGAGAGATTTTATCGTTCGTGAGGAGGTCTCCGGTACGGAATACTAGACTCACACCCTCCCTTTCTCCCTCCCTCCCTCCCTACCTACCTCCCTCTCCTTTCCCTTTTCCACCTGCTTAACCATAGTTTGTCCCAAAAACTGGTCAAGTAAACCATGTTATTTATTTTATTATAATAGATTTTTTAATTTTATTGATAAGTAGTCACGGAGATGCATGATGATAGTGAATCTTGGTGTAAATCATAAAGATTTTGTTCATTTTTTTTTTTTTTGTCCTTTGCTACAGTATGCAGATTGTTGAGGCATACCAATCCAAAATTATTATTATTATTATGTTTATTTTTATTTATTTACTCATCGCTGGTAGATTTTGAAATTTTGCAGTGACATCTCAAAAAACAAAATGCAAATCTTTGCGTCGTCCAACTTTTGTGTGTCTTTTTCAAAATCCCGTTGCCATTTTTTTTTCTCTCTCTCTCCCTCCCTCCCTCTCCCGCTCTCTCGCTCCCTCTCCTCCTCCCTTCCCCACTCCCCCTCCCTCTCCTCCCCCCCCCCCTCTCTCTCGCTCACTCTCACTCTCGTTCTCT
>JBBHKE010000932.1:95478-355478 GCA_037447655.1 Zygnema cylindricum
TTATCATGTAAATTCAATGTTAATCACACATTTTGTGTTGTTTTATACCCATTTTCCATGTCATCTCAAGCATCAAATTTGGCATAGTGTTTTGCCTTGTCTGTCATCTTCTCCTTCTTTTACACACTAATTGTAACTTAAATGTACTATTATTGTACTATTTGTGTTACTCTATTATTATTTAGTAGTAGTTCTTGTTATTTTTAACAATTGGCTACGTGTAACGTGCAACAATCCGGTCCACATTTTTAAAAACAACCTTCATTCTTAAGTATTGTTATTCTTACTGGCCTTTGTTTGTTTTTTTTCGCCTTCTTTTTCTTCTTCTTTTAGGGAAATTTAAGTTTTTCTATGAATGTATTGACGGCGAGGAGAACAAGGAGAGGAGAAGGCGAAAAGGGAGAAGAGAAATTTGGAGAGAGGTAGAGAGTGATGACGAATCTCAAGTGAAAAAGACAAGATTGCTTTCAAGTTTGAATCCACTATAAAAGTATTCACATCTATTTCGGAGAAATGAAAAGGAAGTGAGAGAATCTCTCTCTTGTACCAATGTCTATAGTGGTGACAATAATAAAGGTGGTGAAGTAATGGAAATAAAAACAAATAATGGAACAAAATTGGAAGTAGAAAATGATTGGACAAGATCGTTTTTTCACCCACATACAACAATTTGAAGTTGTACCATTAGATGCAAACATGAAATTCTTTTTTTGGTTTGTTTAGAAGTAGAGAAATATGATAGCAAATGAAAAGTCTAGGAAATGTGTGAATAAATAAAAAGATTTGTCCAATTGAAAGAAAATGAGCATCACGGTAGAAAGAACCGGGAGTTAGAAGAATAGGAACATATGGAAACTAAATAATGTATAAAGATGAGGAATGACAAAGTAACACTAGCTTGTGAAAGATTCTTCTGGATCCTTGTTAAAATTTTGCATAGAAATAAACACAAAAACTGGTAAATGTTTTTTTTACACTGTCGGGATCCTAAAAGTTATGCGCCTTTAGAGTATAGTGTGCCCAAGCCAAAAATTTCGGTTCATGTTGTGCTTTTGTAAAAAAAATTGTTTCGTTTTTGATTTCCTAGAGGTTTTTGTTTTATTTGTGCTTTTATAACAGTTTTTGTTTCGTTTGTGCTTTCGTAAAAAAAATTGTTTCGTTTGTGCTTTCATAAAAGTTCGTTCAAATGCCATTGTAGCTCGACATCGGCGTTTTATTTTTACTTTGGTGAAAACTTTTTGCCTTACATCAAACGCCCTAGGAAATGTATGGATATGATTTCTTGTTTTAGTGGTGTAGAAAAACGTATGGCAGAAAAAATGGATTTGTCTAATTGAAAGGAAAAAATGGTTGTAGTAAGAACCGGTATTTTACGAATGCGAACATATGAACTAAAAAATGTACAAGAATAACGAATGACAACGTTACACTATCATATGAAGAGTCTTATGGGTACCTTTTATGCAGATAAACAAACATAATATCAGATAAAATATGTAATTTTTTCATTTCATTGTTAGGATCGTGAAAGGAAAGCGACATGAGAGTATTTTGGGCCCCAAACAAATTTTTTGAGTATTATAGTTTTCGTTTTGTGTTTTGCTTTCATGGAAGTTATTTCTTGTAACATTGTGGCGCGTCGACGGCGTCTTATTTTATTTTGGTGTGTTTTTCAATAAAAAATTGGCTATGTCTCGTCCCGGTTATCCATTGAAACATGGCGCTTTCACATTTGTGGTGTAGATGGTGCAGTAAAAAAAATTTACACGTAAGTTTCATAAAGTATTTTATTTTTGTCCATGATGGCATAAGGGAAATCTACAACAACTTACGCTATTATGATTAGGCTCATTTTTGTTATTGTGATGAGGTTCATTTTTGTTATTATGATGAGGTTCCATTGGATTGACTTGAGGCTCGCTATACAAATCCTTTTGCACCACTTAGGTACACGTCACGTAGGCGCGACAACAACAAAACAAATAGCTGGCTTGAACTAAGTGGTAAGTTTGACCAAAAAAAGGGACAAGGGCCACCTTAGTTTTGTACGTTCGACTTCAATGCGTAATAAATTTCACTTGATGTGAATATTGTACTCCCGAGTTTGGTACTTTAGATCAACACATTTCAAAATTCCAGAATACAAGTAATGCTTTTGATGTAAAATGTTTTTATTTATGTGTTAGTTTATGTGCTACATAATTGTAAATCTAGGATGGATTAATCGAAAGTGTCAGAAGTGTCACATTTTAGTGCAAGCAAATCTCTATATTACTCTAAAGTCACTTGAACACTTTGTTTTTCTTTTTAAAGTTCACATGGATTAAGACACCATTAAAGCATTTTTTTGGAGTACAGTTCATCTTAATTATAATAAACTGGGCTATTAAAAGGTTATTCTGATGGTTTTAGGTTTTTGAGCTACTGCGGTTACACATGTATCAAATGCATTTGATTTCGCACTTCAGATCGCTGCGCTGTTTAAGGTACACCGTGCATCGCTATTAGCGTTGATAATATTTTTCAGTTTTTCGCCTCATAAAAAATCTTTTCTCCGTACTCACTTGTCTCAATTTAGAACGGAGACAGACAATCGGAAGGTGAGAATCTTACATTCAACCGCAACCGTCAAATCCAAAATCGGACAAGTGTGTACGGAAAAAAACGTTTTAAGTGGCAAAAAAAACATTAACCCTAATAGCGATACACGGTGTAAAAGCCGTTCCTTTACTTTTGGTCGAAAACGTACTGTACCTTCTGGTCGATATCTCCGGCACCTGTCCTCCTCCCACGGATGAATTTGCACGACATTCGCCTGTATTTTAAAAACGTGTAAAATATTTTCACTTGTCGCACTAAATTATGACCTTGTTGCACGTTTGAAGATAAAATTTTTGAACTGCAAGCCGTACATTTTCTTAGGAACACCGACAATTTTCAAAAGTTTGTTAGGGTACTTTCGCATGTAACCAAAACTTAGTCTTGTTACTTTGTTTTTTAGCGAAGATTCTCCGTAGAACTTTCAGAGCATTCGTATGTAAAGAAATGAAATCGTAACTTTAGATTGTGACGGATGTAGACGTGGGTCTAATTTGTGACGATTGTAGACGCGTACAAAACTCGCGACAATTGATGACGTTTACAACATAGAGACGGTTGTAGACGTCTAGCTATTTGTGACATTGTAGATGTTTAAGGTTTATGACATTTTGACGTCACGCGTACTTATGATAACGTCGACGTCACAAATTCCATGGGAGTCGATGAAGTGGGAGTCCATTGAACCAAAACTTGAGTCCATTAATTGAAGTCTATGGGCGTGGTACAACTGTTTGCCTTTTCCATCTGTAATTTCTCAAGCATATTACCTATTGCTTCTTTCTGAGTAAGTCTAATGATCCTTTTCCCCCTACCTCTCTCCATTTGAATTCCCAAAATATATCTTGCCTCCCCTAAATCTTTCATGTGAAATCTGCTTCTAAGATCTTTCTTTAACTTATTGATCTTTTCCAAAGTCTTACTTAACACCAGCGGATCATCCACATAAATTGCAATAAAAATCACACCATTCTCTTCTTCAAACATATAGATACAATAGTCAGAGTTGATACGGATTGATACGGATATATTCCAGACCGGAAGGAAACTCATCTAGTTTCTTATTCCACAGTCGGGGAGCCTGCTTCAGTCCATATAAGGACTTTATAAGCCTGGGAGCCTGCTTCAGTCCATATAAGGACTTTATAAGCCTGCAGATTTTGCTCTCTTCTCTTTCCTCCACGAACCCCTTTGGTTGCCGCATGAAAATTTCTTCCTCTAATTCACCATTGAGAAAGGCGATCTTAATATCCATCTGGTGTATTTCCATGTTTTGTGCTGGCGCTAGACTAAGGAGAATCCTTACTGATGGGAACCGAACAACAGGAGCAAAAGTCTCCTCATAGTCAATCCCCTCCTTTTGGGTAAACCCTTTGGCTACCAACCGAGCTTTATATCTTTCAATGGTATTATCTGGGTTCAGTTTTAGTTTAAACACCCATTTACACCCAATCAGTTTTTGTCCAGAGGACAGTCCGCTACTTCCCTAGTATTTGCTTCCATGATGGAGTCCATCTCATCATTTATGGTTATATTTCATGTGTCTTTCTCTGGACAGTTCACTTCCTCCGAGTATGACTAATGCTCATGTGAGTGAGATAGCTTAGTTACCTTGTGAGCGGCCTATTTTTCTTGAATCTTTTTGCTGCTCTTTCTCCCCCCCTCAAACTCGGAAGCTGGGATGGAGGGAAGTCTTGGATTTCTCCTTACTGTCTCATCGACTCCCCTATCCATGGAAGCCGGTTCCGGTTCTTTCTCTTCTGTCTCCTCGAAGTCCATAGGAATATGTGAGGTTTCCGATGGATCTCTTTTATCTTGGATCTCCCGTGAATCTGTAATCATTGTTTCATTCATGTCCTTTTTGGGAACGACCGAGTTCTCCTCACTTTCAGACTCAAATTTGATTCTTTTCTTCTTGGTATATTTAAAGGGGTCAAATGACTTCCCTTCATCCATGACAACTAGGTGTTTGACTATAATTATATCTTTCTTTGCTAAGTCATAGACTCTATATCCCTTGACATCCTCATCATATCCTACAAAATATCCAGGTTTTCCCTTGGCATCTAGTTTCTAGTTTTTCCGATCCGTGTCCAGACTGTAAACTCAACTACTAAATAATTTAAGGGGGAGATATTTGGTTTCCTTCCCACCCATCTCTCATAAGGTGTCATTCCTTTATGGCTGGGGTTAGGACTTTATTATTAATGTAGTTTGCACAGTTTATGGCTTCTACCCAAAATCTCTATCCATTTTTTTTGTCGGCCAACATACTGCATACACTATCTCCTAGTGTTTGGTTCAACCTCTCAGCTACTCTATTTTGTTCCATGGTATATGGTACAATTTTCTGGTGTTGAACTCCGTCATCTCTTAGGTATTCCTCAAACTGGTTAGAGGTATATTCTCCCCCATTATCACTCATTATTCTCTTTAACGGGGGTTCCATACAACTTCTCACTCCAGGCTATATATTCTTTGAAGTGTTGAAATAAGTAGTTTTTTTTGTATTTTCTAGTTTAAAATAAATTAGCGGAAACATATATAAGAAATGATGGCAGCCTGCCTCCATCTCTTCTCTCTCTCCCCCATACTTGGGTACTTTTGCAGGTCCCCAAATGTAGAAATCACTAGATTTATAGAGTATTTTCTAAGTCTGAATAGTTTAGTAGAAAAAAAGAAAGAAAAAGTGCAAGCAATCTGCCTCCACCTCTTTTCTCTATCCCCCATACTTTCTGTAGTCACTGAAGGAGAGAGAGAGTAGTGGAGCCATGGCTGCCTCACCTCCTTACGAAGGACTAAAGAGTGACTTAAGTCACTCTCAACAAATGGTTGAGTCTTGCGGGACTTGAACCTCCGACCGCCAGAGCGAGGCGTAGCTGTCAGCTCTAACCAGTCTGTCGTAGAAGTCCGTTAAGATACATATGGTTTGGTAACTTTTTAAACTGTGATATGGTCTTGAAACTGATTAACTAAACTATGAAAAAAAGAGCTTAAAACTGGTTAACATTCAGTGCGAACGTCATTTCGCACGAAACAAATGAATCAAACATTTGTTTCGACGGCTAACATTCAATATCGAATTTAATCATACGGCATATATTACTGTCGAGATCCCGGAATGGTCACTTTGTCGCTTATAGACTTGGCATGACTTGGCGCCGCGTGGAGGGATAACATTTGGTTGTAGGAATTCCAAGGAGCGTATGGACTAGTGAAAGGTTGACACGCGTCCACTCACCAGCCTTGTCGAACACAGGCCGTACAGAAAGGACACCGACCGTAGTCGCTTTCTGTACTTTACAGTTATGTGATTCGGTCGTACTGTAGCAGATAGGGGTTGTGAGAGAGAAGTACGACTTAGCATATTTTTAGACAGTCACCTCTCCCTTTGAGAACTTTGTATAAATTGGCATCTTTGCCACCTCATAACTTATCGGCTGGTTGGCCGTTTTCAGTGATTCTTTTTGCTACGGACTTAAGGGAGACCAAGCTGCACAAGGGTGCAGTCAGATTGTGAATTTGTCTCATTGGGAGCAGTGGTTATGACTGAAAGTGGGCTAGTTAAAATCTATCTAGAGGCTTCCTGAATTCGGTAATCCAATGGAGGACACAGAATTGCACCTAATATCTGTGTGGACCAAATCTAGAACTTTCTCACCCCTATATGCAGCGGCTTTGGGAAAATAAAGTCTGTGAGTCTTACCTTGAGCACAACCACTACAATCATCCACCATTTCATTATCCCCAAACTGAATGCCTTCTACTACACCAAGCTTCATCATTTCCCTCAGCCTATGAAAATGCACATGCCCCAACCGCTAATGCCAAATCATCAACTTTGGAACACCAACATATTAAACATTCTTCTTTTCATTACTCAGGTTAAGCCTAGACATACCTTGGCTACCCTTATCTGCCGTGAAGTATACTTCATCCCCATACTTAGCTGTAAAGACTCCCTTTCTAGTGAAGGTATCAAACTCTTTGTCATCTAACATAGACGTAGAGACAAGATTTTTACTCAGCTGAGGAATGTAGAGTACATTTGAGAAGGTGAGTATAGAAGTCTTACCCTCCACTTAGACTTTCAAGTCTATCAAACCCTCTAGATCTAAAGTAACCACTCTCCCATCCCCATACTCTATCTCTAAAGTTTGGATCTTTCTTAGCTTAGTAAAGAGGTACTTATCACGACACATATGCATGGATACACCTGAGTCGATGTTCCATCCTTCCTGTGGAGCTTCCCGAATTGCTCCGAGAGCACACTTCTGTTTCCGAGGGATCTCCTTCTCCTCCAGACTCTCGTCAAGAAGAAGCTCTCCATCCTCCTCCTTAGAGGACTCGTCCTCGGTCTCTCCTTTCACATTTGTGTCCACAAGTGCCTTCTTCTTCCCTACGGAAGAACCCCCTCCACGGTTCTCTTTGAGCCTCAGCTCCGACAACTTGACACAATCCGCTATGAAGTGTCCCGACTTTTTGCAAAAGTGACAAAGACCCTTTGGGGGCCTCGGTCCTCCACAGTGATCTCTCTCTCCTTTGTACGATTTGTTCGGATCCTTCCCCCGTCGGTTTCCTCCTGCAGCTAGAGCTTGGATGCTCTTTCTCCCTCTCCTGATCTCAATTGTGTTCTCGTGCACAAGTATCATTGGGACCACTGTGTTCCACTTCCATGAAATGTCAGTCATTTCCTGTACGTGGTACACTATGTTTTCTTACTCGTCGGGTAACTTCATGATGAGAGTGTTAACTTTCATCTTCATTGTACCTGTCCACCTGACACTCTCCATCTCCATATACAAACAAGAGAGATCATTACAATAGTCTAACATCTTTCCCCCTTTGTAAGTATAATTCCCTATCTTTTGTTCGGCCAACTGGAGCTCCTGTATAGATTTATACCAGCTCTATAGATTTCCACCAAACTCACCCACAACTCCTCAGCCTTGTAAATGTGAAGATAGGGGGTTGCCAAAGCCTGAGTGAGGTGACTTAGAATGAAGTTTTTGGCAGCCATGTTAATGCCTTCCCACGTTTGGGTATCGTTCTCTGCAGTCTTCACGGCCGCCGCTCCGGGTGCCGTGGTAATAGGAGTAAGAGGCGTCTCCTTCTCTTTCCCCTTTTCGGACACACTGTTGTCCCCATAATCTGCATCCTCTGCCGCAACAGATGTTGTTGCAGAAAACCTTATTCCACAAAACCTTGGTGAAGTTCCTTAAGGTGGACGTTTCACTTGTCCACTGACAATACCCGAGTATCGTTTTTCGCACAAAGCCCCTCTCATCGTGGCTTCCCAATAGATGGAACCAAATCCATTGAAGGTGGGCACCCTAAAGACTGGGCCCATAACTTGCAATTTTGTGTCCTCCATTGGACTACAGAATCCATGAAGCCTCTAGGTAGTTTTTAACTAACCCACGTCCAGCCACAACCTCTGCTGCCCAAGCAGACAAATTGACAATCTGACTGCACCCCAGTATACTGTGGACTTTTTTTGTTAGATTTCAAAGAAATATGTGATTCGGCATGTGCCACACTTGGGAAAATTGAGCCCACCAAGGTTCGAACTTGGGACCTTTCACTTCAGTTGCGAACGCACTACCACTGTGCCACCAGCTCGATGTAGAGACTTGAGAGACTGGCGGGTCCGTACCCATTTACTACAGGCGCCCGAGTATGGATATTCCATATTCTACCCCGTATTGGATTGGCTTCACGTGCCAATCCAGCACCCTTGAGTCCGTAGCAAAAAGATAACTGAAACGGCCAACCAACCGATACGTTATGAGGTGGCAAAAAGTAACGTTTTATTACCATACCGTTTTCCCCTATTTCAAGTGTAAACCATGCGCATGTTGTTGAAATAATGTATTTTAAAAGGTCTATTTTAAATAAACATAAAAGGAAAAGAAAAGGAACACAGCTAGAGCAACTTCCCTCTTCCCCCCACTCCCCAAGTCCCCAAACTTGAGGCACTCACTGAAGAATGGAGAAGGAGCCTAAGCCATGGCCGCCTATGTTGTCTAGGAGACAGACAGTAGAAACAGTTCCCCTTACCAAAAGGTGGTTGCCAAAACAAGGATTTGATCTTGGTACCTCACGTCTGTAAGAGTAGCCGATAACCGATAGCGTTGTCCTATAGACTACGACCTGTGCTGGGATATATGGGGTGTGATATGTATCTAAACATGTACACGTAGGTGATTTCATTTAATTAGGAAAATGGACGTAGGAACATAGATTCAGTTGTACGTAATGTACGCGACGAAACAAATGATACGGCCATTTATTTCAAAGGCTTGTATTAAAAGCCGATGTCCCATCGGACGACCATGGAGCAAGCAGACATCCCGGAATGGTCGTTTTGGCGGTTTGCGATCATTCTCACACTAGAGAACACGTGGCAGCATCTCATTGACTTTCAAAATCTGCTGGACGCATCTCAACGAGTTCAAATGTTATAGGCGTCACCTTTGTGGCCATGTCGTACAATGGCCGTACAGAAATTACTCCGCCACCTGTACTTTTCTGTACTGCTCAGTCCTGTGATTAGTGCTATACTTTAGTAGAAGGGGGTTCAGAGAGGGATTTAGGACTTACGAATTTTAGAAGTAGTCGCCTCTCTTTGTGAGGGCTTTTGTATTTATAAGCTATCTTTGGCCACCCATAACTTATTGCTCAAGGGAGCAAATGTATAAATTCTTTTTGCGTCCGACTTTAAGGAGTCGCACCTTCACAAGGGTTAACCTAGTTAGAACTCTTGCTTAACCGTGTGCTTTATATTTGGTGTCAAATTATTTGTGCAAAAATTATCATAAAGGCTTCATTTAGGCTGGAAATTATGTGAGCCAATGGAGGTCAAAGAATTACACGTTATCGGCCTACCCTCTAGGGTACCCATTGGTTTATATACAGGGAAACCATGAGGAGGGGTGCACTTTTTGAGAAAAGACTATAGGGGATTGTGAGCGGTCAAGTGCCGCGGCCTCAAGCAAGGTTTGGATTTCCATCTGGGTTTAGTGGAAATCCATTTACAGCAGGAACTCTAGAGGAAGAACAGACATATACGAAGGGAGAAAGTATCATTGTGGAAAAGGGAAAGGAGAAGGGGAAGTACAAACTCACACCGATAGCCACTGGGTCTATACCACCAGCGCCTGTCAGAAAAACTGAGGCAAATTATATAGAGATCTGGGACTTCAACAAGGCAAATTATATAGAGATTTGGGACTTCAACAACACAGTGGCAACTCATTTCATTCCCGGACGTGTCACTCAATCAGTTGCTATACCTCACCTCCATGTGGATAAGGCGGTCGAGTTGTGAGAGGCTCTTGTAAATATTTACAAGAGTGGTACAATTCAGCAGCGGAAGTTAGCAGACCACAAACTGCAAGCATATGTTTACAAAGGAAGAAAGATGTTTAATTTCTGCAAGGACTTGTCCAGATTGTTTATAGAGTTAGAGGGTGCTGGAAAAAGGGAGACCGAGAAAGAGAAGGTGAACATTCTTTTAATGAAACTGGAGTATGAGTATGAAAACATCATTAACAGGGTTCAAGACTTGCCGGATCATCAATGGATTTTGAACTCCGTCGTTAAAATGGTCTTCGTTTGAGAAAGTACCATTGAGATCTGGAGAGGAGGAAAGAGTGGCCAAGCCTTAGCCATTGGAACTAATTAGAGGGATGAAAATCTAAAGAAACATAACGGAAACTTTGGAGGAGGAGGGGGAGGGAATCAACAAAATGATTACAGACCTAGGCCCCCAAAAGAGCTTTGTCATTTTTGCAAGAAGCTAGGGCATTTAGAGCCGAGTGTACTCGATTGACGAAGTTGAGGATTAAGGAGGGAAAGATTGGTTGTTCAGCTAGAGGGAAGAAGAAGGCACTCGTGGTAACAGAAGTAACGGGAGGAGACTCCGATGACAATGATGGGGAGCATCTCCTCAACGAGGAGTTAGAGGTGAAAACTGAGTCGGAGATTCCAAGGAAGAAGTTTCGGTGGAGTGAAAGAAAAACCCGAAGAAGATTGGATCATTGACTTTGGAGCCTCTATGCATATGTTGGAGAGAAGCATATGTTATCAAAATGCGGAAGATTCCTATGGTAAAGATAGAGTATGGGGATGGGAGAATATTGACCACTACTTTAGTTGGATCTATGGATTTGAGAGTCTTCGTTGAAGAACAGACATCCATATGTACTCTTTATTCCAAAGTTGAACAAAAACCTTATCTCTACGTCGGTCTTAGATGATAGAGGTTTTGAGACTAGTTCTAACAAAGGAGTCTTTGTTGCTACTAATGAGGATGAGGTATATTTCACTGCTGAAAAGGGTAGCCAAGGAATGTTTAAGCTGAATTTGAGTAATGGGAAGACGGCAGTTTACTATGCCGGTGTTAGTGACTTGATGATTTGGCATAAGAGATTGGGGCATGTGCATCTAAATAGACTCAAAGAAATGAAGAAAATGGGAGTAGTTGAGAGAATTGATTTTGGGGATGATGAGATCTTCAATGATTGTAGTGGATGTGTTCAAGGTAAGGCTCATAGTGCAATTCTGTGTCCTCTATTGGACTACAGTATACTGGAAGCCTCTAGATAGTTGTTAACTAGCCCACTTTAACCCACAGCCACAGCTGGCCAAAAAGTCACACTAACAATTTGACTGCACCCTTGTGCAGCCTGGACTTCCCTGAGTCCGTAGCAAAAAGAATCATTGAAAACGGCCAACCAGGCGATAAGTTATGAGGCAGTAAAAATGCCAATTTGTACAAACTCTCAAAGGGAGAGGTGACTGCCTACCAAAATTTTCTAAGTCCTGATTTCCTCTAATAACTTCTATCTACTGAAGTACGGACCAATCAGATTACTGTACCGTACCAAAAAGTACTACTGCCAGTGTACCTTTTGTACGGCCTATGTACGACAGGACTATTAAGCGGACGCGTGTCTCCTTTTCACTCGTCCGTACATTCCTCGGAATTCCTATGACCGAATGTCATCTCTCCACGTGGCTCCAGGTCATGCCACGTCACTAAACGCCAAAGTGACTACTCCGGGATTTCGGTGATGATGTGCGCCGTTGGATTTGCAGCGAGACGCAATCTTGGCCGTAATAAATACTTGCGCGATATTTGTTTCGTTGTCGAAACAAAATGCGTGGTATCCGTTTTGAATTGGTACATTTATAAAACTGTATCTATGTACGCCGTACACAGTTTTAGTTAAATGGATTTGCTCCTTTCTAAATATATATATATATATATATATATATATATATATATATATATATATCACATACTATAGCATTTATATATATATATATATATATATATATATATATATATATATATATATATATATATATATATATCTATATATATATATCACATACTATAGCATTTAGCATTGGTCTTTTTCTAGTAGGATAAAGTTGACCACTATCGGCCAGCTTGACGAACCGCAGGTACCGGGATCAAATCGTAGGTTCGTCAGGTATATTTTTAGTAGCCTTAAAAATATCTGCCTGTTGAACTAAGGCAGCCATAGATCAACCACTCTCTCTATCCTTCAATGACTACAACAAGTATGGGGGCTAGAGAGAGGAGGTGTAGGCAGGTTGTCTGTCCTTTTTCTTTTCCTTTTATACTAACATTTTAAACCTAGAAAATACTCAAGAAATCTATTAATTTTAACACATAGATTACCTTTCCCAAATACCGCTACCTATAAAGGTGTAAAGGTCCTAGATCTAGTTCACACTGACATATGGGGAATGGCCAAATTACCGTCGGTCGGAGGAAAGAGGCTTATGCTTACCATTACCGATGATTTGTCTAGATACCCTAGGGTGTGCTTCTTCAAGAATAAATCTGAGGTACAAGCTTACTTCAAACAGTAAAAAGCATGGAGTGAGAAGCTCCATGAGACACCTATAAAGAGAGTGAGGAGTGATAATGGGGGGGAATACACCTCTAATCAATTTGAGGATTATTTAAAAAAGGAAGGGGTTCAACACCAAAAGACTGCTCCAAAGAATCCAAAACAAAACGGTGTAGCCGAAAGACTAAATAGGACACTAACTGAAAGTGCCCGGAGTATGTTATCGGACAAAAAGATAAGAAAACGTTTCTGGGCAAAAGCTATGAATTGTGCTAATTATCTTAAGAATAGAGTCCTTACCTCGGCGGTGAAAGGTCAAACCCCTTTTGAATGATGGACCGGAAGAAAGCCGGATATCTCTCACTTAAAGGTGTTCGGAATTCAAGTTTTTAGTCTAAACTCACAAAAATCTGATTGGAAATTACATGCAAGGGGAAAGCCGAGGTACTTACTTGGATATGATGAAAATGTAAAGGGATATAAAGTCTATGATCTCGGAAAGGAGGATATCATTCTAGTAAAATACTTGAAAGTTACAGATGAAGGAAAGTCCGTGGATCCATTCAAATACACCAAACCCGCCAGAATTAGAATTTAATCAGAAAGTGAGGTAGATTCATCTTCTTCTAACCTAACTCCGGCTCAGCCAGCTCTTGCAGATGAAGAAGACATCCTCACCGAGAGTGACTCTTTGTTGGAGCAACAGTTTCCGGCTCGAACTGAAAAAGAGGACGATGAAAGGTTGGAAATGGACTCCACGGATAGGGGAGAAAAAACAGAGATGGATGTCACAGATAGAGGAGAATTTGAAGTCTTTCGAAGATATCCGAGACTACCTTCAATTCCGGCATCCGACTTTGAAAGAGGAAGGAGAAGTAGCAAAAGGCTACAAGAAAGATACGTAAATAACAAGGTAACGAAGCTGTCCCATTTGAGTGAACCCAGAACATATTTGGAGGCAATTAATAGTCCAAAACTCAGTAGATAGGTGACAGCAATTTATGAGGAAATGGCTTCCATTATAGAAGCAAACACATGGGAGTTGGTGGACTCTCTTTTGGACAAAAAAAAGATTGGATGCAAGTGGGTATTTAAGTTAAAACTCAACCCGGATAGCAGTATCGAGCGATACAAGGCAAGATTAGTGGCAAAAGGATTCACACAAAAAAAAGGGATCGACTATGAGGAGACCTTTGCTCCGTTTGTCAGATTTCCCTCGGTCCGGATTCTACTTAGTTTGGCGGCAGCGCAAGACATAGAGATACACCAGATGGATATTAAAACTGTTATCTTACACGGAGAATTGGAGGAAAAAATATTCATGCTACAACCCAAAGGGTTTGTGGAGAAGGGAGAAGAAAGCAAGGTGTGCAGGTTGATAAAGTCCTTTTATGGACTTAAGCACGCACCGCGCCAATGGAAGAAGAAACAGGACGAGTTTTTGACAAGTTTCGGAAACATCCAAATCAGTTCAGATCATTCTATTTATCTATTTGAGGACAAGGAAGGTATAATTTTCATTGCCATCTATGTTGATGATTTGCTTGTCTTGAGTAAATCAATGGAGAAAATCAATAGGATGAAATAGGATCTAAAGGGTAGATTTGAAATGAAGGATTTGGGATAAGCAAAATATATTCTCGGAATTCAGATGGAGAGGGAAAGAGGAAAGGAAATCATTAGATTAACTCAAAAGAAATAAATTGAAAACATGAACCACAAATTTCAAATGGATAAAGCAAATAGTAATACTACTCTAATGGATTTAAATAAGGGAAACGAGGGGAGTATAGAATGGGAAGTTGTGGTTTTGGATGAGGAGTTAGGACCGGAGGAAAGAAAGTTTATTGAAACTATTCCGTATAAACATGTTGTCGGCAGTTTGATAGACTTTATAAATGTACCCGTTTTGACATAACAACATCTTTAGGAGTCTTAAGCAGAAGGTTGAATGACCCTAGGAAGAAAGACTGGGAAGCAGCCAAGAGGGTAATGCGGTACTTGGTAGGAACAATAGATCTATGGTTGCATTTGGCAGGGGATAATATTGACATCACCACTTGGAGTGATGCCACTTAAGGGGATGCTCGGATGAAGAGATGTACTTTTGGGTATGTGTTGTATGTTGGAAATAGGGCTTGTTGTTGGAGCAGCAAGCAACAAAAGGTAATTGCTTAGTCCACCATGGAGGATGAGTATATGGCCTCTTGTTTACCTGTGAAAGAATTGATGTGGGTAAAATATTTGCTTCAAGAACTTGGCTATATGAAGGATGGAGTGCATAAGATTTTTTGTGATAATCAAGCTACAATTGCAATTGCAGCAAATCCAAAACATCACTTTAAAAAAAAGCACATGGATACCAAACTGAGTTTTGTTAGGGAAGAGGTTGAAAACAAAATCATAAGTTTGGAATATAGACCAGGTGGGGAGATGGTAGCAGACAATATGACAAAACCAGTGCCTTTCCCTAAGTTAGTATTTTGCAGAGAGGAGTGTGGGTTAAAACAAAAGATAGATTAGAAAATAAGGGGAGTTTTGAAATAATGTATTTTAAAACGTCTATCTTTGATAAACATAAAAGGAAAAGAAAAGGAACAAAACTAGAGCAGCTTGCCTCTTGCCCCACTCTCCAAGTCCCCACACATGCCGCAGTCACTAAAGAATGGAGAAAGAGTTGGAGCCATGGCTGCCTATACAGTCCACGAGAGAGACAACAGAAACAGTTCCCCTTACCAAAAGGTGACTGCCGGACCCAGGATTTGATCTTGGTACCTACTGTCTTTTAAAATAGCCGGTTGCCGATAGCTTTGTCCTATAGACTAGGACCTGTGCTGGGATATATGGGGTGTGAAATGTATTTAAACATGAACACGTAGGTGATTACATTTAACTAGGAAAACGGACGTAGGAACATAGATTCAGTCGTACGAAATGTACCCGACAAAACAAATGATGCAAACATTTATTTCAACGACTTGTATCAAAAGCCGATGTCCGATCGGACGACCATGGAGCAAGCGGACATCCCGGAATGGTCGCTTTGGCGGTTTGCGGTCACTATCATACCGGATGACACGTGGCAGCATCTCATTGACTTTCGTAATCTTCGGGACACATCTCAACGAGTTTGGATGTGACGGGCGTCACCTTTGTGATCATGTCGTACAATGGTCGTACACAAAGTTCTCCGACGCCTGTACTTTTTTGTACTGCACATTCTTGTGATTGGTAGCGTACTTCACTAGAAGGGGGTTTCACAGGGGTTTGGGACTTAGAAAATTTAGAAGTAGTCGCCTCTCTCAGTGAGGGCTTTTGTATTTATATGCTATCTTTGGCTAGCCATAACTTACTGCTCAGGGGAGCAAATGCAGAAATTCTTTTTGCATCTGACTCAAGGAAGTCAGGCCTTCACACGGGTGAAGCTAGTAAAAACTCTTGCTAGCCCGTGTGCTTTATATTTGGTGTTAAAATCATTAGCGGAAATATTATTCTAGAGGCTTCATATAGGCTGGAAATTTTGTGGGCCAATGGAGGTCACAGAATTACACATGTACGTGCAACCTTTGGCAACTTGCTCTAAGGAAAAGTTACACTTACGGTTTTGTACTTGTAGGCTAACGATATTGGCCCTCTGATGCAAAAGATATGATGTGGTCGTTCGAGCAGCCAAGAATGTACGGCGCGTGACAAAATAAAGAAAAATGGCCAGGAGTACGGGGAAATCATGTACCTTCATTTTGGATCCGCCAGCTTGCAGTTGTCATCATCGAAGACAAACAAGTTCAGACATGCTTAATAATTTTTACGCCACTTAAAACTTCATTTCTCCATCACACAATTGGCCGATTTTTAATTTGAGACCGCCAATCGGAAGGTAAGAATCTCATTGTTTGATCACAACAGTCGCATCCATAATCCAACAGGTGTGTATGAAGAAAATATGTTTCAAGTGGCAAAAAAAACATGTAAACGTAATTTGAAAGTGCATACGATACTGTATGGCACACTTTTTGTACCGTAAGGGTACTTAAGCATGTAACCGAAACTTGGTCTTGCTACTTTGTTTTTTAGCAAAGATTCTCCGTTCAACTTTCAAAGCATTCGTATGCAAATAAATGAAATCGTAATTTTAGATTGTGACGGATGTAGATGTGGGTGTAATTTGAGACGATTGTAGACGCGTATAAAACTCGCGACAATTGATGACGTTTACAAAATAGACACGGTTATAGACGTCTAACTACTTGTTACATTGTAGATGTTTAGGGTTTGTGACATTTTGACGTCACGCGTACGTATAATAGCGTCGATGTCACAAATTCTAGAACATTTGGCCATGGTTTCCCGATTCTTGTTTTTCGTGCGTTCTCACTCTACTTTGCACCAAAATAAGCTAAAAGACAGCCAAAAGAAATGTTTTTTATAGATCTTTCATTTGATACCTTTCTTGCCTTTTTTCCATTGCAAGAATTGTGAGATAGACGCGTTAGTGGGAGAGGGAGAGAGAAAGAGGCGCTTTCACGGACTTCGCTTTTGCGAAATGGCTTCCATTGGTCGAAACCCCCTCCATGGCCCCTGTACGGAAAAAAGCACAAGGAAAAAAGTCACGCACAGACTGGAAATGTGCGGTGGGTTTTTTTTTGGTACTCCACGCTCAAAAACTGTAAAAAAATTCTGGCACGTGCGGCAGTACCTGCCTATTCGTTTACCTCATGGAACTTTATTTAAAATCACCTCGCGAGGTGATTGCTTCGCCCTAGACGACAAGTTGCAGTACATTTTAAGTTGTAAAGTTAACGCAACTTGTACGGTGTTAATTTCATTTTTTTGGTACGGCTGCCGATTTTCTCGTTTTTTTCTAAGTTATGGAGGAAAACGACAGAAAATAACTGTAACTTTAGCACATGCGCAAGTACCCTTATTGGCAGCGTTTCTCACTTATGAAGTTTTCATTCTTTGTATTTTTATTGACGTACGCTTTTGTACGCCAAGTTTAATCGGGTTCAATATGGTAGAAATAGCAAAGAATTTAAGGCGAAGATAACCTCCCGCCTTTCTATGTTGCGAAATCACGCACGGCAGAGGTCGCAAAAGTCAAAAAAAATCATACCCGAAACCGACCGTTTTTTTTTTTCAAAATCTGAGTAACCGACGCCCGACCGAGTTTTGTCACGCTCCAAAATTGTTAACCGTTAACCGACCGTCGTTTACGAAAAAAAAAATTAACCGAATCTTGATTTTTCGCGACTAACCGTGCCCGCCCGTAACCGAAAAAGTACAAAATTAATCAATGTACGACGGAATAAGCCAATAATTACGATTTGTCGCGTTCCCTAAGATTTGCGAAATGAATAGTGTTACTACCGTGTCAGATTTGCGACGCTTTGTCGCGTTCCCTAAGATTTGCGAAATGAATAGTGTACTACTGTGTCAGATTTGCGACGCTTTGTCGCGTTGCCTAAGATTTGCGAAATGAATAGTGTACTACCGTGTCAGATTTGCGACGCTTTGTCGCGTTCCCTAAGATTTTCGAAATGAATAGTGTACTACCGTGTCAGATTTGCGACGCCTTGTCGCGTTCCCTTTGATTTGCGAAATAAATAGCTTACTACAGTACCGTGTCAGATTTGCGACGCTAATCATGATGCCACGTACTTCCACGATACCAAAAGTACAAAGAACAATAATGTTGGAAAAAAAAAGTACAAAATTTTCATTTTTTTTGGTTTTTTGTTTGACCGACCGTAACTGACCGTTTTTTTTTTCCTGGTGAGTCAACCGACCGTAACCGCCCGACCCCCAAAATTTGGCAACCGAATCCGTTCCGGATCCGGCGCGGGCGGTCGGTTAACGGTCGGTCACGGTTTCGGTTGACCGTTTGCGACCTCTGACGCACGGTATACTGTTTTCGTGCGACTTTTCAAGTACATTATCGAACGTTTAGGAGATCGGTATAGTATATAACTATATATTATCGTATGCCCTAAATGTTTTGACTCTGGCCACGGAGGATTCCCGTTACTTCGTGCACACGTCCTCCTGAAGCTCTACCCTCCATGGCTGCAGGAATATTCGCAGAAGCCACAAAGGTTTCAAATTTTGTATCATTCTTGTGAGCCTTCGAGATTTCGAATTTTCGGACAGCGAATTCCAGCACGTATATTCGCCGAGACGGCCATGAATGGTTTCGCAGAGAGTGTGGAGCAACTGGCAGGGGGGGAAACAGGAGGAGGACTCCAGCAAAAGTCGGAGAGGCTTCTTTTTAAGGCTCCCGCCCAAAGAAAATCTGTCCTAGGTGAGAATCTTACCTGTATTAGGATATTTTTTTCCCGCCGTTCCTCCTCTCTTCCTCTTTATCTTCCTCATGTTCTCTTTTTCCCTCTTATGCCTATCAACTTTGTCGTGTCCATTTTTTGATTTAGGATTCCAATGCGAACAGCTGTCTCTGAGTCATTTGTGGTGTGGTAAAAGAATTGCTGATTTTAGGCACTTTCTTGGTTTGCTCCTCATACAGTTGAAGTTGCCAATGGTGATGATGATGATCATGATGATGATGTTGCGATGGTGTTGACAAAGAAAGTGCTATATTGAATTCAAGGTGCTGAATTGTTAGTGTGACATGTTGACCAGTACACTTTGCATTGCCATAAGAGTTAATGAACTTTAGTGGTTGAGGCGGATTTAGTGTCAACATCACTCCTTCCAAACAGCTTTATCAGCGTTATTTTAACTTTAAGTCAAAAAACTTGCAACCGTTTTAGAGTAGTTAATTATAATAAAAGGTGTACTGTAGTTGTTCACTTTGTGATTTAGCTGTTTTGAAAGTCTTTTTTACTTTTGCGACTTTGAGAGCGATTCAGGGATTCCAAAGGACCCTGTCTCAGGGGCTTGAGGGGTTTATTTTTTGTGTTTAATGTTCGGCCGTGAATCTTTTACTAATGTAATTTTTTTTTTTTTTTTTTTTTTTCTCTTTGTCCAGGCCTAGATGCTTTGGCTCGGGCCAAACGGGCAGCGGACGCTGAAAAAGAAGGCTCGGTTCAATCAGGCACTTTCAAAAGGCCACGTGTCGTTGTTTCGTCTGTTGCAGCAGGAGATGGATATATGGCGGCGGAGGAAGAGGAAGCGGACGAGAAGGAAAGAGGAGATAGGACTGGAGAGAGAGGAAGCCATGAGCGCAAGTATAGGACAGTTAGGCCTCAAGACACCCCTTCACATCCAGGTGAGTCTGCAATAATGAGATAACCTTTTATGTTACGGGGGGAAAACTTAAGTCTTCTTGAAAATCCTTTTGAGTATAATCGAAGACCTTAGCATAACTGGGAAATTGCTGGAGCTTTGGATGGTTCTTAAAAGCTCTGGAATACCATTTAACGAGAGTAAGAGAACCCTATCGGTAAGGTTGGAAAGAACAGTATTTAATTTGGTGAACTATGACAAGTTCCCCATTTTTGCTTGCTTCTTATGAGCAATCAAATGTTTCCAAAGTTTGTTACTTGTTTCCAAATCATGTAGACTTCATTGCCGATTCCAACGGCCGATTAGTAAGTTGCAACTTTATTTTAGATACTGAGTTCCTCTAGCTTCGTGTTCAGAGTTATGGGTCCTTACCACACTTAACTTTGAAAATATTTGTCTGATTTCAGGGTGTAAGGAAAGTAAAGATGTAATTCCTACTGAAAATCTTTGCTAGTTCAATGATTATGACAAGCACTTGGACTTAAACATCCAAAATTACACAAACTTGATCCAATCAAATTATGTGGAAGATTTCTCAGTTTAAGATGTCTGTGTGTGTATGGCAAGTTGTTGTCTACCAGAAAAAGGGAAAATAAAAAAACAAGAGTTTGGAATTACCTCACCTTTCCTTTGTCCCCCTTCGCCGCTCTTTGCCGCATTTTGTTATGATTTTTTTTCCGGTACATATGGATTTTGTCAGAAACTCATAGGTTGGGTGTATTGTGGAATTCATGATGGGTATGCCACTCGCCAGCGGTACAGTTACTTCGAAAGCAAAACAAGGAGTAACTTCAAGGAATGCATGTGGTTTTTTTGACTACTATGTAATAAGGATAGAATTTAACAATTTAGTCCTTCGTAGCTGGTATCTCAGTACTTTTAGTCTGGATTTCTGGCCAGTACAATGTGCTCGGATAAAATGTTAAAATTGGCGTCATAGCCACAAAGTCAAACTGCGACTTTTTCTCATACTTACATTTATCGAGAGATGTACTATGGTGGTTTGAGTTTTACAAATTCGGACATTTCTACTGGCACGGATCCCCTCAAAAGATAACTTTGTTTGTTTGTGACATTTATGATCATGTTCTGATGGTAATTCTGGTTACCCTTCGATATTTTGTCAATTTGACAGGTGGCGTCGATCCTGAGGTAGCCGCAGCCATTGCAGAACGCGAGAAAAGACAGAGACTGCATTCAGTGGTAAGGATATCCAAAAAGGCCTTTTTTTCTTCGGTTAACGGATGTCAAGGAAACTTTGTCTCCAGTTTTGGTTTAACTGTCCATAATCAGCAAAAGATGCTCAAGGCAATTGCACCATCCATCCCCCCCTCCCTCTCCACAATTTTCAGCATCCCGCAGCAATGCTTTTTTCTTGTGGTTAAAGTAATAAGCAAAGAGTGAAAATAAAATGTGTGCTTTCTGAGTTTGTCCTTGTAAAACAATTGAAGTGAAGGCCAGAAGCGTTGCTGTAGAGAGACAAGGTGGCAGGTCTACATATTGAGACTGTAGAATCGGGAATGGTTTTTGGTTTTTTGGTTTTCTTGATTTTGTGGATCTTCTTTCCAATTTGCATTTTGAGCGTTGATTTTTCCAAATGGCGCACATTCAACTTTCAGTTCTTCACTTTTTATGCTTGAGGAAGGCTGTCTAAAAATGTGCTTCATTTCAATGGAGTCTTGTCTCTCTGAAATTTGACATGTTCTTTGATGACCCTACAGTAATTCCATGTTCACAACCTTGAAGTATTTTTATGTTTTAAATTGGGGTCCAACGGTTTTTTTTTTCCTCTTCGATAGGCTGCACCCATATATAGCAGCACTGCCCGACACACATCAAATGATAATCGTGATTCTCAACGAGGAGGGAGTCGCTATGAGTCAGGTCGGAGGAGTGATCAAATGGATCACAGAGACTGGAGAGACAGGAGAGACGGGCCGGGAAGGGAGCGAGATAGAGAGCACGAAAGGGATAGGGGACGATCTGATAGAAGTGGAAGGGACTCGGATAAATACAGAAGATCAGAGAAGCGAGAGGAGAGAACTCCTCGTGGTACACCTCGAAGAGATGACCAGGATGACAGGCGGGAGTCACGAGGCACTCCTTCACGAGGTTGGTGATTTTGCTTAAAAGGGGAATAATATGACTTCGTGAATTGCGTGCTCTCTTTTAATCGGGTGCTTCTAGATATGGTTTATCGTGAGGTAGGAAAAGAAACTTACAAGTAAAAGTCAAGAGAATGTCAATTTGAAGTCATTGGTTCAGTTACAAAGTTAGTAAAGAAGTTACTCAACCTGTATTGCCTTGGCAAAAACTCAAGAAAACTATAGTTACTCAACCTGTATTGCCTTGGCAAAAACTCAAAAAAACTATGTAAGAGAACCGTCCGGGATGAAATTCTGACATGTATGGTGTTACTTCATATATTTATTTGCCTGTTTTTTTTTTTTTCCCTTTCAAAAAAACTTGTTAGGAATGCCTGAAGGTTGTAGTTTTAGGCTAGAACCATGAGTCTAAAGTTTGTGTCATTTTGGCTGGTCAGAGGAAGTACTTTAACATAAAGTATAATGATTTGCTCTCAAATATGTTGCATTTCAGGTAGAAGTGATTGGGAATGGGACGATACACCAAGAAGAGAAGTGTCAGAATGGGACCGTCCCACTCCATCTCGGGAAAGAGGAGGTCCATTGCCTTCTCCTGCGCGTTCTTTCATACCTCCTTCTCCGGCTGACTCTAGACTACCATCACCATGGGAAGATACGCCTCAGCGAAATGGTAAGAGGTTTGCTTCGTTATCCCCAGCAATGGGGGGGTTTTCTTTAAGGAGTTTATCTGCAGTTAGAGAGCACATGACAAGTTTTTGAAGGAGTTTTTTCTCATGTGGCTATCTAAGTTTGTTAAAAGTTGCAAACTTTATCTGCGGTGTGTATATCTTGAAGTAGTAGGGAAAGTCCATGGTCGCCGCGATCGCGCCTTTATTTTTTATCGTTGACATCATTATAATAACATGCAGTAACTATTCAGCAAGTTATGTTCAACATCATCATTTGAACATGCGGTTATTCTTTAACATGTTATGATCAACATCGTCCCAACATGCTGTTATTATTTAGCATGTTACGATTGACATCATATTTTGAACATGCTGCAGGACGAGGGCCATCTGTCTGGGATATGCCCTCTCCTGCACCAGTCCGAATACGAGCTGGCTCGGATGCGGGTAATAGAGACGAAAAGCGAGGCGGGCGCTCCCATCAGCTGCGATTCACCAAGGTCTGGCTTCTAAAGCAGGAAGTGTGCTGAAAGTTCGATTTTTTTGAGTTCCACTTTTTGGAAACACCTATGAATGCCGAAATATGGTTATTAGGCACATTTTTTTGGTTCTGTGTGTTTACGTGGTTCCCTGGACAATTGGGGAATTAGTTAAGTAGTATATTACAACTTATGCTAGATCTGTTTCTGGGTAGCATTGAAAAAGCAGCACCTGCATTGTCCACCCATGAGTGCATATGTGGGCACAATCGGTACATTACATGGATGTCAAATTGGCCTTTGCGTTTTTTTATTGGGCATTATGTCTAATTGATCAATTACAACAATTGATGTTGTTTTATCAGAAAGTGATAATGCACATTATCCTCCATTTACACCCGATTACCTTTGTTCGTTGTCATTTTCCATATGAGATCACAGTCAAACTTTCAGTTTTTCTTGTCAATTTTGAGTATGATAGAGAAGAAAGGATGCCAGCTACCTTAACAAAGGATAAACGAAAAATACTTCTGGGGCCTGCAGTTGCACAAATAGCTATGAAGTCTGTGTATAGGAGGAGCACATATTCTAACTCTATTTTAGGATCAATTGCAGTAATTTCCCCTCCTACTTAAATGTTTAACCTTGGCATGTTTTCTAAGATGATGTGCCTTACTTGGCGCAACGAAACCTGGAAAATGCACCATCTTGGTAATTGTTCTTGTTGCCCATTCACTGGACCTAACAAACTATTGCTAAAAGCTAGTTAACATTGTTACAGGAGAGCGAGAGTCCAGCCTCAAGGAGGAAGGGAGGAGAGACAGCAGCGGACGTCACTGAAGCAGAGAGAGAGGAGATGGAGGAGGCAGAGAGGATGGCAGATCGTTCATGGTAAGACTTTTACTCTGAGATTTGCATAAAAAGCTATGATTTGTTCACACACCCAAATTTTCATCTTTTTAGCACTTTATGGCTTTTTTTTTTCTCTCTCCCTTGACCACTTATTTCTTCAAATTCTCCTTCCATCCATTTCTGTTTCAGCGTTCATTTTTTTTGTTTCATTTTCTGGCTTGCTTTTGATGTTAAGTTATTTATGTTGATGACCTATTTGTTCTTCCTCGTAGTTTTAGATCTGTTTATTTGGCTTGCAGGCTGTGGATAATTTATTCCTTTTATGACCAGAAAAAGGGAGATACAGTTGTTTATGTTACTGTAGTTTTAAGGCTGAATGTTTTGATGTTGTGTTTATGATACAGGTACGATCAGGAAGAGGGGAGTAATGTTATGGACATGGATGCTCCACCTCCTTTTCTTGGCGACTCGGAAACTTTTAAGAAACGCGAGGCTGAAATGCAGAAACGGTTGGTAAGTGGAGTGTGTAAAAGGAAGTTCCTGGTGTTCAAAGAGGAGTACCATGGCTTGCATGGTTGAGAAGGGGAATTATGCCACAAAAACTCTTCTGCATTTGTAATATTGTATGAATCGTATGTCATGCCTGGAGAAGATGTTGTTTTTCTTCTTCATTTAAATAATAACCTCATTTCCATTTTGTCATTTTTCCTGTTTCTGTGTGGCGAATTCGATTCTCTAAGTCGTCTTTTTGTGCGTCAAGCGTGCATTGGAATGAGTCTTTTGTTTTCATTTGTCTGGGTTTCTCTGAGACTGTTGTTCTTTGGTGTTTGACTTCATTTGCCGAACTTCTTGAATTTTTGTGGTCCTTAATGTGATCTTTAATCATGTCACCATTCAATTTTTCAAGCCGTTTTTGCCTTACCTGTGTCGTTATGAGAGTTGTAACAAACTATTTTGTAATATGTGTGTGTCTGTGGCTGTGTGTATGTGTGTTTTTGCAGTTGAGACGGGATGGTACCCGAATGAGTTTGGCTCAAAGCAAAAAATTGAGTCAGTTGAGCGCTGACAATGCCCAGTGGGAAGATCGTCAACTCATGCGATCAGGCGTGGTCCGTGGAACGGAACTGAACATGGACATTGACGACGAGGATGAGCATCGAGTCATTCTGCTTGTGCATGGTATTTTACTGTGCCTTAATTCTGCACCGTATGTTGCTTTCTTGGCAAAGTGAAAAGAGTGACTTGTGAGAAATTTGAAGATAGAATTCAGGAGTTAGGTGATTGTGATATAGTTGTTTGGGCAGTTTTTTGTTTTTTTGTTTAGTTGGTACTTTTGTAAGTGTGCTTAGCTGCTAGATTACTACATTTGGCAGTTGTGAATGTCACTATATCGGATTGGAATTTTCTGAATGGAGCAATGGCCTGATGATGTTCAGTAGTATTCATCCTCGGTCACCATAAACAGATTTTAAAGGGATGTAGTTGGAGATCAACCAAAATTGAAGTGTTTTATCCTCTCAACGTTGAATGCTGGGTTTACATCATTCGTCATGAGTAAACGTATGTCGTTTTGGGGTCATTTTTACCGTTGAAGTGCTTAATAGTTTTTCAAGAGTTAGGTGACGTGTAAACGTCTACTTTTTCTAGGAGCTGACAGTTCTGTTTGTTTTTGTTCGCTGCTTTTCACTTTTTGCTTCTTTTGTTTTTATATGCAGACACAAAACCACCATTTTTGGATGGGCGTGTCGTTTTCACAAAGCAACAAGATCCTGTTATGCCTATTAAGGATCCCACGTCGGATATGGCCATTATTTCTCGCAAAGGCTCAAATCTCGTGAGAGAGGTAGGATATTTGTCATTTGACATGAAAGGTTAATTTCAAGTTTCTAAAAGGGTGGCAATCGCTCGTGTGCTAAATACTTTTTAAAGTCTCAGCATGTGTTCTAAGGGCTAGGAGGGCTTTAGTTGTTGGTGTCTGTCAAAGCTAGTTTTGTACAGAGGCTCTTGTTTGAAACCGAAGGTGTTTTGGAGCAAATTGGGTTAAGCTTCCATCATGAGATTAGTTTCATTACATTTGAAATGACATCCTCAGAACTGGTTTATCAGACTTCCTGTCTTTTTTTCATATGGTAGTATTGATGTTTCTTAGTTCTTCTGCAGGTTCGTGAGAAACAAATGGGCAACAAGAGCCGGAAAAAATTTTGGGAACTAGCTGGAAGCAAACTTGGAGACATTCTTGGTGTCGAGAAAACCGCAGAACAGGTGTGTGATTGAGCATTTTTGTCAAGTTTTCATTTTCTTTTGTTAATGGCGCCTAATCTTACAAACTTAGAATGCAAGGGCCTGTGGCTAGTAAACAATTAAACTTTACATCAATTTCAATTTTGATTGTTGACCCTTTTTTACATTTTGATCATTTCTGTCGCGTATCGTCCAAATATATATTTTATGTCTATGTAGGATAGCTATTTCCTTAACGCTAACAACGATGCACTGTGTACTGCTCGCTTTGGGAGCTGGTTCAGATTGATGCAGATGCAGCAAAGGTGGGAAAAGAGGGAGAGGTAGACTATAAGGAAGGTTCCAAATTTTCATCTCATATGAAGGAGAAAACCGAGGCTGCAAGCGAGTTTTCACAATCAAAAACCATTGCAGAACAAAGGCGGTTTTTGCCTATCTACACTGTACGAGATGACTTGCTACAGGTACAGATAAAATTAACCGAGAAAGGTGTTAGATAGTATTCTTCAATTGCTTATTTGAAACCGAAGCTTGTAACATATTTTTTTATGCTCCTGCACCCACTTTAAACAATTGTCATCTTGGCAAATGTTGCCCTGTTAAACCCTTGTTATTTGCCCTGGTTATTTTTTTCTCCATACCATCCAATTTATATGTAAAGGACATCCTTAGTTGTAACGGAACAACTAGAGCACATGAAACTTTGCTTTATGCAAAGTTACCTCATTTCCTTAAGAGTATTCTTTTATCTCTTCTAAGTCCAAGAAAATGGTATGCATGGATGACATTTTTGGATTATCAGGTGATCCGTGAGAATCAGATTGTAGTAGTGGTGGGAGAAACTGGATCCGGCAAAACCACCCAAATGACTCAGGTGAGTTTTTTCCCTTGTAAACAATGTCAGGAGCCTGTTACCCAAACAATGACACTGATTAAAGCCTAACCTGAAAGTTAATTTCTTTTTAAGTGACCAAATTTTCCATTAGGATGAGTTTTGCACCAAGACACACTTCCAAGTAGTAAACCGACATGATTCCTTTCAACATTAACATTTTTTTTGCTTTCCATTGTGTCCTTTGCACTACTGGACAACACAGTCTTTTTCTTAAACCAAAACTAGAGTCCATTTAAAAAATATTATATATCTATAGACAACTTGTTTGCATCTTTTGTTACCCCAAAATTTTCGCCTATGAGAGAGAGACAGTCGTGAGAGTATAATTTCCCATAGTAGTATTGTTATTTTTTGATAAACTAATTGGGAATCACACATTATGTGAGTGTGATTCTAAATAGCCGGTCGGTGTTGTAACTGCAGATAACAGTGATTTACCGGTAAGTTTATAGTATCTGAACATGGAAATTTTGTTTTAAGGAAAATAAATTTTCGGGGGATGATCTGAAATGGTGGTGTCTTAATGTCTCACAGTTGGAACTCTTGAAATTGAATTCAAATTTACAGCAAATTGTTTAGTTTTTATTGTTATGGATTAACCTTGTCCACCATTTGATGAATGACATGGGAAAATAAGAAAAGCGATCAAAATGTTTGATTATAAAAACATGTATGATGTTTTTGACAACCCCGCTATCCGGGGGGGGGGGGGGTAAACTCCGACTTGGTGGATTCTCCTCGTTGTCCATACTGCCTCCAAATTTGACCACATTCTGTCTTTACACAGTGGTTTGTCATTGAGTTTTCGACATAGTTTGTCCTATGGCTATTTTACGTCATTTTAACTTCACAATTTGTCATGTCTTTCACCTTTTTTGAAAACACGGAATGACTAATGAAGTTAGATCACCTGATTCTTATCAGGTACGCTGAATTAAGCCATACTGTCCGCTTTAGCCTTCAACCAATTTTGTACGCTGCAGTTGTACAATGTACAAGTTACTCTGTTGTCTGTTGCGTTGTTGTCTGAATTTTCTTTTGTGATTGCGTGTTTATGTTAATAGTATCTTCACGAAGATGGATACACGACATATGGGAAAGTGGGATGCACTCAGCCTCGCCGTGTCGCGGCCATGAGTGTTGCGAAGAGAGTGTCAGAGGAAGTCGGTTGTGAGCTTTCAGACACGGTGGGATATGCGATTCGGTTTGAGGATATGACGTCAGAAAAAACGCTGATAAAGGTCAGTTCAAGGGGGACAGACTTAGGTTTTGAGATGCCGCTGAAAGAAAACCTCTCATTGTTTTTCAAGTAGGTTAAATTTATATTCAGTTATTTTATTCGTCGTCTATTGACACATAGCATGGTTTAAAAATGTGGTGTTGAGCGCCCATATTATGCACTCAAAAAGAGTTAAATAGGTTTATTGTAAAATGAATATATTGTATGTATTTTATTTCGGACAGTCAAAAGTAAGGATTGAAAATGGCGTCATTTAATAAAAAATAAAACTGGCTTTAGACTTCAAAAATTAGAGCCCTGAGTTTCAGTCAATGTAACAAAACGATGTGTACATTCAAATAGGGTTCTGTATCATAGTATGCACCAGGTTATGAAAGTTTTTTTCCTTATAATTAATCCGTAGACGAATTCTGTGTACTGAAGTCTTGATGTGTAAATGACTTCATTTGATGACAGCAACATGATGTAGGTTGATGTCAAACAATGACATGAATTTTATTTGTTTTTGATAGAATTTGAGATTTATTGATGCAATATCAAAAACACACTTTCAACTTATAGATTGACTTTCGCCTGGGATCTCTTGGTCTTCTTGCGTCTAATTGTCAAACCGCGGGAGCTGTGATGAAGAAAACGTTTCTCGATGACGAGGATTTTGTCAGTGAATAAAACTGGCGATTATTCTATGAGAAGAAAGATTTGTGCGTGTCTGAGTTTCCCAATTTATAACGGATTTAGAAGTGATGTCAAGTATATATGTTTTTCGGAAAACTGTGAGGGTGGAAGTTTTTGGAATTTTGCTGAGACAAAAGAATGTATCTCCGGGTGTAAATTACTTGACAAAACTGAACCTGGTTGAATATAAATGCAGTATTTTGTTTCGAATTGATTGGCAACCTGATTTATCAGCATTGCTGTGCATATCAATTGGTTTATGGTCCTGATAAGTCTGACATACCCAGGGTATCGGATAACTGATACTACCAATAATACTTAATAGTTCCTGATAGTACTGATGACACCTATAAGGTCCAATAAGCCCCAGAAGATCAATAAGCCCCGTGGCCAATACATATGGTTTTCTTAGTGTTGCATCTCCAACTGTTTTTCAGTGATGTATCCTTGTTGGGTAATTTTGTAATTGTGTAATTTAGTGATGTAATTTTGCGGCTATTTGTTGATCGTGGTTGCTTTGATCTGTGGAAGAGTACTCTTGTTTTGGAGATGCAAAAAGACAAACTGTAGCAACCTGTCAGAGCGTCTTATTTGGGTGTATATGGACGCTACAGATACTTCATTGAAAAGCATAGACCACGAGAAAACTGGAAACAAAGCTTACAAACAAAAAGGCTTTGATGATATCTGATATATCACCAATACATGTCAATTTGAATTTATCGACAAAAACAGACGTGCCTCGTGATATATGAAAATGAAAATCGGCGATTACGTTTCTTTCTTTTTCTGTTCCTGTCAAGGATTGATATTTATATACATACTGACTATATGTCAGAAGATTCTGAAGAGGGATGTGTTAGAAATCACAAATTGGCAACATTACAATGGCCTTGAATGTTTTTGTGGAGCTTAATTACCGTCCTTAATTCCCTTAGGTTTTCTAGTACTTTTTGTTTTTTTTTCTTTTCTGTATGAGTGCGGAGAGGAGAGGATCGTAGAACCTTAACTGACAATAATAAGTAAAAATAAAATTGAAACTGACAAGGTCTTTGTGAAATTTGCGGTTTATTTTGCAGTATATGACGGAAGGAGTGTTGTTACGAGAATCGTTGCGAGAACCTGACCTCGACGCTTATAGGTAAAACTCCTTTCTGGAATTTAACCTCTTCATGAATGCTGTGAAATGTGGATGCAAAAACGAAGAGTCATTATTAATTCTATCGGTTGTAATCTCATTTATGCATCAGAGAAAGGTCTAGAAGCTGTAATAAGTCTATAAGTAAGAAAATAAATTTACGAGTCAAGAAATTTTAATGATGCAGAGGAAACTTATCCTGCACATGAAAAGTACTGCTCCCTACAGTTCATGCTTTTAGTAATGTGAACATGTGATGTACACAATGAGTTTACTAAATTGTGATAAGAAAGCACTGTCCTATTTGCAAATTAGAGGTTCCACTCTCCTGTTTTTAGATTGTATAAAAAGATAAATAAATGAAGGAACCCTTTCCTGTTTTTAATTTAAACATTTAGTTTTAAGATGTTCAATGAGGTTGCTTGGTTGGGCTGGAAGTGTAGTGTTGTTATCATGGACGAGGCCCACGAAAGGGCTTTGAATACGGACGTTTTATTTGGAGTTTTGAAAAATGTAACTGCGAGAAGGAGAGATTTCAAACTTATTGTGACTTCCGCAACCCTCAATGCACAGAGATTTTCAGACTTTTTTGGAAGGTGAGAAAAGCGTTAACCAGTTTTTCTGACTGTCTCTGGTAACTTGGATTTTGGTGTTGAATAGAAAAACCCAAAATGGTTGCGTCATCGTTGTGGTAAATTGGGACAGACAACAATTAACATTTAGATCTGCCATCAGGATGTGTAATTCACGATGAAAATCTGATTGTGGTTTTATTATCTGTTACGTATGTGACAGTGTTACATCATTTGACTGTATATGAGAATGTTGGTTTCTTTTTTTTCTTTGCACAATATACATTGTAAATTTTACTAAGAAGTTCTTGGTCCTCGTTTTCTTTCAAAAATAAATGTTTATGTTTGAATCGTCTGCCACTTTCTGAAATAAAGCCTTTTTCTTTTGCAGTGTACCTATTTTTCACATCCCGGGTCGTACTTTTCCAGTCTCTATCATGTGGTCCAAATCTCCGTGTGAAGATTATGTCGAAGCTGCAGTCAAGCAAGCAATGGCGATTCACATCAGTATGCCACCTGGCGATATACTTATATTTATGACTGGTCAAGAAGACATTGAATGCACTTGTTTTTCAATCCAAGATAGGCTAGAACAGATGGCCGCCGGAGCAGTAAAGCCGCCTCCTCCTCTCGCTATTCTTCCCATTTATTCGCAACTGCCCGCCGACTTGCAGGCAAAAATTTTCCAGAAAGCAGAAAACGGTGCCAGAAAATGCATTGTTGCAACCAACATCGCAGAAACTTCGCTGACTGTCGACGGAATCTATTATGTGATCGATTCGGGGTACAGTAAAATAAAAGTTTACAATCCAAGAATGGGAATGGATGCTTTACAAGTTTTTCCGGTCAGCCGAGCTGCGGCAGATCAACGGTCGGGCAGGGCAGGAAGAACTGGACCAGGTTCATGTTACAGATTATACACCGAAAGAGCATACCAGGACGAAATGCTTCCAAACCCCGTTCCAGAAATCCAGCGAACAAATCTAGGCAATGTTGTGCTTCTTTTGAAATCGTTGAAGATTGAAAATCTTCTCGATTTCGACTTTCTAGATCCTCCACCGCAAGAAAATATTCTCAATTCTATGTACCAACTCTGGATTTTAGGGGCTCTAGATAACACAGGGGGGTTAACGAAACTGGGAAGTAAAATGGTGGAGTATCCTCTTGAACCGGCACTAGCAAAAATGCTTCTCACCGGAGAAGAGTTAGATTGTTTGAGTGAAACATTGACAATAGTGTCTATGTTGTCCGTACCGAGCGTCTTTTTCCGACCAAAGGACCGGGCGGAAGAGAGCGATGCTGCCCGAGAAAAGTTTTCTGTGCCCGAAAGTGATCATTTGACTCTTTTGAATGTTTATCAGCAATGGGAATCAAATCAGTGTCGAGGCGATTGGTGTGAAGACCATTTCCTTCATGTGAAAGGACTTCGAAAAGCTCGAGAAGTTCGTTCGCAGCTATTGGACATCCTCAAACAGCAAAAGATACCGATATCTTCGTGCGGAACTGATTGGGATGTGGTACGAAAAGCCGTCTGTTCCGCTTATTTTCATAATTCTGCGAGATTAAAGGGAATAGGAGAATATGTAAATACAAGATCAGGAGCTCCTTGTCATTTGCACCCGAGTTCGGCACTCTACGGATTAGGATACACTCCCGAATATGTTGTTTACCACGAGTTAATATTAACCGCAAAAGAATACATGCAATGTGTTTCGGCGGTCGAGCCCCAATGGTTAGCTGAGCTTGGACCTATGTTTTTCTCGGTAAAAGATTCTCATACAAGTCGTTTGGAGCACAAGAAAAAGCTAAAAGAGGAGAAGACGGCTATGGAATTAGAGATGGAAGCTGCGAGGAAGAAGGCGGCAGATAAAGAATACGAGGAGAAGAGAAAAGAGTTGGCGATTAGAGATAGAGAGAAGCAAGTTGTTGTAACGCCCGGGTCTAAGAGGGAGCCAGGCACTCCAGCAAGAACACCACGTCGATTAGGTTTATAGTTAAGAGTAGAAAATGGGTTGTATTAGAAATTTTAAAGTGAAGTTAATTTTTGCCATGCTTTGCTATCTCAATGTTGTATCGATTATATTCTTAAAAGACTTTTATGTCTTTTAGTCCTTGCTAAAGGCTCCATGGTGATATTGCAAATATCAGTTTTGTGGTTCGAGAATCAGATGTAAACAAGAAGTGAGAAATGGTTCCGATTTCTGTGGGATTGTGCATGCCGTATTTGAAATCGACATAAAGTTTTGGTTAAAGGAGAGGAGAATGGAAGAGAAATGGCCAACGGGGCATTTGTAGACAATGTTTCAGTGATGACCGAAACAAAAAAATATATATACACGGAATTTGTGCATTCTTGTGAAAGGCTATAGAGGAGAGAAAGGTGATTGTATTTATAAATTGAACGTGAATGGCCTTGAATAATGAACTGAGTTGCAGTTCCAATGTGTTCTTTGGTCAAACAATATTTATTTGATTTTTACTTTTTTTTTGTATCTTCTCTCTTTCTCTCACTTTCTCTGTCTCTGCCTCTCTCCCTCTCTCCCTCTCTCTCCCTCTCCCCCCCACCCTCCGGAGGGAGGGAGGGAGGGAGGGGGGAGGGAGTTATCACCCTTTTATTTATTTCAGAGACAAATTGACTTGGTTGATCTCTATTTGACCAGAAAGTTCAAAATCATCCATATCATTAAAAAGCCACGGCTTGGGAAGATTAAACCATCGAGAGTTAATTTATTAAAACTCCATTGACACATTTATTTTTTACCCACATTATTACATGGTAACCAATAATTGTCCTTCATAGGCTCCCTTAAAACCTTGAGTAGTATGTACAATATGCGTTTCTTACCTAGTGGTCCCAAAACTGGTCGATTCTTTCATACTCGTTGTATTCTTTGTTTGTCTTTCAAAAGTAAAGAGAAACAGTTATGAGAAAAAAAAGGGAATGTCCTTCAGTACAACTTGAAAGTCCAAACCTAGAGGATTCGCCTTAAAACCTACTAAATATCGCCATTAAAGCTACTCTTATGCTCTACCGATGCCTACCATTATCATCCTCCTCCTCCTCCTCCTCCTCATCTTCATCTTCATCTTCCTCTCGACGTCTCCTTTCCTCTCTTCTTTGTTTGAGTTTGAACCAAGCCCACCGACCAATCAAAAATGCTCCTATCAAGTAAACCTGGTCAACGACAGAAATGGGGACAAATGTTGCACAGTTAGTACAAATACAAAGTTGTTGCAAAACAAAGACCACGAATATTGTCGTAATCCTGGCATGTTGACAAAAATGTTTATCATGGGAATTTACACAATTTTATATGACGTACAGGGGGAGAAGGAGAGGGAGAGAGAGGGGAGGGGGAGAGGGAAAGGGAGAGAGAAAGGTGCAGGGGAGCAGGAGGGGGAGAGAGAGGAGGAGAGGGAGAGGACGGCAGTCCACACTAACTCATGTTCAAGAGCACGCACCTGTTTTAGATAAGAACAACTAAGAAAAAAATAAAAGTAATATATAGATATTTTTGATCCATGCATATGGTGGTGGGCGAAATTTAAAAAGAGTACTGTAAGAACTTAAAATAACAAACAATTTTGAAAAAAACACAAAAGATATCTTGGGTAAAATGCAAATCGTTGAAAACTATAAACAATGTGATTCAGTAAACAAACAAAAAAAAAACTATTGTACGTCAACAGATAGAAAATTCAGATGTATCATTGTAGACACAGTTTGTTGAAAGGTGCAAATGTGGTATATTTTAAGGTACACCGTAAATCGCTATTAGTGTTAATATGAGGACTGTTTTAGTGTTTGGTTCTAATAATTTTTATTCCATTCCGAACGACGTGGACGACAAAAAGAACTGGGACACAACTGATATTATTAACAATACTTTGTGTTCAAAGGGCAAAAAAATGAAGACCGAACTAGCGCTATCCCCACAAATGGCGTATCACGATTTACTAGTTGTTTATGCTAAATAGACATTATGTGCAGTGTCCATTTTTTTAACTTATTACAATACTAGATGCTGGTAAGTTACTATAATGTAGTAACTTACCATTAGGATTACTCACATGGAAACATATGGGAACAACAATGAAATCAGAGAGAGAGGGAGAGAGAGAGGGAGAGAGAGAGAGTGCTTTGTGGGTTTGTTATCGGCGAACCAGTGAAAAAAGTGTTCTTTACAGCCATTATAAAGTATGAACCGCTCAATATAAATTTTATACGTGACATTTGAAAAAAGTGTCCGAAATGGAATATATCGGAAACATGCCTTAAAATATAGGTCAAATTGTTCAACTAAAAAAAAAATATTAATTCATGAGACCACCGACTCGTGTTCAAAATCCTGATCCCTAGGAGTAATCAGACAAAAAGCATTATTATAAGACAAGTTAAGAAGCCATGTTTTGGTTCAAACCTGCCACAGATTGGACCTCGACTGCTCATCGTCGCCTCGACTGATTTCCAATTTCGGAAAGCTGCGTTTTAACGGATTTGCTCTTACGGAGACAGGTTTTGATTGGGCAGTTGAGATCGCTTCTGATCTGGAACTGTTTTTTGTTTCTTCCTGCAATGGCAAAGAAAGAGTCAGAGTCAAGGGAGTGAGGAGGTAAGGAGAGTGAGAGAGGGAAGGAGCATGAGAGAGGAAAGGAGAGTGAGAAAGGGAGGGAAAGTCAGAGAGGGAAGGAGAGTGAGAGGAAGGAAAGTGAGAGAGGGGAGGAGAGTGAGAGAAGGAACGAGAGTCAGAGAGGGAAGGAGAGTGAGCGAAGGAACGAGAGAGAGAGGGAAGGAGAGTGAGAGAGGGAAGGCGAGTGAGAGCGGGAGAATGGTGAGAAAGGGAAGGAGAGTCAGAGAGGGAAGGAGAGTGTGAGAGGGAAGAAGAGAGAGAGAGGGAAGGAGAGTGAGAGAGGGAAGCAGAACGAGAAAATCAAGAGCCACGGTCATGTGAGATGAAACTAAAAAATTTGATGATTGTGACACTAACTGATAAGAGCTCGGAATTTTATGACCCACGACTGGGAAAAAAAAAAGTTTCACTGACAAGTTCAGAAAATACAAACTGTGTAAATTCATGCTGTGAGCTTTGTAAGGATCCAAATGCTTAGAGTTGATACAATGTAGCTAATACTGTATCATTTCCTTCTTATCATTATACCATTGTACCATTTCCCATCTTTTTTTAAATAATCATATTTTGAATACACAAAAAACGAAAACTAACCTAAAACCTTATTTACCTGCAAAAAACTATCGTGACCTTACACCTTTCAGCATGATTATTAAGAGCCACAAATATTTCCTATTCGACACAAAATATGGTGTAGACCACAGCATTACCTTAAAAAAAAAAACATACGTAAATTACAAAATTCCAAATAATCTTTTTATCTGTTTTACTTGAGTAAGTTTGGGAAAATAAGAAAATTTTCTAATGCTAGTTGTCTATCCACACAAAATACTGTGGAAAAAACACACTCGAACTGTTCTAAACAGGAGCGGGAAAAAAAAAAACTTAAATTTTTCCCCTACATTCTATAAAAATTGCTCTCCCGGGCCTCTAACAAGGAAAGAAACAACAAAAGAAACCAAAACAGAATCCAATTCATTTTTAAGGAGAAAAACCTAAGAGCTTAAGAAACAGAAAAATGTTTCATTGAAACAGAAAACCTATTCTTGCACAGCTTTCTGCATTAGTAGTAAGCGAAGCAAAAAAGACAAAACAAAAGAGCGGAGAAGGCGGAGATCCCTATGGCTTCTAAAGACTCACCCGAGGGGAGCTTCCGGCCTCCATCGTGGAAAGAAAGGGAGGACGAGTGATGCCGAGACGCCACGTGGCGGGCTAACGAAGAGGCGAGGTGAGAGCTCACTCTAAGGTATGCTACACCATGTATGGCTGTTAGGCTGTATGCCCATGTAGCCGTAATTTTAGCGATCAGACATTGTACTATTGTAGTGAAGATTCGTCGTACTTTGTTTTGTAGTGAAGATATCTCGTACTACAGTACAGGACTGTACTGTAGTTTTACGGGTGGTCAATGTTTGAAACCGAAAGTCGTCACTTAAGGGAATTTCGCATGTGTTAAAGTTACAGTTATTTTCTATCGTTTTCCTCCATAACTAAAAGAAAAAAACGAGAAAATCCGCAGCCATACCAAAAAAATGAAATTAACACCGTACAAGTTGCGTTACCTTACAACTTTAAATGTACTACGATTAATGTTCTGAAAGCTGTACGGAGAATCTTCGCTAAAAAACAAAGTAAGAGGACTAAGTTTCGGCTACATGCGAAAGTACCCTTAGGCTGTGTGTCCATGCAGATGTAGCTTAGCGATGAAACTTTGTATTTAAATGAAGATTCTCAATACTAAATTTCAGGGTGTTCCAATGTCCGAAAACGAAATCGTTAATTAATTATGTGACGGATCCTGGTTTACGGACAAACCCACCCCGAGTCAGCCACCGAGTCGTACTTCCAATACTCTTTGCATCGTATCATTAATGGAATCAAAGTACACCGTCGATCGTATTTAGCGTGTTGAACACTAATTCGGCGCCCCTAAATTTTGAGGGTTTTACCTAAAATAGGGTAAATGATACTAATTTTTCCTGTACGCTAATTACGAGAAGAACAATTAGTGTACACCATTTTAATTTATGTATTTTTTATTAGTGTGGAGTACGGAACGTGTCGGTGCGTATAAAAATGTACTTTTTAATTATACAAGTAAAAGAACCATGTAAAAAAAAGTTATTCAATGCACAATCAGCGCGTGAATCTTTGTTGGTGTGATAATAAATTATCACGAGGGCTTTTGTAGTGTTAATGATGATAACTTGGTTCAAAATGGCTTAATTGAAAAATAAAAAACATTTAGAGGCGTTGGAAAAAGAAGCATTAGATTAGAGTAGCAAATCGTAGAGACAATTCATTGTAGTTTGTTATACACATATAACCTGTAAATGCCTTAAAAATTATACAGTTATAACACGCATACCCCCCTTTACCTCGTTACCCTAACATATTATATTATTACATGATCACAAATAATGCATGGTTACTTGTCTAGTTAAAACTATTGATAAATAAATAGTTCAATAAGAGGCCAAATTCAAGTTTTTCCGTGTGTATACTAATAACAAGAAATAGAGTGAGAATGAGGGAGGGTGAGAAAGGGAAGGGAGGCGAGGAGAAGGGGGGGGAAGGGGCGACTGAAATTTAATGAGTGAGCCTCCAATATTCATTTGTATTTAGAGTAAATGACAGAGATGTGGCGGTCATCGTCCTTAACTCTTGTCAATAAGACCATGCGTAAACAAAAAAAACACCATTAGGAAACTTGCATGGTATATATGTAGAGGTCATAAAGCAACATTTACGGGTGCTTCTTACACCAATTTAGTGAGATGTTTTTAGTAAGTTCATACTATGCACACCATGAAGTCCTCCTGCAATATATGGTACAAATTTGGCAATAGGAAATTCGATTAGAAAGGTGGGTTGAAAACCTGTTTGAGAACAAGGGAGAAGTGAAAGGCGAAATGGAAGCGAGGAAGGAGCAAAGGCCTAAAACAGCATAGCTATGAGATGGCCAAAAAAGTAGGACAAACAAATGTATGTCCTCACAAAATCAATAAAAACTGATACAAACCCCACAAAGTAGAAACGTGAAGATGTTATGGAAAAGTGGACTTGATAAAACCACGAAATATTAGAAGAAAAAACCACAAAAACAAAAGAACCTTGAGTTTCAACAAGTATAAGCGTTAAAAATGAGGCTTAAAACGTGAAAACGAAGTTTTTACGTTGAAAGTTTGTGTGGCGTTTTAACCTTTGAGGATGTAAAACATAGTTCAAAAGTAGGCGTTTTTATGGTAGGCCTTTGGTAGGCGCACAAAACTCGCGCAGAGTAGGCACTGTATGTGTGTGCGTTGTGCACACTCTTGTACTACAGTAACGTACGAAGCTGACGTATCATCATAGTACAGCGCACGCCGCCGGACGAATTTTTTTAGCGACCTGACACAGCGTAGGATGACATTCCACAGGAAAAAAAACCCGGAAAAAAAAAACGCGGACGTAAGTCCTATTGTAAGTTGTGTTATGGGCTTTTCATGTGATCTTCTTAGATCACTACTTTGATCAGAGACCGCCGATCGTCCGAATCTGACGGTTTAAATAAAAATACCTCAAAACTCACGGAAAACTAAAAATTTGCCCGAATGTTTTTCAAAATTTAGACATGACGTTTAATTCTCTATCGATCGATGTGCAACTCAACCCTGTTACGATTTTTTGTTCATTTTGCGACCAATACAATATGGGTCTTAAGGCCATATTGTATGTTTTGCGTACAATAGGCATATTGTATGGGCCTACTTTCACCTACTTTTGAACTATGATTTAAAATACTAAAATGTCCTTGAAGGCTTGAACTGTCCACCATTTGTACTGTTATTTTTATTTTTTCCCTAGTGTCGAATTGGCTATTTTGGGTGTGCACTATCAAATCCCGGCGATTGTTTACCGTATATACAGTGTACCGCCTCTAGTGTGAATGGCTACATTTTACCCTTATATACCGTACCTTCTCCAATGTAACCAAGCGCTGAACACCGCAACTTCGTTGTGGTACCCATAGCCTTAGCTTCGAAGTTTAATTCCCCGGCCATGGCTTCCGGAAACCTCGTCAGTCTTTTCTCAGGTATTGACCGTTTTCCTTCTCCAGGTTTCCAAGCCTTAGTATCTTCCTCTCCCTTTTCTAGAAAGGTTTCGGAGAAATCGAGATTATTATCCTCCAACGTCTCCTTTTCAAAATCCATTTGGCAATGCCACGTGTCTTCCGGAAATGGCTCCACATCTCAGTCGTCTCGCACTTCTGCCGAACAAGGCTGCTACAGGACTCACATCTCCCCTGGAGTCGAAGTAGACGTGGTGTGCAAAACTGATCAACGGTCAGGGAAATTGACACGTGGCGTTGTGGCTGACATCTTGACGAACAGCAGTTGGCATCCTCGAGGAATAAAAGTTCGTCTTATTGGTGGAGCTATTGGACGGGTGCAGGAAATTGTACGGAAAAGTGTACGAAAGGATGTAAGAGAGTCAAATTTAGGCATTGCTGCTGGAAATGTTCAGCAGTCATCAGCTGTTAGGTCGAATCCTATTAGACAAAGTCAAATTCAAAGTCAAAGTCAGATTCAAAGAGGACTGCCCCAAGCAATTGCTTCTCCTGCTACTGCTAGTAAATCTTCCCTTGGTGAAGTGTCATCAGGAAATCCTAATGTACGGAAGGGGAATGAGAACGTCGTAAAAGGGTCCAGCAGGACTTCACCTTTTGCTAACCTTCAACAATTCAAGGCACAGTTGCCCGGAGCCATTGTTGATGCTACGGAAACGGAGGAGACAGTGTCGGAAATGTCAGGGGAACTTGTTCGGGAAGATGCTATCCAGTCGAATGAGGAAGCAGAGATTGATAACAAGGTTGAGGTTTCTGGAAAAACTATAACCGCGGCTTTGAAGAAGTCAGGACAGGGACCTGTTGTCGTCCAAAATGACGAGAGTGAGAGTCTTCAGCTAGATGAAAATGGTCAGGGTAAAGGTTTTATTTCTGAGAGATTGACACAGAAGACCAGAGGAAGAAAAGAGATGGAAGAAAGAAAGAAAAAAATAAAAAAGGAAAAGGCAGAAAGGCGAAAAGAAGATGGTTTGGGAGCTGAACCCTCAAGGCGTAGAGTGAGAGAAGGTACAGGTTTGGGACTTTTAGGTTTGGCTGACTTGAAGTCAGCTATATCATTTTCAGAAGATTTTAATGCTCCTGCAGGCAGTGGGAATATTCTGAACGACAATTCTGTAAATAGTGTGGATAGGTCTGAGATAGAAGTTGGGAATACTAGCAGTGACATAGATGATAAAGTATCATTTAAGAGTGACAGTAGTGCCGGACTGACAGAGTCTTCTCTAGAGAATGCGAAAGAGCTTGGAAATTTGGAACATGAAGCTGAGGTTGACAAGAAACAGGCTATAGGTGATAGCTCAAAACTGGAAAATTCGGGACAATTAGCACGTGAAACGAGGGAAAGTACAATAGAAAACGGGGATGGTAGGAAGGAACCAAGGCGTAAAGGACCGAGGACTCAGAAGGACTCCGCTATTCTATCGAATAGCAGTGGTGGAAATGAGAGAAAGAAGACTAACAGCTCGGAATTCAGTGTTGGATCTGGACGGAATCGTGGGAAATCCACAGATGGTGACGATAAAGATGGGAGGTCTGGAAGTAGTCGAAAAATTGCAGATAATAATGAGAAGAATGTTACGGTGAGTAAGGGTGAGAAGTTCGTTGATAGTGGATGGAGAGCTGAACGTGACACAGGTTCAAAGCCAAAGGATTCTGAAAAAGGTGACAGTCACAGTAATAACGAGGAAATGCAGAACTCGAGATCTTATTCGTCAGCCCAAAGACAGTCCATTTCCAGGCTGGACAGAGACACAAATTTAAATGGTAGGAGGGGAGAAGGGAACAAGAAAGAGTTGAAGGTGGATAATAAAGAAAGCAATGAGGTACCAGATAAAGTAGAAAGTAGTGGAGGAGCTCCACCAAAGCCACAAGTTACAGGGGAGATGATTTTGGCAGCAATGCAAAAAGCGGCCATAGAAAGAGCAAAAATTGAAGCAGAGAAAAAAGCGAAAGCTTCTCGGAAAGATCAAGGGAAGATGGTAAGCAAGGAAGTAGAAGTAATTGAAGGCCCTGTGAAGGCCATAACCGTGCGTCCAGAGTGGGCTGAAGAGATCGCAAACCTCAAGTTGAGACTAAAAGAATTGAAGAGTATGTCTATTTGAAAATTGAATGGTCCTTTCCTTCTTAGGGCAGTTATTGTAGTTAAGGGGAAGGAAATTCGTTGCTACATAATGCAGATGTGTATAGGTATGCAAAGAGCTGATTTCGAATTTTGCTGAGAGTAGAAAATAGAGTAGGAGACTGATCATTTTATCGCAATTTAAGAAACATTTTCATGCACTTTGAAATTAGGATAATACCATTAGGCGTGTGAATTCTGAATAGCCACCAGAATGTCGGTAAGTTACTTGTTTATCATAGAATTTTTGGTACAGATTGGGAGCTTGTACAATTATTGGAAAGGCATTTAGTCAATTGTCACGATCACAAAATTTTGCAACTCCATGTGTTTCAAGCCAACTCTGTTCGGTCCACGAAGAAAGCGATTAATTTTTGCCCCTTTTCAATTAGCGGGAAATCAGTGAAGGCTGAAAGGAGAAATGTGGTGAAAAAGAAAGCAAAAGCTTCACATACTTCCGCATAGAACAATCCATGGAACATGCATGTCATGAAATGAATGATGACCTTTAATATATTAAACATACATATTTTATAGGTACTAAGACCAGTAGGTCGCCATGCAAATGGTCACCAATACACCAATCATCAAAGTACTTTAATCTCCCCTTGTACTGAGCTCAAAAATCTTAACAGTTGTGGAGCTACCCCTGTCACTCACTAAAACAGGTTTCTTTCCATAACGCGTGTATGCTTTTTATATGCTATATATTTGACTGGGAGCCATACTCTTAGGATTCCTGCAATAGCAAAAAACCTTTCAGTATTACGGACACAATTGCTATTGTACGGTAAAGTTTTGTACCTTTGACTGCAATCGTACGTTTTACTGCGATGCGGCAAGGAAAAATAAAAAATGCTTCCAATAAATGTACGATTGCAGTAACGTGATCGCCACGTAGTCCTGTCCTTATTGTACGGAGAACCGTGGAAAGTTTCTGGATTCGCAGCAAAATCCTCCAGCTTCCAAGAAGTACACACGCTGGTAGGCCACAAGTTTCACGCGCACCAGTAAATGGACTAGACTACCAATGGAAGACGCGAAATTCTGCAGTAACCAGAGAGAAACTATAATACACGTGTAATATTCGCGAACGTGTCGAAAATCTGAAACTAAATTTTGTCTTCGACAAATTGTTGTACCCTTAACTTTAAAGATCACCACCTTCCACGTTTTACCCCTTTATGCTCCAAACTTTTATTTTGTGTCCTTGTTCCAAAAGTCTGTCAGATAGTCAATATAAAGCGCATCCTTCAGAACCTTCGAAGGAATAGGACTATTCTACTGTTTTCAGTTTGTACGTTTGTGCAAAAAGTAAGCGAATTGCAACATTCGTCGGACAGTGGGTTCTATGGCAACTTTCAATGTTCTCAATGGCAATGAGGCACACTAAATTTTGCTTTTCAGTAGGTGTACGATTTCCGTACACAGTAATTTACTGTTACTGAAATTTACAGGAAATTTTTGCAAGTGTTGCAACCCTATCATTATTAGCTATGGGTAGAAAAAGAACCATTAAACAGATAAAATTTAAAAGTTAAAATGACATATTTAGGTCCGCGTGGGTTACGCTTTTCCATAGCACACAGAAGAAGTAGCATAAAATCAACAAGGGATAACAAAATACAAAAGTGGTCTTACGTAATGTTAAATCGACTTACAAATATCCCACTTTCTGGAAACAGCTAAAAAGTAAAGTTGATAAACATTCTCCGTAAATTTCATGAATTGAGCAAATACGAGAATGGATTATTTATTTGAGACACCATCTCCATTTGCACTCAAGGTTAAGGACAGCCGTTGCCATTGATAATTCCAATCAACTATACAATAAATAATTTAAGCCTTTACGCCTCTTTTACGCTTGCCGCACTGTAAAGATTTCTACCAAGTCCGACCTTCCCGATCTTACAGAGTACTGAAAAACCCAATTTGAAGTTGCCCCAGCATGTTCACCGTCCTTATTCACAACAAAAATAGCACCGACAAAACCGGGATATTTCCTCCGAATTCTTCCAATGGCATCTTCTGCTGCCTGCTTAGGGGAGAGACCTCGTCTCAGGCTCTCGACGGCCTGATAGCTGCAAAAAAACCAAAAAAACAACTCTTGATCAGCTTAAGCTACAATACACCGTGGATCCTTTTACGCCTAATTCAGTGTCAGTTTTTTTATTTCCCTCTGACCAGAATTAAGAATACTAATTGTTTTTTTCTCAACACATATTCTTTACGCAGTTCAGAAACAGACACATCATTTGGAACTGAATCAGAATTAACAACACTAATAATATAAACCCCACGCTAATAATTTCTTTTCTCAAACATCGAGTCTCTGTGTAATTCTCTGGAAATTACTGCCATAAATACCAATTTAAAGGCGCTTCAGACACACAATTCCTTCCAGCATCAGTGTTTGAAGTGCAGAAGTGCTTCTCACAAAACCAGAAAATACATCTGAGGGAGGAAGTTGAGTCTTGTGAGTGAGGAAGTTCACCATGGCAGAAATCGCATCATGATGTCGCCATCTCCAGTGGCTCCACATCCCCCAACCTCGGAGTCCACATACGTTCCAGCTCCAGGAACTGCTGTGTCGCTGACCCTGATTTTCATTCTCCATTCCTCTTTATCAAGTCAGTCCACTATACTGCCCATCGCTATTAGAGTTAATCACTCAAATCCGAGTGAGTGTTTTTTCTGACCCAAAATCATAAAATAAGTCTAAATACGCCCATAGTGTAACATTATTTAGTGTGCTATCAAATAAGTTACAAAGGAAGCTGCAAACAAAAATGGAGAAATTATGAGTTCAAAAACGTTCAGGTTCTACTTGGAGAGCTTTCCTAGACTGGTTCCAATCCTCCCAACCTGAGTATGTGCCACCCGCAACGTTCCAAGGACACGACCATTTCATGCATTCCAAGGCTTCATGTGATTGTGATACTCTTATGAGCCCCTCGAAAAAGCTAATGAAGGCATCTTACCTCCCGGGAACCTTGTAAGTTAGTCCATTGGTGGACCCTCCTGCTGCCATACGCCCATCCTGAGCAGCAGAGGAAGCAATTTCAGTTCCATACTCCAATTTGGAGTGAGGAGAGTTGTTAAATATTTGTGCAACCAGAAAAGAGATAAACAATACCCACTTATCGCAAAGAATATCCTAGTTACCAAGTACTCCACTGCAAAATGGGGAAAGGAAATTCCCAGACACTGGCATTCCTTTTTGAAAAGCTGACCTCAGTTATGGCCACCATTGTGATCGTGTCATGATTGCTCCGAGAAACGTGGGATGGAGTTGCAAGTTTTGGTACTTTATTGAATGGCCTCATTTTGATAACTGTGTGGAATGAACCATCCTTTGACTGCTTGAGTCTTTCTTCGCCAATGCTGTACGGCCCACATGACTCTCTGCTGTTGGGAAACACATTACGCCGAAAGTTTGGCTGGCATTCATTTTTGCGCCATTGCAACCATAAAGCTTCCGATTCGGAAGTAGTGAGGTTCTCAGGACCTAACAGGAACAAAAAGAAGAACTGTCAACTTCACTTCACAAAAAAAAAGAGAGGGAAAGATATTGCGTGCAGGATCGACCAATAACTTTAGCTTTTCCGCAGCCTTCCTGAAGTATGGCAACAATAAACATAGAGAGTTATAAAGTACTCAGAATAGTGGCTATTAAGATGTCCCTCTATCTGACAATCCTTTAAAAACTATGTCTAACCACAAATGTACCTCACCTGGCAGGCCCATGGAAAGGGCAAAAGCTACAGCTTGATCCCCGACCAAAATAGAGTGGCTTGTATGCTCCAGAACACGATGTGCTACTTGTACGGCACCTTTCACGCGACGCAACCCCCCTACTGCCCCGATGTCCAGAGTCTCCTGTCAGTTGCCAACAATGGCCTTTGCCGAAGGTTAAACAACAGCGCCATGGTCTCGGAGGTCATCTTAGGAAAAAAAAAATAAGATACAGGAGAGGAGCACAAAGAGAGAAGACGGATGGAAAAAAAGAGAACATCTACCCTATCACGATGACAAAGGACACTTATTGCCTGGGATTACAAAACAGAAGAGAACAATAAGTGAATAGATTACTAGGTGACATGGAGCCCAACCACCGAAATAGCCTTAAGAACAAGATTGCTTCTTAAACAGTATATTCATTCCCTATGGGCCTAGCACCATGAAAGTCTACAATATCCCTGGCATTGGCTTCTTAAGGGAGATTTAGAGACAACCATAGGCAAAGTATATCTAATGTATCCAAAGGAAACACCCAACTACTAGTTCCACGTATCCTCCATCCCTAACCTCAAAGTTTCTTTGTTTGTGGCACGGACAAGCTTTGCAGCATGCAACTTGTTCACAATTTAGAAAGGTTAACGCTGTCCACCAATTTTCCTTAACTCCTACTGAACAAGGAGTATAAGAAACGCTTTCGGGTAGAGGACCCACCCCATCCATGACGATGGCATCTAACGTGGTCTCACCACGTTCGTCTGGACTTCCACCATATCCGACTGCGTAAAGAAGTGACACATCTTTAGTAGCAAACAAACAAAGGAGCAATAAACAATTGGACAGCGGTCATTGAATCCCAAATGTTATACCAAAGAGACACTTTCAATTGAACCACATTAAATTCAAAACGCTGGTTTTACTGAAGTTAAAAAAAAAGATACGCCGGATAGTCAGCGGCAACCCAGAACATTGAAGCCTAAAAGCTCGCCTTCTCCAAATGAGTGCATTCTCGTTATTGAGACTCAAAGGATTTGAGTTGTTCACAGGCCTGTTACGCCAAGAAACAACATCGTATATGCTCACCAGAATGCAATAAACTTTGTATGCTTGTAAGACAAAAAGTTAGATATTCACCTGACATGTCACAGCGCTCCTTTTCACAAACAGTACAGCCTGCCACAACTGCTTGTACTGGTGAATTGGTTTCTTGGAGAACTTGCCAAGCCTTATTCGTGGCATCAGTGAATGGCCACGTGTTGATAACCATTGGAATTCCTTTGACGCCATTGGACTGGAATTGTAAAGAATTCGCAGCAACTGCATGCAAATAAGCAGCCAATAGGAAACAATAGCGTTCACAGGGAATTAAACAGCATTGATTGCCTGCGGAAATATAGCAATAAGTTACATTACCAGGAAAATTATTTTGTTTCCTCTTTCATTGAGTTCAATAAAGAAAAACGATAATTGAAAGGGAGCCGAGCATTCCCTCTGTTCGGAAAGTCAACTTCCAATAGTAAATTCAGAATACGCAATGTCATTAAATAAGTCAAAAACAAATCATTTCATGGATATCGCCCTCCAATGCACACATTATGCTGGCATTGATCACAAACTGAAACAAAAATTGATACCAAAATAAAAGAACTAGGAAAAAAATTAAGCAGAAGTTTGATCTACAGCTGAGCATATAATTACCTAGGAAAGAGAAATCAAAGAGGAAAAGAGCTATTTGTAGATTGGCAACCATGGCTGGTTTCTCAGTATTGCTGATGATATCCCTCACGTTGCTGCACCTTTAGCTGCATCCTTTGCTGCTTTTGAAAACTTCATAATTTCCTGGTAACTACGGCACGGTACAGGACACCGCAGTACGCTACAGCTCCAAACGCCATTAGAGCTTTGAATTATTATCGTTAACAATTAGCTAAAATACACATTAAATTTAGCTACAATACGTGGCTCATTATAGACCACTTAAGACAATAGACTTATCAGCACTAATTTATAAATTTGGGTCGGACAAATATTCCCACTTGATTTAGAGTGATTAGCTCTAATAGCGATGGGCAGTGAGGCAGTAGCATGAAAATGTACTGTACGGCAGTTATGTCGGTGCCTGATTGCTTGGAACCTTTCCGTGAGTATGTAAAAAAAGTGAATCATGGCAGCGAGAAAACTGTGCATGCTTACGACAGTCCGTGCCTTTATTCCACCCGTGACGTCAGCAACTGCGCAAAGAACCGCGCTTCCCGACACGCAGCACGTCCACAAGCTGACGCCATGGCTTCAAGTGGATGGCGATTCGGCAACCTCGCTGCAGCTGTTCTCATGCTGCTTTTTCCTCTGGGAGCTCTTGGAAATGGAGTAAGTGCAGAGAAACTATGTGCACACCAAAATTAGTTTGAAGGAATTTTTGTCCGGTGTCCTTAATGCTGAATTGTAGAACACAGTTGCAAGAAGACAATATTGGTCAGGTTATACAGGACTGAGGTGTTGCATTTTGCTTCCGTTTTATGTAGTCTTTACTTCACAAAAAAGTTCTAACAGACAAAAACTACGATGAACATACAAAAGTGTTTCCAGTTTCGCAGATATTTTTCATTATGTATTAAAATGACAAAAAATACAAAGCTCAATTTTTGTCTGTTATAGAGAACGGAATTCGAGAATTACGTTCAACCTGGTTCTGTTGTTTTGTTCTTTGGCCGAGCAGTTTTGCAGATTCGACAACAATGACCCGAACCTAGTTCTCCCTTCTGCAACTTCGAAGTCTCAACTTTTTATTAAAGGAGGCATTGTGGTGAATGCCGAATGGCAACAAATTGCCAATGTGTATATCGAGGACGGCATTGTGAAGGCTGTGGGACCTGACATCAAGGTAACGTGCCTGTTGCTTAGAAAGAACCCTAGAAGAGAAAAAATAGTTTTCAGTCACGAGGCAAAGCCTGCGGAAAGTGGCGAGCTCACATGTTTCAACTCAGTTTTGCAGGTACCTGAGGGAGTCGAGGTTCTGGATGCTACTGGAAAATATGTCATGCCAGGTATATTTATATTATTTTATTATCATTTTTGATTATCAGCATAGTAAATTATTAATTTTGTGGCACATTGTCTATTCATTGAACTCGCACTGTTGCATATTTATTGCTGCTCTGAAGAATACCAATAGCTATCGGCATTGTCTTTTTTCTCGTCCCTTTCTCTGCAATTGATTCAAACCTTCTCAATTAAGCCATGAATAAGACACATCTATCTCCTTGTAATCACCTATATAATTCCGGTGTATGTATATATTTATGATTTTTGGAAGTCTTTCAAAACATAGAACTAGCACCAGAATCCAGACGAGGAAAATATTTGCAGCGTGTTTGCTGTCATACTCATGAATTGTGTTTCCTGCTGTTATTAGCCTCTGGTATGGATGCTGCTCATTCATTGGAAATTTCTAATTTTGGATAGTGGTGTATATTTCCAGTTTCCATTCATGTAGCATATGGATTCCTTTGCACCACAAGCTTAAAATCATTTTTAAAGCAAATGGGTTGAATTGTAATTTCTAAACCGACTGCTGTGAATGAGATTTATCACAGCTTGGTTTTATGATAAGCTGAAGCTTTTGTTGAGGCTTGACTGTCACCTTTCGAGTTTTCCACTGAATAGTACTGTTGCATGTAGTCCCGTTATATGTTTTTATTTGTTTTCTATTCGGCTTCTAATCGCTTTTTGATTGTCGATTTTCCCACTGCATTATACTGTTGCACGTAGTCTGTCGACTGGCTTTGATTTGCCGTCTATTTGGTTTTTACTCAACTTTTGATTGACTTCGATGTTTTTTTTGCAGGTGGCATAGATCCCCATACCCATTTTGCCATGCCTTTTATGGGCACAGAATCAGCGGACGATTTCTACTCTGGACAGTCTGCAGCTCTCGCTGGAGGAACCACAATGCATATTGATTTTGCTCTGCCTGTCAATGGCGATCTGGCTGAGGGCTATAAATCGTATGTAAAAAAATCGGAGATATCGGTGATGGATTATGGCTTTCACATGGCCGTCACCACCTGGAATGAGAAAGTCGCTGCTGACATGGCAGACCTCGTAGCAAAAGGTTTGTTATCAGAAGAAGGGAATCCTGGCGTCCATCCAAATGAAATTTTGAGTAGGAGACGATTGATAAGGATGGTATGGGTGGTAGACAATACGATGGTTATGGATGGCTTGCAATACACACTATTTTACAGACAGAAAGAGAGTACTGTATGGTGCAATGTGATATCGACACTAAGTGGGAGATATGCCGGTTTTCGACACATTTTCCTTTGCACAGTAAAAAGATTTTCCTAATCAATAATAAGATTATAATAATACGAGACAAAGACACTGTCGTGGATATCTTTTTAGCGGCGGAATTGGAAGTTCCATTTTCAACAGGACACCTGTTTGCTGTGTTGTCCTTCAATGTTGACATCAGATATTCATTGTATTGCCGGTCTTGTCCTTCGTGTTAAAATTTTCAAAAGGTAAAGGGAACTTGCATTCTGTTTGGGTGATTCAGGGATCAACTCCTTCAAGTTCTTTATGGCGTACAAAGGGGCATTACAGGTCACAGATGAAGAGCTGTTGGCCGGTATGGCACGTTGTAAGGAGCTTGGGGCTTTACCACAGGTGTGGTATTTTAAAGACCGGATTGTAATCTCCTCAATATTCTCATTTTCCCATCCACTTTTTCCATGGATCTCTTTCTCCATTTCATTTATGACTGTATACAATATCACTGGGTTAAATGGTTTTTCCTCACCTGAATGTAATGTTGAAACATTGTTCGTCAAATAGCTCGGGCTAATGTTAAATAGTTTCATCTCTTAACTTGCTTCTTGCAACAGCATCTATGCTTTTTCTCTTTCGTTTCGATCTCTTTCTTGACTTCTGCAACAGCTTCCGTCTATACTTTTAAAGTACGGCGTTTGAAACTACAGCATTTGGTAGTTTGATTAAGCAGTGGGGAATTGCATTGCTGTTAAAAACTATTATTGTTTAAGTTAAAGTTCGGTGATTGGGCAAAAAGAGAGCTCATCATCCTATTGGGCGATTTACCAACCTAATCCAAAAGCACTCTTGTTGATGACCAAAACATGTGAGATGTAAACTAACCTCTTTTGGTTTCTGTTGCAGGTCCATTGCGAGAACGGAGATGCCGTTGTTTACGGGCAGAAGAAATTTTTTGAGATGGGCATCACTGGGCCTGAAGGACACCCATTATCTCGTCCGGCTGTAGTGAGTGGGATTGGAAAAAATATTTTCTGCATATGAAATCATATGGTACTAGCAAGCTTAAGGATTAAAATAATTATTGAATGCTGAATTTGAGCAGAAGTAAAGCAGATGAGAGAGCGAGAGGGAGGGAGGGGGCGAGGGAGGAAGCGGGAGGCGGAGGGGGAGGGGGAGGGGGAGGGGGAGGGAAAGGGAGATGGAGAGGGAGAGGGAGAGGGAGAGCGAGAGGGAGAGGGAGGATGTCTCGGAGGCATAATTGGTGAGTTGTTTTGAAAGGGGAGTTTTTATCTGGTGAAATAGGTGGAGGGGGAAGCAACATCTCGTGCCATTAAATTGGCCAAGTTTGTGAATGTGCCGCTTTATGTGGTGCACGTTATGAGCATCGATGCACTCGAAGAAATTGCAAAAGCTCGACTGGACGGTATGTTTCCTGTCGTGTCTTACTACTGGGAAGTGAGTTAGTTGTTTTCTGTAAATGTATTCTGTAAATTATTTTGTTTTCTGTTGAAATTTGAAATTGGGTGCCCCTAAACTGGTTCTTTACTAGCACATTTTATGCAGCTTCTCTGCAATAAACAGCTCTTTCGAAAAAATGTAAGGTTAATAACTTGAAATCATTTTTGTTTTTTGAGATTTGCAGGTCAGCGTGTGGTGGGAGAGCCTGTGGCGTCTGGTCTGGCTCTTGACGATACCCATGTCTATAATCCTGACTTCAAATATGCGGCACAGTAGGTTACTTCTGCTAATTTTCATTCTGATATGTCTGCTATAAAAAGGGAGAACCAAAAATATACGATGGATTTGATTACGGATTTTTCACGGAAAAGCCAAGCTTCCCCTGATCACGGAATCATTCTGATTTTGTTTTTAAACCAGGCTCTCTCAAAGGGTATAATAAGGTATCAGGAAAAACAATTTGTTATGGTACAAGCTACTAAGAAAACTAAAATGGAAACTGTACTTCACTTTTGCGATCCAACAATGTATTGGTTTTTTGTTTTTACTCTGTCCATAAGCTTATACCATTATTCATACTGGTGAAACTTTACAGGTTTGTAATGAGCCCTCCTATTCGTGGTGTGGAGCATCAGAAGGCACTTCGTTCTGCTCTCGCTAATGGCATTTTACAGGTGTAGATCCTTCCCAAACTCAATTATTTGCCGAGTTTACGTGCATATTTTTGACACGGTACACCATATGTATTGCTTCCCTTTTAAAATATTTTAGGATCTGGAACAATTGACTTGTAGATCCTTCTCACACACGAATTTCTGCCCTGAGTTTAATTGCATGTTTTGACAGAGTAACTCATATGTATTGCTTCACTTTCCTAGTAGTTTAGGATCCAGCTACTGTAAAGGATTTTCAAAATTTACCTCATCTACCCACCACTTCCCTGTCACTGAATCTTTCAATTGCCCTTATAGTTGCTTCCTATCTAGTTGTTGACTCATCCTTACGTAATATTATTATTCAAGTTGCAAAATGAATAAAACATCTATTTGGCAATGTGCTTACTGCAGTATATATGGTTTTTTTGTAATCTTCAACCAATCAGAACATGTTTGTCAGTATGTCATTCCAGCATGACAGAACCTCTTCCTAGGAATTTGCCTTTCACCGTTTTTTTCTTCACTTGTTTATAAGGAAATTACACTGGTCATTTTCATTACTTCAAGTGCGTGGTAACTCTAATGTAGGCTTTCAATATGCCGTCTTTGCGAACCAATTGTTGTAGAGTTGGAAGTATTGCAACTCAACCAATTGCTATTACGTTTTTGGCTGGAAACTTGACCGTTTCATCACGATTTATATGGTTAACACTTTTTTTAAATCAAGTATTAATGGCTTTTTGAGCTCAATAAGCTGAACTTATTTACTACACCACATGAGCTATTGTGGAATGCACCTAAACATTGAAAATTGTGCAACCTTGGTGCGGACTAGCCATTATAATACGGTAATTACACATATGTGGATACTGGTGTTACTGGCTAGTAATTGCAGTAACCGTACAGAAAATGTCGACTCTTACACTTTTCTGTATGACTACTGTCATTATTGCCCAGAAACACCAGATATCACATACTTGTAATTACTTTATAACATATACAGAGGACCTATGAAGAACTATTTACTCTATTTAAAACTCACGAAGTCAGGCTGTACTTATTAGTGGTAAAGAGTGCAACCATTGTGCCCTGCTCGAGAAACTTTCTCTTGCTCTACTAGGTACTACTTAATCTTTAATTTTTCGTGTTTGTCCATAATTTCTAGAGTCTACTGATCTTCAAAATTACTTTCTTGTGATCCTTCTCTCCTTTGTACCCAGATGGTTTTACGTTTTTGGCTTTTTTGCTTGCTCTAACATTCAAAAACTGTACATGTTAGCCTTCACATTTGAGCATTTGCCAGGATACTATGGTTAAGGGTCAAAAATGTGTATGGGTTAAATGTGGACAGCTCGTAGCAACGGATCACTGTGCATTTAACTCTACCCAAAAGGCCCAGGGACGGCATGACTTCCGCCTCATTCCTAATGGAGTTAATGGTAGGGAAATGTTTTTCTTTTCCACTATGCTTTTCTTTTTTTTTAAAGTTCCCAAATAGACAGGTTCTGGGTGGGTGGTGTCTGATTGAGCTCAACCAAGCGGGATAATCAATTTTCATAGTGGGACTGAAATCTGTTTTGGAAATTTTTGTATGGCCATTTGTGTTACGTTGATATGCCCTTGGTTATTTAGATTATCAGGATTTGAAACACATAGGTGATGTTGGTTTTTATTGCGTCCTACCTGATAATGATTCTTAAAATGACTCATAATACAACACCCTCAAGCCTTTTCAGGATTTAGACAACAGTGTTGAACTATTATCTAGCTTGATCAAGATTCGTGACTCCTAGTGTATTTTTATATAGATGAATACAACACGGATCTACCGACGTTCTTGTAACTGTAGAAATGGTACTCATTTGTGTATGATTTGAACACCATTTTTTATTACTACTACAAGTGACTCATAGTAATTGAGTGAATTCCGCATATGAACTTTATCCATAAGAACCTTTGATGGAGTAAATCTTTATCTTTGAGAACTTTTGATGTTCAATCTTTCTTCTTCAGAACCTCTGATGAGTAATCTTTATTTATAAGAACCTCTAACGGGGAGTAATCTTTAATCTTAAGAACCTTTGGTGGAGTAACCTTTATTCTTAAGTAGTTGTCTTTTGGCACAATTGCGGGATTTACAGGAGTTGGTGAGAGGATGCACGTCGTGTGGGATTCCATGGTGGTATGATTTACACCTTCTTTCAGTACCCTTACTTTCCATTTTTTGGGAAATTGAGCTGAAATTAGTGTCAAGTTACCGTACATTCCCATGTCTCCTTGATGGAAAACGGATATACATAACAATAGCTGCTTTTTCTGGGGGTTTTCCAAGATGTTTCCATGGGTCAAGAAGGAACCAGAGTGTGTACAACAGTAGAGATGAAGGGCGCAATGGGAAAATTGCTGCCATGTTTGGATGCTGAAACAGAACTTATTATTTATTATTGTTCTGTTTATTATGTTCTATAATTAATTAATTAATTAACTAAATGTTTGTTCTTTCCGATTCGTGTTTTGCTCGACAGCATTTTTCCTGTCGTATGGCATCCCTGTCAGTGCTGATGCTCAGGTCCATCTCTTGGTTTGCAGAACACCGGTTTAATCACTCCTTCTGAATATGTGCGCATAACTAGCTCTGCATGGTCAGTGCTCTATCTCCCTCTCTCTTTCGCTCTCACTCTATCCTATCTCAACTCAACCCTCACTCTTACACTCTCACTCTCACCCTCTCTCACCCTCTCGCACAATTGTGCATTCAGTTGACCTTCATCAGCTTGTTTAGACGATAATTTGCCATTTGATATAAACCTTTCTTTTAGTGACACGTCTGTTTTATCTCTAACAGAGACTGTCGTACTGGTGCAGTGCAAAAATCTTCAATGTGTATCCTCAGAAAGGAGCGATTGCTGTAGGCTCTGATGCTGACATCATCATCCTGAACCCTAATGTAACTACCCACATCAGCGCTGCTTCGAGCTTTTCACGAATGGATACAAACATATACGAGGGTATGAAGATTAAGGTATGTAATACACCGCCCGTCGCTATTAGAGTTAGTGATTTATTAGCGTAAACACTTTAATGGAGTTAATTACTCTATGTTTTGCAGCGTGGCTGATTTTGGACCAGTTAAATAAATAGTGTCATTAACACTAATTTAAGATTTCTGGTAAAAAATACTCACTTGAATTAGAGTGCTTAACTTTATTAGCAATGGGCAGTGTAGTTTACGACAACTGATGCTAAGAACCGATGGTGTCGCATTTGTTTAGGGAGAAGTAAGGAAACTTTCTAGCCGTGGCTTTGATTGTAATAGTAGAAAAGTTTAGTCGATTTTTTTGGAGGTTTAATCGAATCATTTTTTTGACTTTGCATTTATCTACTTCCACAACGACGTATACAATTGTAACCTATGTCTAAGAGCTCCGCCTTTGGGTTTAAAGAACACTTTAAAATGATACACTCTCATGAGAAATGCTAGAGTGTTATGATTAATGAAAGAAGAATTCCTTTGGTTGTCTTGTTTTGCAGGGGAACATTGAAGTGACGATTAGTCGCGGTAGAGTGGTGTACAAGGAGGGGAAGCTGTTTGTTGAACCGGGCATGGGTCGTTATATACCAATGAAGCCCTTCGGTTATCTTTACGACAAGATTGAGAAATTGGATTCCGACCTTCACGCATCATACAAAGCTCCCGTTGTCAGGGAATCCGCTTGAACTTAGAGCATGCTTTCATGTTATCCGACAAAAACGATGTTTTCGTTTATCTTTAGAAACTATCCTTCTTTTCATCTCTTTTCAATCATGAAAGGAAAGAAAATGTTCACGAGTCCATCAAGGTCAGATTAGCCATGCAAGTTCAAGCCCACAAGACTTCCTGTTACATAAACGCCTTTTTTGGGGTTAAAGAAAAAGGTCAATAGGAAAGTCATCAGAGATATTGTCAGCTATCACACATAAGCCAAGGAAAGTGCAGATCTGTTGCAAAGTTAGGAGTTATGTATGAGCTATCCTTTCTGGGTTGCTGCTTCTCCCCGCTTAAATGCTTAGTAATCATTTAGAGGAAAGCATATCTGCGTCGCTCTGATTTGCAAAGATTCTCTGCAAAAGCATAGTTTCAAAATGTATTTTTAAGGATATGTTTTAATAGATAAGCTAGAAAGTTGTAGACAAGCATTATTGACACCGCTAGATGTTTTTATTCCGAAGGCGTATATTAGTAATCCAAAATATGATGAAGATCACATGTCAATATTAAACAAATGTTGCAAAACTACACTGCTCGTACCATTATTCTACATTTCGTGCAGTCAAACTTGTTTCAAGTGCTTTTTTCTGTCAAGCTCTTTCTTTTATTCTGGTCATCATACAGTTTTCCAATTTTCAATCGTGACATCATGACGAAAAGGTAAGACATCTGCCTTTCGATCGCTTGCCTCAAATCCAACGGCCGATAACTGAGTTATACACTTTTGACTGAGGAAAAATAACTCTAATAGCACTGGGCACTAGTTGTTACAACAATTTTTAGTAAAATGCTTTGTGAATTAATTTTTGTGTGTTCACTGGAAATGATGTTTGAAATATGGCTCATGAAACAAATGTTAAATCGTTGACAAAAATGGAGGTGTTGTAAATTCGACTCCCTTGCTCGAACTCGTATTACAAAATTCCACCAAGAAGATTACAACTTTCTTATATTTTTAGACAAACAAAAATGGAGACCCATGGAGTTGTTATCCCTACGCTTCGAACCCGACCCTCTGAACAAATTTTATCTGAAACGAACTTGTACCAGAATCATCTCTACAGACAAAAGCTGATCGATGGTGCCAGAATCTATGCTTTTGTACCTCGTCATCTGTTTCACAAATTTTTGGCTCACTCATTCTCTACCTATCCTGTTTAAATACATAGGTGAATTGAATCATAAAATACACACAGGGAAGAATGGCTCCAGGTTCAAAACAAAGAGGATGAGTCCACCCTAAGTTGGAACTGGCATGCTCAACCCACATGCTTTCAAAAAACCGTCAATATCTGAAAGGCCAGCAAATAGCACTGCCTGTCCTGTTTTCCCTGCAGTCTTCAGTTCCCCTTCTGTAAACACTCCCGTGCACACCCCGATGGGCAATGCTCCTCCATACTCAGCCGCTAATATATCGTTTGGCTGCATGAAAACAAAACACATATAAAAACAAAAAGTAAACAAAACATTTTTACTAAGGCAGCAGTTCTAATACCAAATCAACAAAATGTCTGACACCAACAGCGTAGCTTTTACTTACACGCTTACAACAGACTTGAGAATGTTTGTCTAGAGTACACTGCCCATCACTATTATAGTTAATCACTTTAATTCGAGTGAGTGTTTTTTTGACCCAAAATCATAAATCAATGTTAATAACACAATTTCAGTGACCTATAATGAGCCACGTTGCAAAACATAATTTTGTGTAGTTAATACTAAGTGATAACGCTGATAATTTTCTAACTCTAACAGCGACGGGCGGCGGATTAGAGAAAAACAGAAAACAACCCTCGATTCGATACTTTCCTCGATAACGTGTTTCACTACCTTTGAAACCATAAGACAGAATAGTTTTTACTACACTATTAATGATAACATTAAACAATTTATCAAGTACGTGCCACCACAAGCGTTCTCCAATACAACACCGTGAATCGTTGTTAGAGTAAAGAAATTATTGACGTGAGGTTTGTATTAGCGTTCTTAATTATAATTCAGTTCTGAATGACGTGGCTGATTCCGAACCATTTCAAAAACCAGCGTTAAGAAAAAATAAACGTGTCATTGATACCATTTAGGTCGAGGGGTAAAACTTAGGGGCACCGGTATAGTGTCATTAACGCTAAAAACGATACACGGTGTACCCTCCACTGTTCAACAATAGTATTAAAAAAAAATGATTCAATGCGCCATACGACTATAAGATCCATATAACTTCCAAAATATGGAGAACGCAAGAGAGTGGTCGACACCCCAATAAGATAAAAACAGAAAAAACTCACAGTATCTCCAACGTGGACCCGTAAAGCAAATGGTGGTCCAGGAAATAGTTCTTCCGCTCGTTTAGCAGCAATATTCACGAGTTCCCCCCGGTCTGTATGGTCACTGCCGAATCTGCAGCCAAAAGAAAACCCGAAGTATGTTGTGACATTCAAGTTCAGTGCTGTATCACATGACCTCATAATCCCTTTTTTATAAAACTTGCAAAGTTGCTTTTTTGACAGTGGGAACTGCATTTCGCAAACTTTACACGGAATGTCTTGTGACCAAATGATTTTATACAGTAGGAAGTATAAACCAAGTTACCTTTCCAAAGACACGATCCAGCATGTGTATCAATACAATGGATTCATCAATGACGTTGTGCAACTCCTGCTTCTTCCGAATATTTTTCTTTGCTACATGCAATTGCCTCTCAAAGTTGACCCGATGGAACCACTTTTGAGCATAAGAACCCGATTGAGTTACTTGGCAGAAAGAGGTCTATTTGATATGACAAACAAAAACTATTTGACAATCGCCTTGCAAAGAATGAGAAGACCAGACAAAATAGAACCAGTATGATGGATGTAAAGACGTCTGTGTCCAGCATCCAATAGAGGACTGACCCTGAAAAGTCAGAACGCAAACGACCACGTTGAAAGTCCCAGGGTCAGCTCAAGCGTACAATTCCTTAATCGGTGCCCGTTTATTTTGCCATATGAACACAATATAGAGTTAATCAACTAAGTAATAGTTTTTTTTTTAACGCCAAGTCTTTAAACGGCTCAGGAACATCCACGCCATTCTGAACTAAATCAGCGTTATTAACACTAATATAAACCTCATCCTAATAATTTCTTTATTCTAACAACGATTTACTGTAGTCTCTCATAGGGAGCTTGGTTGAATTGACAAGTTAACTCCCAGCATTTTGAAGCATTGGTAAACTACACCTGCAAGTCAACAAATCCTGTGGTGCACTTGGAATTTCCACTCCCTTTCTACTTCATAAAACTATTAGATGAGTTAAAAACTGAAGTTTTGACCTTTGCAGAAGATTTCATACTGCGGAGAACAGTGTATACTATGGAAACAAATAAATGAATTAACCTTGACGAAATAAATCAATTACAAGCTTTTGTGCTCCTTGAAATAGCTTCAGATGTCCAACGAACTTTGTATCGAAGGTACGATCCAAATAATCTAACTTCAAAGATAACGCAACAAAATTAACAATTTCGAAGCTTGTCATCAAATAGTGATTGAACAAACTGCATCCATGTAAGAAACATCCAACATCATGAGGTCAAGGACATACAGAGAAAGAAACAAGTGCAAAACGTTTTCGGTTTGATCCTGAAATAACTTATTGCATGTACAGTTAAAAAACACTATGCAGCAAGAATGATTCCTTGTAGGTAAGAAATTGACCAACCCTCCGAAATTAGGGGTCGAAAAGAATGGAAGGACGCCAAGCCCCTTCATTTTCAGCCAAGCAATCGGCTCCAAGTTACCAGTCACCTGTTCATACACAGGGCCTCATGTCTCATACAAACTCATCAAGCAGGATGTGCAGCAGAAAAGCATATGCGAAACAGCTGCTTCACACATAACATTTTCTTAGACAACATGTTTGGCGACACAGAGGTCTAGCAAAAGAAACGAAACCAGTCTGCCTGGGAGAAAGTGAGGAGCGACAGTCCCATGATGTTGTTATTTATTTTCCAAGAGCCTCAGCAAACATACTGGGAGACAGGTCCGTTTGCAAGTAGAAGGCAAATAAGGTATAGTGCTGTATAAGGTATAGGCAGTTATCACAAACGAAAGCTTTACATTTCCAGTCAACCTCCGCAATGATTTCATAAAAAGCTTGCAAAGTGATGTTTTGCGATGACAGACTACTTGACTATGAGAGAGGAGAGAAAAGATAAGAGAGAGAGGGAGCTGGAGAAGAGAGAGGAGAGGATAGGAGAGCTTCCAAATTGATAGTTTCTGATGACAGACTATTTAACTACAATGGAGGAGCGAGAAGGGAAGAGAGAGGGATGGAGAGGGGAGAGGAGAGAGAAGAGAGAGAAGAGAGGAGAAGAGAGGAGAAGAGAGTTTTCAAAGTGATGGCGCAATGCAACGAGAGACTACTTGATTACTCGCAGATGTGGGCACATACCAGGCCTACAAGCACGTCAGGATGCCCCGAGAGGATTTGCAGAAGATCGGCAACACCAGGGAGCAACTCCAGTCCGTCACCAACCTCATCTTCATGGAGCCGCACATATTCCAACATTTTCTCCTTCACCTCTTGCAGCTTTGGCGTAATCGCCTGCAAAAAAATATAAAAAAACTTAAGAAAAGAAAGAGAGACCGGGGACTTCCATCATGAAGGTCACTCAATTAATGACAATAATGTAAAAATGTTTTGTTCTTGGAAATAGGAACCGCAAACTGACGACAACAAAATACAAGCTCGTTACTACCCATATGTTGGTATTGACGAAAGGAACAATGGGTGAACTTAACAATGCGGCACATAACTCACGGTTAGTTTCTGGACAGAGTTTCTGAAAAAAATCAAACTTAAACAATTGCAGTGTCTTCATGAAGAGCAGAAATCACATGGATAACATCCTTTCAGCATTTGTACTTTCCGAAGTCCCGGTTTTTTCTGCCCTTATGAACACAAAATAGCGTCAATTGAATTAATTGCTTTTTTTTTAACGTGTTCTTCACGATTGTCCAAGTCAATCACACTGAAAATATAATTATTACCGCTAAAACAGTTGCCATACTAATTACAACAGCGATTCACAGTTTAATAACATAGAGAACATGATGGAGAAGCCAGATTTTAACCCCATTGTAGACCATTTGTGCAGAGTGGTTTTATGGGCAATGTTTGGTACAGTTTCTTCAATCAAAAATACCTGGCGCCTCAAAAAATGCCAAATAAGAGAATATGCCACATTTTATAAGCAAATGCAAACAATGAGATTGACTGCCTTCAAAGATCCAGATCCATCTTTGATCCTATGGTGCATGCATTATCAGTGCTTGGGATGAGTGGATGAGCATTAAAAGCTGAAAGACTTGGCCAAAAGAAAACTATGTAAGCATTTTCAAAAGAAAGCAGCATTCAGTTCCAGAATACTTTGGCTCATTAAACAAGCCTGCAGAAGAATGAGCATTGCTTCACAATCGAAAATTAACTCTTAGTCTTAGTGGTGAAAGGCTGACGCATACACAAAGAAAGTCCAACACGTTTGCATCAAGAACATTCATCTAATCTCAAACCTTGAAGTTTTAAATTGAGCATGTCTTCCCTTGCCTCATAATTTCAGAAATAAAAGTCGCCAAAGCCGGAAATGCTTTGTCTTTTTCTGCCGTAAATAGTATGACTTATAAGAGCCTTGAGTACTTAATATTTTACACCTGTGTGCATCCATTTTAATGAGAATAATCACTAAAATACCCATAGTGCTGAAATCAGCACAGGATAGGTGAAAGCTTTGTCAAAAACGACAAAGCAAAAACCACGTCACCAAGATGGCGGTTGAAGTTACAGATTCCCTCTTTGTCCCACACATAGTGCTGATAAATGAAACAGACGCAACCACCTTCTGGAGACGGAGAAGACCAAAGCGAGTAAAGACAATGTACACCGCCCATCATGATTAGAGTTAAAACGTTTTTTGGGCAGTCAAAGCGCTTTTTCTCATCACACAGTTTTCCGATTTTCAATCGTGACACCACAATCGAAGGGTACGACTTGTTACCTTTCGACTGCTTGCCTCAGGACAAAAATCCAATGGTCGATCAAAGAATTAAACGCCTTTGACTGCGAGAAAAATGTTTAACTCTAATAACGACGGGCTGTGTAGTGTAAACCTTTGTGACACCATTTAAGTTTACGTCAGATGGCATGGAAATGATAAAGATAGTTCACCTCAGGAGCAACTCCGTAGTGTTGCAGCGTCCTCGAAGCTACAGTAAGATCCGTACTGCCATGATGCTGCAAATTTCAAGAAACAGGAATAAAAACTTTATAAGGTCGAAACAATTTTAGCAAAAGACAAACAACGCCTTTCGGCTTGTTTAAGGGTGGTCCAGTAATGAAAAAAGTAGCACATGTTCCAGCAGAGAAACACATGGTAACTGCAAGGAAATGGCTTCAGAAGTCGTCACTGCAAGTTATCCTCATAAAAACACCTTAATGGCGTCGATGGTTCCAGTGATTCCAAAAAGCTCCTTGAAGCTGTAAGCAAACGCATCCTTATGAAGTTTGTTGGAGTCCAAACCGACACTGTGCATGAGAGTGCCATCGACGTCGAATGTTATGAGCACGCGGCCAGCCATGGCTGCAGCTTTGCCTTCCGGCGCGAGGCAAGAGCCTAAAATAGGATAGGAACGAGGTGGAATGTGGTGCTATGGCAACCTTATATGCGGATGCCAGATGCCACTCATGTGGAGCAACTTTAAACTTTGAAGTTTAAAAGTTTTAACTTTGAGAGGAAGTGGGAGCAGATTTTGGCTGAAAGTTGAGAAGTCAAATCACCGGCTTTTCAACGGTCAACGACGGCTGTACGAAATGAGCTGTATTTTGTAATTTGTATGCAACAAGCTACAGTATACTGCCAAATCACTTATCAGTTACCACGCATTGTAGAGTACACCGTGTGTCGCTTTGTGTCGCTTTTTTTCAACACTAATAGCGATATGTACTGTACCATAGTACGATATTGCACCATAGTACATTACTGAAGTTGCCAAATAATGTCCTTTCTCCGTGTCGGAATTACGGAATCCAAAAACACAACCTGACGGTCAATATTGCGTCCACAAAATAAGGAGGTGAAAAATTGAGCTTTTCGAGGCATTTTGCAAAAATAAGAATGTATGTTGATGCCACAATGGTATCATTTGAATTTCGTAACAACTTGTTCCACTTTCTACAATAAAGAATGTTTAATGCGGGCAGACAGACTGGAAATGGAAGCCCTGGAAGTCCAATGTATTGAGAGGAGAACAGAGAGATACAAGTGACAGTGGGAGAGAAAGGAAGAGTGACATTTTTTTTTAAGCTTTGTGAGTATACTTGCTCATCGTTTAAGACTTTACATGCATTGGTTTAGTTTTAGAGAGATGCAAAATATTTGCCGAGGAAATTTTATAGGAAAATAGAGGAATCTTAGCATATTGACCTAAGTTAATGGGTTATAAAATTGTGGGAGAGAAAGGAAGAGTGACATTTTTTTTAAAGCTTTGTGAGTATACTTGCTCATCGTTTAAGACTTTACATGCATTGGTTTAGTTTTAGAGAGATGCAAAATATTCGCCGAGGAAATTTTATAGGAAAATAGAGGAATCTTAGCATATTGACCTAAGTTAATGGGTTATAAAATTTGAATTCTGAAAATAATTATGTCCAATGGTTAAATGAGTCTATTTACCTTGTCGCTCGTTTGAATTTGTCCTTTTAGGCAATAGAAGAAATTTATTCATGATAATCAGCTTGTGGTGACTGTGATTGCAAGAGGCATAAGGTTGCAAGGCCTTAGCAAGACAAACACAGATGGAAATATTCAAGGAGGACTTGGTGTGTTAACCCTAATTAATGTATGTACTTCAAACACACGAAAACGAGCAAAAGCCAAAGTTAACCCTCGGGCCAAATTTGAAGGAAAGCAGATATGGAGCGGCCAGTTCAGTCTTCTTTGCATTTTTTATCTAGAAACAGCCTGCCTTTTCATTCACTCTTGGAACAATTAAATTCCGAACTTCGTTACCTTCTCTTTCCTCCAATGGCCGATGGTGATGCAAATACTCTTACATTGAGGCGGCTCCATTGATTAATTATACGATTCACTATCACAGTTCGAATATTTGTTGTGGAATAAGCGTAAATAAGCCTGGATCATGATAAATATGGATGGATATGTTTATTTATTTGAAAGTTTTCGTTTTTTACTATTTTTATCTCACTCATTAACCGTAAGAGCAAGTATGAGAAAAGTAATCCTTGAATAGCCATCAACTTCCAACACCGCTGGTTGAATTTGTGAATCAGTCTCCTCCTTATTGCACATGGTTTTTTGCGTTATAATTGAGCATTGGTCAATTGACTACCAATAGCTAATGTAGGGTGAGAGTTACTATTCTTGTGTTCAGCAAAGGGTATAGCCAAGAGAGGGCTTAATGTATTACCAAATGTGAACAAGTCGGATATAAGGGATTGCTTCATGTTTAAGGGGTTTATATTTCAGACCTTGTCCATGACTTAGTGATGTATCTCCTTGTAATCCGAAGTGGTTGAGCTTCAAACATGTGTGATCAAGGCTGGACAAAAGGCTCCAGCGTTATGGCTTCAGATATAGTTGATTGAGCATAATGGAAATTACAATTTTCGCTATTTCTTTTTTGTTCAGCCGCTTCGATCAATAGAAATTCACTCTGGATAATTGTCGTGATGTTGGCATGTTATGATGCAGATGCTTAAGGTTGCTATTTGCTAAATCAGAATCCGAGAGGCTAAGACATTGACTATTTTGTTGCAAACAGCGTCTGGCATAGGAGTGAAAGAATTGAAGGTTAATTATAACCATGTTGAGGGCAGTTCCAGTGTATGTGGACCTGAAAGATGTCTTGGTTACTTCAACCTCGGGAGTGATACACAGGCCAGTGACTAAATGTCATGAGATGTGTAAAGACATGGTCTTACCTTCAAAAATGGCAAGTCGTCCGTTCACAATAAATGTTTATCTCATCCATTGAGTGACACAAAAATGGAGTCATGCTAAAAAACCTGGCAGTGGTATCACATTGAACTTTTTTTCACCGATCCAGGTGGCAAGCAGTTGAAACGCAAGCACTTCTGGTAAAGAATAATGAAGAAATCCGTTTACTGGAATAGGTTTAGGCGGCACTGCATAGTTGCTATGCGCACAGGACTTGCGGCATTATTCTCAATAGTGTTTACCCTTATTCCAGCAACAAATGAATGGATGGCAGTGCCCTTCTTCTCTGTTGCTATGGCTATATTGATTACAGGTGAGGCCTGACTCCTCTAAGCTTTATTCACTCCTAAACAGAAGTTAATGTTGTTTGCATGATATCCAATCAAACCAATGTTATATTGTCCTACATTCAGCATGTCTTTGCACATACATGATCCGCAGGGGATGTTTTGGACTCCATCCTGAAAATAATACCTAGATGAAGAGATTACTTACAAAGTTCGGTCAAAGTATTTACTGTAATACTTTGCCTGTGCTGTGCTTCCGTCCACCATCATTTTCTACAAGGAGTAATGGGACATGCTGTGAAGTTGAAGTGAACGTTCCACATTTCATAATGGGGTCATTTTGTTAAGGGTGCTGAATCAAGTGGTGTGAGACACAGCAGTTTTTAGCCTGCATACAATTTGTTTCCTTTTTTCTCGGAGTCGGGATTCACACCTTTGAACCTAATTTTATTTCTGAAATATCATCTAATCATATGAAAAAAGGAATTTTATGGAAATGAGGGCTGGGCGGATGATGGCCTGCAGATGTAAGTTTGGGAAGATGTTTGAGGAACGCATGGATAGTTTTATGCGGATCGGCTGTTGCAATGGTAATTAAGTTTTGCTGATTCTTAGCACAACACGAAAAAAATTATTGGCACGTCAGAAAGATATACAGTGGAAGAGTGCTTGAAGTGGAAAATGTCTATCAGCATTTGGCCCATCTATCCACTCATATCACACATGTTACATAAAACTCTTTGAACCACGGATTTCAAACAACTTTTATCTTTCTGATACTGTAAACATCCAACACACCCTCTACTCTGACGGAAACAGACAACATCAAACAATCCGGCAATCAACATAAAAACTTTGTGTCAGCGTGGATCACTACCTATCATTACGAACACCAGTTTCGAATGCTTTAAAAGTTGAAAATTCACGATTGTGACATGCATAGCCATAGCTTTAATAATCGAAATACATAAAGCAAAACTGCTTCGCTGATAGCTTTAAATTTACTACAAACGATTGTAAACATAGAAACAAAAGAATGGGGCAGTTCAGCGAAAGCCCTATGCACCATTTAGCATCTGATGACACTCTCTGAACCTTGACAGGACATTTATGGTAGATGATCAAAACGGTACCTTTGGCATGCACTATTCTGCAAGATAAAGAGGTCATTTCCTGTCTGCCAGTTTCACATTCACTTGAACAAATGTTGTCTCTTGGAGGTGTAAGCATGTCAATCTTGTCTCACCTGTTGTCGTCTTCCAAAAGTTTTCATTTTCTTGACAGCGGAGACAGCATTCCACTACCTGTTGTGAAAATTCAAATGCATGAATAAGGGCTTTGCAGAGAAAAGCCAGAGATATGCAGCGACATTGTACTATTCAGTTGTGCAAACATTCCAATTGGACCATCTACATCCTATGAAAGGTTTACAACATCCTAATCTGTCTTCCAGTCTCTCGGTTTCATGTCTCTTCCAGTCTGTGGCAACGTTTTTTCGCCATATCTTTGGGGCATCTGTTCCAGCCATGATCTCATGCTTGGCAGTCGTCAGCTTCATTTTCGCCTAGTAAGCTTTCTGATTTCTATTTAGGAGTTTTCCGTTGGAACTTATTTCTTTCTTGTTTCCCTCAATCTCCTCATCCAACTTTGTCTCTTTTTCCTCTCTTTTCCACCTTTTTTGCATCATACTTATATTGTGAGGGTGCGAATATGAATCCAATTATATTTGGCTGTGTATACAGCACTGCAAGTAGACATGTTTTTCTCGGGATTAATTATAGTCAGTCATTTATTTTGCTTTGACTAACTTGTTCTTCGGGTTTCTTTGTTATCCTCAACAAGCAATATCTGTCCTTTTAAAACAACTTTACATGTATTTACACCCCTCTTTATTTTTGTCCCATCATGCAACAACACCAGGTTTGCACGCCCATTCTGTCAATACTCAGTATTTTTACATGTTTCGTACCTTTGTTCACACATGGAAAAATTCCATCGAGCTCCTAGAAACACCAATAGAAACTGTCCAGTTTTTGTCTTATCTGCAGTCCGGATGTTCAGGCGCTGGGCAAGAGGATAGCTCTGGCAGTCAGCGCGATTTTGTACCTTCTGTTTGCTGGCCAACCAGATCTAAGTCTTCTAGTGCCTTTGCGGTTGGTGAGCTTGCTTACAACCTGGTATATAGAATTTCGAGAATGTAATTGCTGGAGTAAATGTAAATTATTGGCTGATTACTACTGACAAAAACGGAATTGCTGGGTTATGTTTATGTTATATTGAAAATCTATTGACTTCCCTTGTTTTTTCTTTCTAGTTGGTGAGTAGTGCTTGTTCAGAAAATATGTTGAGACGCCATTGATACGTAATTCACACGGAAAGCCACTACTTGTCAAACTCCTTAATGTATCTATGCCCTTGTATGGATTTTATTTCTAGAATTTACTTGCTTGGAAATGATAACACTTTCCTCGCCGGCTGTCTATCCTATCTTCACTGTACTAGTTTCAAGAAACATCCTTTTTTAAAACTGTTTTGTGTTGGATTCATACAAAGCCTTGCCTGGATTTGTAATTTTATAATATTCATATGCTTAAGCCATTTTTAAAATTTTAAGATGCATGTATTTTTCTAGCTCTTGCTAACTCAGGGTGAGTCCTCTAGTTTCCTTCCGGCTATTTCTTGTCACTAAGACAACATTCCTGTAACTTGATATCTGTCATGTGGTTGCTTAGCAAACTATATATGCTCCTGTTTCCCATGTTTTTGCTAATAAAAAATTATGTGAACTCAGGGCGGCAATGCGCTCCTTGGAGCAGCTTGTGCTGTGGTTGCGATGATACTTCCATGGGCCCAACTGGCAGTAAGTGAGGTAGGCATCATTGTTTAAAGCTGGAAGAATGAATTGTTGTATATTATTTTAGATTTCAGAATGTGTTCATGTTGATTGGCCTGGGTGCTCGACTCGTTTCAAATCCTATTCGCTATGGCGCAAAGCTACAGCATCCTTTTCATTTACTCCAAAAGGTCTCATTTATGTTTAGAACCAAGTCACTGTTCAATGGTTGAGTCAGCTGGAGACTTGAAAGTTTTATTGTTTATCGGTGCTTAACAACGTCCAGAATGAGTACCAGTTTTTTATTATTTTTGAGTTTGTTACTTTTGTAAGTCAAGATTAACATCGGCTATGTACCATCTTCAAACGTTCTATTCGTTGTTGTAGGTTGGAATCTGCTCTGAGAACTTGTCCCGGGCAATGACTGCCCTATTCATCACACTTCTGGTAAGCAACAGTTGTGAAGGCTATCATTTCAGTTCTCTTTGGCATTCCAAAAAATCAGGAATATTGAGTGTTGTGTAATATTGACATCCATCTGTAGAAACATGATGGATATCTGACCATGGATATGTGAAAAAACTTTACAAGACCGGACATGCATATAATTGTCGAAAATTAACGCCCGGGAGAGTCTTTTCCGTATGTTGTATGTTTCGTGGTCTGGACGATGCTTTAGGTGTAACATTGCCTTGAAATTTCCGGTCTTAATTTTCAAATTTCATGTTTTTCATGGACTTTTCTTCAGGAAGTTTTTTGTGCTGAAGACAAGCATACAGTTTCTTCTGCACGAATACATGCACGAACTGTGGCAAATATGGCGAGGTCATGTCTTGCAGATTTGAAGGTACGGAAACAGATTTCATGAAAGAAAACAAGAGACAAGTTACAAAGCCAACTTGAACAAACAAGTCACATAGAAAACTAACCAAGAAAAGGAGTGTAATTTGTAACGGTGAAATGCTTAAACATTCTTCAAAGTGGTGATATGGTGGTATGTTGATATGGTGTGAAATAGGATGTAAGGATCATTCTGGCGGTATCGAACTTATGTATCAAACCCCAAGTAAAACCCATTTCTACTACCACCTCAACAAGGTATTTGAACTTTTGAAATTATTTTTTGAAGAGGAATTGTGTTCAACAAGCAAAAGTTGAATTTTTTAAAAGTCTTACCGTCTTCGTACGAGTGTCTTAAAATAGAGATGGCAAGAAGAATCTTTGCGTACAATTAAAACATTGGCTAAATCTATTAGATCATGGCCATTCAAAAATCTATAAAACTATGGTCATTCAAATATAATTTAATGTACAAGTTAAAACACAACAGTAGGCGATTCATGGTACTTAGTTCAATAGACCCTCTCACAATTTATATGATTCAATGTTTGGAAATACATGGGTGCGACTTGAATTTATCGTGCAAATGCTCAATATGTCATAGAACGTTTGATGTAAAGTCATTTAAGCCTGAAAATATCGATCAATCTAAGTTTTCTCCAGTTTTAAAATTTCAAACGGTGAAAATAAATATGTTCCTTTTTCAATTCATCTTGCGGTAAAAAAACACTTTGTACCAAATGTTTTAGCTTAAAAACCTTGTTCCTACAGGAATTTCAGAAGCCCATGCTCCCAAAAACTCCCAACTCCAAAAATGTTTCCAGTTTTCTTATTCCAGTCTAAACTGATGATTCACGAAGTCTTCTGGTACTGACGTCGTAGTTGAAAGGGCTTACGCATCAGATGCACAGTATTGCAAAACAAAAACTAGTCAAAAAACAAAAAAAAAGTAGATTTTTTTTTTATTGCACATGCAAACCTGGTTATATGGCCATTAACAAAACTGTCAAAAAATGTTTGAGCATGGAAATTAAAATTTCATAAGATTAAACTGTAAGTCCTTCACCAATGTATCGTGATTTGTAAGCGTATGTAGTCATACGTGGGACGAATATTGATGCTGTACTACAGGTTATGTGATTTTTGCTTCTGAATTGAGATTTCTGGTTTTGGATTTTTAAACCTGTACGGTTGATGAAGTACAAAATTCAAATAAGTCAATTGCTTGTCGTAAGCCGAAAAGGGAAAAGCCCCCAAGATCTATCCCATCATGATTTTATCCTACTTCATATCGCACGTTGTAATGTATTGAAAATGTCGTTGTATCACAATATGAAATTCCGTATAACATGGGATGATAGCGCGATACAATACCTAAGGTTTATTCTTTCACAGTTGCCTAATTAAATTTGGTATGGTCTGCGACACCACAAATTTGCTATTGAGTTCAAGCTCTTTGTATAAAAACGATACCGTACCCGTACCATACAGAAAAAAAATGAGCATCATTTGGACACTTCTAATTATTGTAACCTGCACCAAGGCTAAGGGAGTTTGCATAACATGTCTATTACAGAAGACATTGTATTGTTGGCGTTATAAAAAAATCCATAATTTCACTGTCTGCTTAGGAAAAACACATACATTAGAAAGAGCGGAAATAGATTTTACAGTTGAAAGTAGGTAATGTCAATGTTTCCTCTTGATATTTTTGGCTTTTGATGTGCGTAAGTAAACGGCGATGGATTTGAATGAGTTGAAATTAGATCATGCCGTAAGTTTTTGCATTATATTTCTTAGCATTTAAAGTTGTCAATTCCATTTGCTATTCCCGTCTTGCTAATTCAACCTTAAGACATCACATAGCAGAATCAAAGACTTCGAGCTTCAATGTATTTCACAGTTTTTAAGGATCAATATTTTCAAATTCTATTTTGCTTTTTGCGGTTGACATTGGCCCATGACAAGGGATCCCGACCAACTTAATGCTGACTTTCAACCCTCTAATATAAAGTGACGGTTCTTCCAACATTTTCTGCTCCGCTGAATACATTTCTCGCTGCCAATGGTGGGAGAGCATGAGTTAATCATGTACCAAGTCAACAAGGTTGACTTTTCTTGTTGGCATTGGCCCATGAATAACCCATCTCCACCCACCACTGGTAGTGGCAAACATATTTATCGGAGCGAGAGACGATGAAAGAACCTGCTCTTGTATTAGAGGGTCGAAAGTCAACGTAGAGGTGGCAGAGATCCCTTGGTCATGGGCCTATTCCAACAAGAAACAGAAAAATTAAGTTAGAAGTTTTGAATTCCTGAAATTGTAGTAAGTGTTTTGGAGATGTTTAAGATTTTTGTTTTTCATTCTGCTATGTAAAATTTCATTGCTAATCTTAAGTTGAATTAACAATAGTGACTAGCAAATGGAATTGTTAAATAGATTGTCATGATGTAATGTCAAATCATTCAATCTTTCACTGTTCATTTATGCTCAAACATATAATTTCCAACAAAAAACTTTAATATTCCTTGTTTCAACAATACAGCTTTTTTGCGCTTTGTTTATTGCATGCATCTTTCTTTAGTAAACAGTGAAAATATGGATTTTTTTTATTTTTCAGTTCTTTACTTAGTTTTGGTGTGGTGTTTGAACCTCCAGGAGCGTGAATTAGATCTCACTTGGGAACTTGGAGCTCTCGGTTCACTATCTGCTTTACAACGCCTGATAAAGGTAATTTTCATGTTTACTAAAAAAACACATTGTTTCCTATGCATGAATGAGCAACTCACTTTCCCACCTGCTATGGGCAGTGCTGCACCAAGTATGACTCACCTTTCTTTGCTTGCTTTCCTAAATGCCTCCCCAAAGAAGTTAAGTTTTGAGTTCAAAGTATTGTATTTTTTTTTAAAGTGCTCACCGACAACTTGCCGATGGAAACGCATGATGAACTACACTGGTTTGGCCTGATTTGACTTGATTGAAGATGCCATTTGACTGGATGCATTTCAATATTACAGATGCTATTGGGTTTGTTGGGAGGTCCATCATTGATGATTGGCGAAACTGTATTTTTCCCAAAGTTCTGATTTATAGCAAGCTGGTACACTATTATTTCTTAAGAAAACCTGTCCTGGGCTTTGTAACCTTTGTTAGTGACCTAATGAGGCCTGATGTCACTGATGCTGATTCATGGATGTTGCTCTTTATGCAAAAATTCAGGTGTAAAAAGCTGCATTGCAGTAATAGATTTTTATGCTGTAAATGGTTCTTTTGTTGCGTCAGCTTCTTGATCGGTAACATTGTTTATTCTTCCTTTTCTTCTACAACGTTTTTTTCTTCTGGTCTGAATTTCCATTTGCGCTGCATGCTTGTTAAGACAGCCTGATGTCCATTCACATCATTTCAAATTGCCCTTTCATTTCCCGGTTCCTACCTATCCTTTTGTCTCTCAAATCTGCTCTCTTCTTCTCTCATTCAATCCTTTTGTGTTCTCTTATCTTTCTTTTCCCCGTCCTCAGCACAGTATAATGTAATGATCTGATAGAGTTTAGAGTGTGTACTTATGTTGTTCAGCTAAATAAGGTAATATGTCTGATATAGGACTTTTGCTCGTGTTTACTCTCGAAACAAGACATGATACAACAACTGACTGTCTAATCTGGTCTGGCATTTGTGGGGAAATTGTTTAAAACCTCTGGATGGCAGACAATGGATATTCTTATTCGACATGCAGAGGGAATGGAGCTTGCTCTCGAGGCCGGGGTGATAGTGGAATCTCCTCGAATACTTTTGGTTCTTCTCAAAAAGCCTCTTGAGGAGATGGGAGAGGTGAGGATTTTTGTAAGAAAGGATTTTGGGTGGAAGTTGCAAGCTTAGAAAATTTGTAGATGTGCAAGGTCGTTGCCTGTTTCTCAAAAAATTGCCAGTGAATGTAGAACGCCATTAGGGAACACTCGAGCCATGGGCTAGGAAGTGCCCTCTAATTCTTGCATTCTTGGGACGGGGATAAACTGAAAAAAAAATCGAGAAGTGCTTAGCAATGATATGGTGGTTTAGATTACTCCTGCCTATTTTGCAATATACAAAGAAAGTTAGATAGTGAATTGCAATATATGAAGATAATTAGAATACATGTTTCATAATTCTTGCTGCATGAAGGAATGCACGTATCTGACCTTATGTCTATGAGGGTTATAACCGTATCTAATCAATTGGTGAATCCCAAGTATGCATGTTTCATTAAATAGTTCTTATTTTCAGCCTTTGAGCTTGTAATGAACAGAAAGCACAGGTGGCCTTGGCAGCAGTTACAGAGGACCTTCGGGCTCCATATGGTATGTTTTGCCAATTCAGTCTTCCTGTGTTTTTAAGTGTTTGTAAACTATGGAATGTCTATAAAGTTGCATGAGATTTGGATCATTGGAACTCATATGTCAGCTGATACTCTTTCCTGTACCAGTCTTCCCATTTTGAGCAGCTCCCTTTTGTCTGGTGTTTCACTCTTGAAAGTCAGTTTGGCTCAAAATTTGTAAATGTTTCCAGCACGCCTTTTTGTTACTAGTTGAGTGGAGCACAGTATTTTCTGTCATAAATTTAAAAGACAACGTTTGCGATATCGTATTTTTTGTTTTTGGCTTCATCACTGAATGCGTGTCGTATTAAGTTGTAACCCAACTACATTCATGACTTCAAAAAAAAATTCTGTGCATAAGACTGGCATATAACGAGAAACAATTCCAATACAACGTTCTGTCATGATAATCCTCCTTTGCTGCTTTTGGAAGGAAACAATGACTGCGTTTTCCTTTTCCCATGCATTTTTTTTGCTACTTTCTGGACCATTTGTTCAAAAGATGCGGAGAATGCGAAAAAATTGGTGGATGAAGGAAGAAGCTTTCTAGATGGCTTTAATGCCGCTATACATAGGGCACGCGAGGTGGCTTACTACCATGTGCCTCTGGATGAAAATAATGAGTCAGATGTTCCCACATTCACAATCGGTGAGGACGATGACGACTTTTTGGAGCATCCCACATCGAACACTGCCAGGTGTAGTGTTTTTGCAACCCGTACCATGAAGAAGAAAGGCCAAATCTTATTTAGAAGTTGCGCCGATTGTATTCAACCATGCGAAGTTTGATTCCTATGTTCAAAAGTACAACTGCAAGAATTTTATTTTTTTTCAAACTTAGGTTGGAGAGGGGTGTTTGCTGTCAAAAATTGTCTCGGTTCTTGAGATGTCTGTGTATCTTCGCGATTTGAAGCTCGACGTCTATAGCATCAACGCCTTTGTCTTTGTGATTGTTGATTCACATTACTACAAATGTTAATTTTGCCAATCATCTTACTCTCCGAGTCACTATTGTTATTGCACATATTCTTGCCGGTATATGCTTTTGTTTTTTGTGTCTGTTGGTAGGTGTTACTGAACTAAAGTAGAAAAAGGTTGGAGGTGCATGTGCATGTGTAGTCTCATGGCATCATATTTCTTTCTCTTCAATGCACGGTATTTTATGACGGAGCTTCTACGCCTCCTGGAAGCCATTTCTCAAAAAACCGCAAAGAAAAGACAAGGATTGCGATGGCGAATCTCTGGTGAGTATCCTGTTCTTGTCCTACGTGACACAACTCTGAGGTCCTCTATTATTTTAACTTTTCTTGTTCTCTAGCGGAGTCAAACTGTTCTAATCTGTTCCAACGTGCACCTGGCAATATTGAGCCGTTTGTTTTCTGTTTGTAGTAAAAAGTCCAAAATGTCACTGTTGCCCTGCAAAGGGGCGACATTGACATTCTGGACGTTTTATGGAAATAAACTTTGTGCAATGGCTTGAGTATCGAATATTCTTGTGGGGGAGTCCTTATTTTGTTTTGAGGAACTAGTTTGTTGGAAGCTACTGCAAGTCAAAGGATCGTCTTTCTTTTTAAGTATGTCCAGTGCTCTGGCAGTTACGTTTGGAAATCGATATTCTAGTATGTGTGTATATGTACAGAAACCTTCAACCGGATGTTTGGACCACATGATCCAGTTTCCAACCCGTCTCGCCCACATGTACCAGAACAGCCTCAATCAGGCCTGGTTTCCCCTCCCTCTAACTCCCCGCGAGCAGCTTCATGCTTGTCGAGGGACAATTCACAGCATGAGGCTCCCTTTTCCAATTACTCAAGGACCAATAGAGAGTCAGGGAGACTTCATAACTCTCTGTGGAAAGTTTTGCTAGAAGGCCCTGCTATGGTGAAGCCACTGCAACTGAAGCTGACAATAAGCGCCACAAGGATCAAGGTAAAAGTTTATATCACATGAATGGAATTTCCTAATCATTCATTTATGTTTTTTGCTGATTCGTTGATTAGGTTCTTATTAACTTGTCCAGTGTATTGTGCGTGTTTTTGGATAGGATAGGGAACGAGTGACAGGCATGGAAAGACGGATGACGTATTTTCACTTGAAAAATAGAAATTTGAATGTGCAAGAATTGGACTGGTCGAGATAAATGATTAGAAACTGGCATCTAGTCAATCGAATACCCTGTAGCCAGTGTGTTAGTTCCTCTTGTTCTGTGTTTGAGCAACAGAAGAAGGTCAAGCGGTGAAAAAGATTAAGTGGACAAATCCGCGTAGTTGACCCGCAATCGCAGATTTGCAATTGCAAATAATGTTGATATGTATGTGATTTTGTTCTGGAAATTTCGGTTAGACAGTAACATCTGCTGCATGAGTGTGTATATTATTGTCAATGTCACATATAAAGTTTTTGTTTGATAAAAACAGCCAAGATTTACATGGGGAGCAGGTTTGTTGACTGTGTGCAAACTTTTAATTTCCAAAAGGCTAGAGGGTTCAGTTTTGTATTGGAGTTTCCCTGATAGTGGACTTAATGTGCTTTCAAGCTTGTTAAATTTGCAAGATGTATTTCATTCAATCGACAAGAAGTCAACTAGGAACATGAGTGCATATAATGTTTGTTTCGTTTTTGTTATCAAACAGCGTGAGAACCTGATGCTTCACTTTATACTTATTTATTACGAATTAGCTATTTATTGCAGGGGGCATTTAAGGTTGCTATTGCAATGACAGCAGCAGCCATGGCGGGACGAGCTGTCAATGTTGAAACAAGTTTTTGGGCTCCTGTAACAGTCTCGTGAGTTTAAATGCCCTATTTTGTGGACATGTTAAATGTGTATGAGAATAAACCCACAGTCAAATGGGAAAAGAATGTGTACAGTAGAACAGGCCATGTATGGTTTTCTGGTGGGGTTTTTCATAGAGGAGTTTATGACAGCAGGCTGATGAAAATTAAAGAATTTGTGAATGTGTTGTATTCCGCAAGAGTAAGGAGTTCCGATCAGATGTCTCCTTATTGTTAGCAAGACCTTTGGATTTCATAACGTTACGTGTGCTGGAGGTTATGGGTTGTCACAGCAAACTCTTTTACGAGTAAAATTTCTAACAATTGGTGCATCCTACACTAGTGTTTTGCACGAAATGGATTTGGCCAATTAACTCCTTAAACCATCAGATAGATTAGTTTGTAAATCATATGAAGAAAGCTAGTTAGTGGTGAACAGTTAACGCTGGAAATGTTGGAAGTACTTTTGTACATCGTATCAAATTTCTTACGATATATCGTGATACGACATTTTTGCTGTATCGTATTGAGGCATTTAAAATCGCGATCGTGATATTATCGCGTGCGATGTTTGTTCGATACAAAACGCGTTACGAAACAGTTGCATGTCGAGATACAGGATCAAGTAGTACCAGTTATGTCTCTGAAAGGTACCGAAGACAGACATATGCACATACAGGTAAATAAGGTAATGATTGAGCCACGTAGACGCCTTTCAGCCATCTTTGGCCCAAAAATCAGTTTTGTTAAACATTGCGGGCAGACGAGGAGCCCAGAGCCCAAAAGGACAACGAACGAAGAGAGGTTGGTGTGTTGTGACTCGTTGAATAGTTATTTATATTTCAACCTTTCTGCATTGATAACCGAAGCGTTGAATGAAAATTAGACGGCAGTGATGTTCTTTTAGCACGGAGAACTTTTTTTTTTTTTTAGGAGCTTTATCAAATACGCGCTCGATACTGAAACCAGTAAAATACCTGAGGACATAATTTACAGCTCGTATTCTGTATCAAGGAATTGCCATCATGTACATCGGTTGAAAGATGCACCTATGTAAGGTTTTTAGAACATGTTCCCTATAATTCATAAAGACAGTCGTAGTGAATGTTTTTGGTGGACAAGTTGCTAAATAACAATAAAAATGGGTTACACCCGTTGTTCTGTTTCACCTTCCATTGTTGTATCGATGCTTAATGTTCAAGCAGGGTGGTACTAATTGTGATTGTACTTGATATGTTTGAGGTATAGATTAACGTATTTTTGCCTTTGTGACCAATGTTAGAAGAATCAGCTTAACCCTGTTCCTATATTGGGATAACCATCTGATGGGACTCCTGGGAGTTGTAATTTCTAGTCTCACTACTCTACTCTGGTCTATTTTTTGGTGGGGTTCCTGGCACAGGTTTGTTGTTGTTGCTGGATACCAGGGTGGTTCATTCAAAGTGGCACTTTTGAGATTACAGGTGTTGCTTTATCCATGGTCCTCCAGTTAACGTGGTTGTTGTGAAAATTAAAGATAACTGGAAATTAAAGCTAAATTGTGTACGGGTCAAGAGGTTTTTCCATGTGGATGAAGCTTTAGAATATTGGAGAGAAAATGCTGGTCTGCAGCTTTGCAGACATTTCAAATTGGAGGGACCCATTATAAGTATGGGTGTTTTACAGGTGAATATTTTATGGGTGAAATTTTTTAAATAGAAACTAAATAGTATGTTTAGTTTAAGACCTCTTTGTTTGAGGGTCTATTTTTTCTGGAATGTCTGAACGGTGTCATTTGGAAGCAAATGCTTCAAAGGAAGTGAAAAAAGTATTTGCACTATTGTTGTACTTATTGCAGTTTATTTGACAGACTTGGAGCAGGTACCTCTGTAAAATGTGAATTGATGTTTTCATGACTTTTTGCAGTCAGAAATAATAAAGTAACCTGACAAGCTCTTGCTTTTTTCCATAATTGTAAAGCATTTCGTGTATGAAAGGGAACCATTTACTTTTGGATCCAATAAAAGAGTTGTATTGGTTAATGAATTGACTCCGTTGGAGGTTGGAACCATTGCAGGGGACTGTGTTGGGTGCGATTTTTGGTTACCTTGTTTTGCTTGTTGGCCACAACAATGATGTGGGATTAACAGCAGCTCTTGTTGCGTGGGTTATATGCGGTGCATTTATCCGTTATAGGTCCGTTATTTATCTGTTTCTTATCCCTCTTCTGGTCTCAGTTTCAGACTCTTTTCCAATAATTAATTTATCTCAATTAAAGAATTTCCTTGGGCGATCCGCTCACATACACATTTCCCCCCTTCCTGTCGTTGCATTCACTGAAAAATTTGTTCAACGTTTGGTAATGATTTATTACCACTCCAGTCTGGCACCTTAAAGCTAATAGAATAATTTCCTTCCTGACATCTGTGACCACCTGTGTTATGGTTATATTCAATTGTCAACTTGTCCTAGATAAGTTTCCGTTAAAGTTTTTTCAACCACTCCTGTTTTTCCAATGCATGGCTATTTCTCTTATTTAACTGCAAGTCGTCTGATGATTTTCCATTCTGACCTGTGTACATGGCAGTTCTCAGTTTGGATATGCAGGTTTGGTGGCTGCCTTTACTGCACCCATCATTGTTCTTGGGTGAGTTTCTTTTATCAGTTCAAATTCCTGGAGATTTTTTCACATAAAGTGGTTGAAAACCTATCAACCTGGTGTGCTCAAAGTCCAGTCCAAAATTCTGATTCTCTGTGAAGTACAGATTTCCGTTCTTGCAAATGGTTTAGAGGCAAAAAAGCGGTAAGAGTAATGTTGAAGTTTGTGTGTTTGACTTCGTGTTTCACAGGTATGAGAGTGCAAATGGTGGATTCGAAGATTACGCCCTGTCTCGCATCACACAGGTGTGGAGGGAAAATCTTCCCTTTCTCGTCTTCATGTGATCATCTTTTGAGGTTGAGAAAAGCAAATTCATCCTGAGCAACATTTTGGGCAACTTATTAGTCTAATGTTGTTCTTTTCCAGTATGACCGTATGTCAGTTTTCAGGCCATGCTGAAGTTTCAAGGGGTTAATCTTTATTTACTAATTTCCAAACTTGAATGCTAACTTGTTTACCAAAATTGTTGTTTGGGTTGCGTCAGACATGTGTGGGTATTTTGTGTTTTATTGCCGTGGAGATGGTTTTGTGGCCTGAACGTGCCGTGAAAATGGTTCACAAAGAGCTCCATCAATGTTTGACAAGCTGTCGATTTTGTACCGCGGCAATTGTGGCGTCCTATATGGACGACGAGTGTGCACGGTATGAGAATAATATCGCATTTTGATGTCTTTTTTTCGTCGAACTTGTGTTTGTTTTGAGTCGCATGTGGAGCTCCAAATCTCTCTTGTAAAACAATTTGGGTTGTTTTTTGCATTTTTTTGTAAAAGTTGGAGCTTCAACCACAAGTTAGAAGACAATAAGTTTTTGTGTCTTATCAGAACTCCTGGGCGCAATGAATTTGCAAGATAAGACTAACATATATGTGAAGGTATCTTCTGTTGTACAATCATACGCAACAAGAGACAAAGTCAGATGGCTCAGAGCTTATGTTCTTCTCTTTTCTGATTTTTCCCTCTACACATGTTTCCCCACATTTGACATCAAAAATACATGTATAACCTATTTTCCAGTCTACAAGTACGTATAAAGGGCACTTGAAGAGAAGACATTGGTGACACGAAAATGTTTCCTTTTGTTTTTCTCGATACAGATGTCGTAAAGAAGCCATCAAAGATGTGGCTGAGCTTGAAAGCAATATCTCACGCAGTCTCGCTCTCCAGGTATTGTGCATTCTTATCTTACTCTTCAATTTGTCTACCTATAGTTGGATATTAAATGATCATTTTTTTTTTCATGTGTTTCCATGACATTGCTTGAATAAAACCTTACGGAGACCTGACTACTTTGGGTTGTTTGCAAACCTATAGTATTTTTTATGGATTACCAATGTGAAGATTTCTCTTCGAGAACTATACTTTTTTTTGTTCTAAAAGACTTTCTGAGCTTTGCATCTTATGAAATTCCTGACTTTTGTAAATGACATATGTCCTTTCAGGAGGTTCTGGCAAAAGAAGCGGTGGCTGAGCCAGAGCTCTGGCATCCTCCTTTTCCTGCTGAGGTGAGAGAGAGAGGGGTGGGAGATAAGTGAGAGGAGAGAGAGGCGAGAGAGGCTCGTGCCTTCCTTCACAAACCTTTTTACTTATGGTGAAATGTTTTTCACAATAAGAGCCTGAAGGGAGAGAGGGGAGAGAGGAGAGAGAAGCTATGTTTGGATAGGACATTTATAATGTAGTATTAATTGTCTTGGTGGTCACAAACTGTTGAATTGGGAACATAATAGTAGACTGTTTTCAGTTGACTGTCATTTAGATGTTTGGAACCTGACATAGAGTTGACCATTTTTTTTTTGTTTTTGGCTTAGTTTGTCATTGACTTTGATAAGGTTTGATGACCTGTCAGGTGTACAGTCGTCTGATCAAAAGCCAATGTCATGTATTGCGACTTCTGGTAAGTTTTTTTTTCTCTCTATTTTCAGCCTCTCAGATATCTACTTTCCGGTTCTTCCTTTTCTCGTCTCTTTTTGTATGAAAGAGCTGTAGTAACAATCATTGCTATTTAGCGTTTAGGTCGCACAATGTTTAAATTAGAGGACTTGATTGATTTTTCTCCGCTTGTAGTGAATTTAAGATGCTGTTGCACCTATTCAATGTGTTTTTCGTTTTCAGTTTGTTTCTTGATTTGTTTCACAGTTCTTAATCAGCAGTCCAGGAGTAAGCCGTCCATTATGATTTAGTTTCAGTTTCCTTTTTCTGAGTTGCGTACTTGAATCCACTTGACCTGACTCGTTCTGAGAAAATCAAGGGAACGTGTCTTCTTTTGGATGTTTGTTGTTTCAGTATTTTATGGATTGCAGTTTGCAAGCGACTTTCACTGATGTTTCCGAAGATCAAATGGCTCGTTTCGTTCAACCATTGAAGTAGGTACAGTTGGTTGAGGCTCGTGGAAAGCAAATTATTAACATTTATAGTTCACAGGTGGTTTAATCTTTTTGCATCAAAAGTTGAGTACATTTCTGTTTGAATTGGCGAATTAGTCTCTTTCCATACGCCTGGCAGACGTACTTGAGTATTGTTGTGGATAATGTTGGGACGTGGGTGTATCCAAACGCACTATGCCTTTTATGTCTTTTATGCCTTCCTTTGCACTCATTGATTTTTCTACCATTCTTTGGATGCTTTTGGGCATCTGAGAAGACTACATGAAATTGATAGTTAAAATTTTAATCTGAAACTATCCCAGAACGACTTTTTCTTATGCGGAAGAGTACACTGTCCATTGTTATTAGATTTAATAACACTAGTTCGGTCACGAATGTTTTTTGGCCGAAAATCATAAAATAGTGTTAACAACACTATGAAAGGAAGTGGATTCCAATCTGCCACGTCTCCTTGCACTAAATTAGTCTTATATGTTCTAATATCGCATTAACACTAAGAAAATCCTTTGCGCGAATAATGATGGGCAGTGCAGCTTTCGAACTAAAGGTCAAAGTCAATGCTGAAAGAAACTCCTAATGCTTATCAAAAACGTCTACCGCTTAGGTCCAGCGACCTTCAAGTATTATAGTATCCTTTCAAAACATGACTGTTTTGTAGATTACTTCTGTATGAAAATGTATGCATAACCTGTGAACATATATGCAGAACCTTCCTTTTCATTTTTTGCCTCGTTTGGGAGAGGATACAGAGAACCACTTAAAGCACTTGAAAAAGAAATGTTGGCTTCTCTCGACATTCTTCTCGATGCCTTAAGACCCAATTCGGTAAAGCCACCTGGCAGCTGTAATCACATTGCAGAAAATCCAAGCCGTAGTGAAGATATAGAGCATGCCTCACCCGCTCGACCACGAAGTGGAAGTGAGACAAATAATCCTTTGTCCTCTTCAAATGGGACGACCCTCGGCTCTCCAGATGGAAGGAGGACCACCGAAGCTGCAAAACAAGGAGCCAGCTGTCACCCATTATTGCGCTTAAGTTCTCGGGGAAATCTCTTTCCCGATCCTTCATCGAGTAATTTGCCTCAGGATTTTGATGATAAACCTGCGCTTGACGGCTTTGTCCACAGGTACTTGGAGATCGTAGAGCATCGGATATCTTTTCAAATGTCTTAATCTAATGTTAACATCTTCGATAAAATGTTAGTGCATATGCCAAAGTTCGACAAGGACGTCGTATCTTTCTTTCTTGGGAAATTTGTGTCTTCTTCTTTCTTGGGCTTTCATTGTTGGACGCACAAAAGGACAATTTTTACATTATGGGATTTTCGCGTGTTCAGAGCTTGTAATGAGTGGGTGGAAATGTCGCAGGTATGAGGAATTGCTTACAACACTAATTCGGGACAAAAGAGAACATCCTGACTCTGACATAGTCAAAAACGCGGTTGTACTTTCATTCAATTCACTTGTTTTCAGGTATAAAAGACAAAAACGGGATGGTAAATCTCTTATCCTTTTCTTTTGCGGTTTATAGACCGCTACTGCCAAAGCATTAGTTGAACAAAGAAATTGTGGAAGCCTGTGATCTTGTTTCCCCTTCTATGTGTTGAGGGATGCTCATATTGGGGTGTCGATTTTACTGAGAAAAGAGTTCACCTTGTATTGTTATTATAGAGTCAATGACACTATAACACTAATTGTTGTTTTCTTAACGCTTATTTTTTAAACGGTTCAAAATCAGCCACGTCAGTTGGAACTGAATCAGAATGAATAACGCTAATATAAACTTCATGCTGATGATTTCTTTACTCTGATAACGATTCACGATATATCTTGGTGTTGAATGTGTGGTTTTGGAGGGTTTATAATTCAGTATGAAGGCACTTATGGAAGAGACACTAAAGTTGGAGGCAGAGGTTGTCGAGCTTCTTCAGGTGAGCTCTGTGGCAATTACTGTTAAGTTTGTTTTTCCTTAAAAAACCTTCATTTCCGTACTTTTGTGAAATGCTTTTTTGCATGTTATGTTACGTCATGTTTCGTTACAATGTATGCAGTCCGATTAATGCTTTACTTACTACCTCGCCGAGGGATATTTTGTTATAATTTGTCAAATTTGTAGAAATATTTGTGAATATGAATGAAAGGGAACTTCAAGGGTGTAATGATTCTGACTCCGGTTTTGATGAATGTCTGACAGGTAGAGAATCCCTTGGATGATAAAGACATAATTAGTTTTAAAAGCCACTTATCGGGCCATGAAAGGCACTCCGAGTAATTGTTTATCTACTACAGGTTTCGACTTCTTTGGGAAAACTACATAAGAGTTGGAGCAGGTACTTGAATGTTACACATGTCCCACTATTACCCGTAAGATCAGTTTACTGCAATTTTCAGACCTCCCATCTACGAAAGTCCTGTATCAAATGTCAAATGATGGGATAAATGGTCGAAAATTTTAAGGCGGCATATGTATAGTGAAATTTATCTGATGGGGGACAAACTTTGACAAACTTGTTTTGAAATTCTTTTTGTAATGATTTCAGAGGTTAGATAAATGAGCTAATAAGTTGTGCAAAGCTAGTATTATCTCGATAAATTGACGCACGCATCAATCTTGGTAACACTGGTAGTAATAAATTATGTGGTGAAATATGTAATGTAACAATGTTTTTTGAAACTGTGAATTTGATTTATTTATTTATTTGGTGGAAGGTTTTTTTCTAATTCTAAGTCGATGTTACGATAAACAGTACAAATAATCAAAAAAATGTAAATTTTGAACCAAACACAAGCAAGTAGGCTAAAATTCTTTTGGAAGTTTGTCATCAGTTGTGAATAATTTAAACTTTGTCAAAACAACCCGTGATGCATATCGTGAGAAATTTTACAATGGTCAATATAGGTGCCAAAACGGGATATATTATGAATTCATCGGCATAAGAGCTTAAGAAAGATCACTTTCTAATTTGGACCAATGAGGGAAGCACGATGAGTACTCAATGCTTTTCCAAAATTCTCTCATACAATTGAGGAGATACTAGTTGATCATATAGAATAATGGTAGCAAATATCGAGATTCTGTTGGTCTATCTTTTGTTTTAGTTGTTTTGAAGGGTTCTTTGTTACAATGGCGATTTATTTTATGACTCAAAGGTTTAGCCCTATCAAGCATTATTTGAGCCAAAGTAAGCTTGCTTCGTTGGGCCATTTCTGACTGTCCAGATCCTACTTGTACGGCTATAAACTTCCCAATGATAGAAACAAGCTTTACTTTGGTCCAAAAAATGCCCTGATGGGGCTGAGCCCTTATAGTACTTGTTGAACTTCAACAGATTGTTGTACCGAGAACATTGGAACTTGGATGACCCATTTTCGATTTTAAGCATGGTAGAGCTAGTAACCAATGTCTGTGCAACTATTGAACTGCGGCGAGTTTCTATTGGCCATAGTAATTTGTTGTTTAAAATAAGTCGCTTGTTATATAACACTTGTTGTAAGTTTGAGGTGTAAATTATTGAGTTGGAAGTCAAGGCAACAGACAAAAATGCAGAAAGGGACAGGTAAGAAAAGGCAAAATAGATGATCACAAAGTAGATTAGAAAAGGTTAGAATAACAATGATGAAAGTGGACTAAAGTCATGTAGTGACATCTAGATCTGTAGCTCATGTGATCCCAAAAGGTCACTACGCTCTTTTTAATTTAGGACGAAAGCGCAAAGTGTCCTTTCGTAGGAAAAGAGAGAATCAAATCTAAAGGGAGAATAAAATTGAAAATAGAATTTAAAACAAAGGTATTGAAAGAGAGATAACAGGAAATAGAATTCTAGCATGCATTCTTGAGTAAGTTTGGAGCGAAAGAGAATAAGTATAAATACAAATTCGCATCCCCACCACCTTTGGATTGATTTTGTGTTGTCCGGATAGTTTAAAACAAACGAAAATAATTGTTCGTAATTATAAAACATAAGAATATGGAAAATAATCAAAAGTCCAACGTCTTCGATGTTTACAAAAAAAGGTTAAAATAAATATTTTTAAAGTTTAAAACAAAAATAAAAATTAATTAATTTAAATGTATCAAACTTTTAAATTACGAAAATTTAGCTATTGAAATAAAAAAATAAAAAATTACAAAAGTTTCTGTAGATGATGATAATTTTTTTGTTTTTCTTAATATTTAAGGGTTCATTTATTATTATTATTTTTTTGTTTTTTTTAGCTTACATTTGAGAAATTTTGTTTATAATGTAATTTTCAATTGAATTTGTTTAAAATGCAACTTTTGATTAAATCTTTGTTGTCTATTTTATTTTTTCGTCTGAATTTGAGATAACTTATTTATAACACAAATTTCGATTGAATCTATTTAAAATACAATTTCTCATTGAAATTTTTTATCTAGTTAGTCTTGAATATCTACATTGCACGCATTTCATTTTTATCATTTGATAACTTATTATTTTAAAATTTTAACGTTTGATTTCTTTAAAAATCATGTATTTAATTTATTATTGTTGCAAATTTTAAACCACTCAATTATTTGTTGTCCACCACCCAATTAGATGATGATGTTATAGTTTTTTTTATTTTTATTAATAAACATTTATAATAATTTTTAAATATATATATATATATATATATATTAAAAGCATTTAATGCGAAAAAAAATAAAAAATTAAAAAAAAAAAAAAAAAAAAATAATTTAAAAAAAAAAAAAAAAACAAGTACATATTAAACCCTAATGGAGTAAAAACAAAAGTAAATTTTGGCGGTTACAAAATAAATGTTGAAAAGTTACAAAATGCGCGCAAACAAAAAAAAAATGCAAAAAAAAAAAATGTTTTCCTTTAATGATTACCGCGTAATTGTTTTGGCCAACAAACCATTAAAGTTCACTTTTTGGCTAAAAAAAACAAATTGCAATGTAATTCTAAAAAAATTGAAAAAAAATATAAAAACAAAAAAAATGAAAAAAAAATGATACAAAAAAAAACAAACAAAAAAATAATTATAAAATAATTAAAATAGACAACAAAGATTCAATCAAAAAATGTATTTAAAAAAAATTAATTCAATTGAAATTTGCATTATAAACAAATTATCTCACATGTAAGTTAAAAAAAAAAACCAAAATTAATGATTTAACCCTTAAAATATAAAAAAAAAACAAAAAAATATTATTATCTAAAAAAACTTTTGTATTTTTTTTATTTTTTTATTTTAATGGCTAAATTTTATTATTATTTTTTTGTTTTTTTTAGCTTACATTTGAGAAATTTTGTTTATAATGTAATTTTCAATTGAATTTGTTTAAAATGCAACTTTTGATTGAATCTTTGTTGTCTATTTTTATTTTTTTGTCTGAATTTGAGATATCTTATTTATAACACAAATTTCGATTGAATCTTATTTAAAATACAATTTCTCATTGAAATTTTTATTTAGTTAGTCTTGAATATCTACATTGCACGCATTTCATTTTGACCATTTGATAATTTATTATTTTATAATTTTAATGTTTGATTTCGTTAAAAATCATGTATTTAATTTATTATTGTAGCAAATTTTAAACCACTCAATTATTTTTTGTCCACTACCCAATTAGATGATGTTGTTATAGTTTTTTTTTTTTTTATTAATAAACATTTATAATAAATTAAAAAAAACTATATATATACATATTAAAAGCATTAAATGCGAAAAAATTTAGAGTTTTAAAAAGAAAAAAAAATCAAATATATATTGAATCCTAATGGAGTCAGAACAAAAGTAAATTTTGGGGGTCGAAAGTTACAAAATGCGCGCAAACAAAAAAAATGCAAAAAAAAAAAAAAAAAAATGCTTTAATGATTACCGCGTAATTTGCGTGGTTCACACTTGAAAAAGGGGAAAACGGTATGGTATGAAAACGGTACTTTTTTTTGTCCGCAGTGAACTGGCACGTGACGCCAGCCTACGTCAACTAGCGTGTCGTGATAGGAGCCACTTGCCCGTACGAAAAAGGAAACACTTTGCGGACATGATATGTATGAATCCTTCCAAACCAAAATGCATTGCCACGCAAGCGCTTGTACAGGCCGAAAATAACCGCGAAGGAACTTTGGACATGCCCTTTTTTTTTTCAATCGGTGTTTTTTTTTTTTTTTTGACATTACGTGTTCTCTTATGTGATTGGTTCCCTAGTTTGTTCATAAGTTTGCGACGGAATTAATTCCAGTACGGTTCATGTCCGTGCGCTTCGTTTTCGAAATTCTTCAAAAACGAAAAAAGTGCATTCCGAACATGATGTCCGATGGCGTACGACAGTTGCCGTTTGCTTTATGCAGCTCTCGAGTTTTTACGCATAGAACTGCATCTTTTGTCTGCCGCTACGCTCCAAAACGGTCGAAACCGACCATCCCAACCGTCACCGCCGCGTTTTTTGTCATTTTATGAAATTTGGCGTACGGATCCCAAAATTTATGACATCGTTTTCCCATTTTTCCAAGTGTGAACAACGCAATTTGCGTGGTTACTTGAAAAATGGGAAAACGGTATGGTATGAAAACAGTACCTTTTTTTGTCCGCCGTGAACTGGCTCGTGACGCTAGCCTACGTCAACTAGCGTGTCGTGATATGAGCCACTTGCCCGTACGAAAAAGGAAACGCTTTGCGGACATGAAATGTACGACGCCTTCCAAAACAAACTGTACTGCCACGGAAGCGTTCGTACAAACCGAAAAAAACCTCGGAGGAAGTTATAACATGCCCAAAAAAAAACCACGGGCGCCCGACAAAAAAAAACAGCAAAGGACCAAACAGGACCAAACAAACACCTCACTCGAATCTCTTTCTTTCACAGCGTCCCAAGATGTTGAAAAGTCTATCAAAACTTCCCCAAGCAAAGGCTTTTTTTTATCCGTGTTCTTCTTGACAACCTCTTTCCGTTGGTAGTCGCCGCTCACTCCCAATGTATCTTTATCCTCACCTTTGTTTTGGTTGTCTTTTTTTCTTGACAACTTAATTTTAAACTTGCAACTTTTGATGAATGTTTAGAATTTAATGTTACTTTTGTTGCAATCTACTAACAGGCTAAAAACCTTCGTATTTATAAATATTTAAAATTTTTATAATTTTCAATTCATACTCATCAAAATCATTATAAATATAACCATTAGTTTTGTAAATTACTCTATAATTTTTATAAATTTATAAGATGAATCTTCTAAATTTTGATTTTTGCTAGCTGTAAAGTCAAAAATGAATCTACCAAAAAACTAGGTCATCTTCGCAATGAAATCGTCTTTTAGACTATTAGTAAAACCATTCAATTCAAGGAAGTTTAATGTTATAATTTACACACACACACCCTATCCCTCACTAACACACCCACTCCTCTTTAATGACATTTACTACTTGTAGAGGCATTTTGTAAACAATCACGGGAGATACACGATAATAGACGACACCAACCATCCCGTTTTAAGTCAAATTTCACATGAAGGCACGCCTCCTGTCACGAGAGGTGAACCGGAACGAGATCGTTGGACGAGACATAAAATAGAGGTGTTGTTAGTTAATTCGGTCAAACTCCAAAAAAGCCCAGGGAAGCATTGCACCAAAGAGCAATGGCAAAAAATCGCAAGTGCCGTCAGTCAGGTACCAGACAACAAAGGCCGTTCAATTGCCTCATGTAAGCAAAAACTAATCGACCAAAAAAAAATATATATATATAAAGATGCAGTAAGGAGAGAGAAAGAAACAGGGGAAGAACCTCAAGGGACCTTTTTTTCCATATTAGACCCTATTCTACACTATCGCTTTGACACAACGGGGTTGAAAGGTGGACGGGGAGAATTCGGAGCGATTCAAGATATGGCAGGTAATAATGCGAGATCAAAAGTAAGTTCACAGAAACAAGTGATACCTAAAAATGAGACACAAAATCAAGGGAGGCAAAACTTAAAGCAACATGAACCTGGTCCAAAAAACATAAGCATCCAATTACAGAGAGTGAGATTTACGGCCAAAAAGGAAGACAAAATGAAACAGGTGTGCGAGGCAGTCCAATTTTGGTGGACGAATTTACAAGTGAGAAAAATAAAGCGAGAGTAGATGGAAAAAGTGATGACATTGTAGAGAAATATGACGCGTTTTCTCGAGGTAAAAGTCATGTCCAACCTATAATTCCGGATGAATGGTGCACAATGCAAGAAAGCGACGATGATGACGACGAAGGAGAGTGCGAAATGTGGGGGGGGGGCTTCTAACATCGCAGAAGAAAGGGTTAAAGAAGTCTTTAGCTTGACAAAGAGCAAAAAATCTCTGCGCCAACCAAAACAGCCCTTAGCATGAAGACAGCCAACATTTTAACAATTTAGTGTCGATGCATCCAAAATCCCGAACCTTGTGGGAGCAAAAATTAGGGGAGTTCGCGAGGATGAAGAAAACGATGCCTCGTCCCAAGGAAATGATGATTTCAATGGGTTGGTGGGAAGAATTTTTGGTATTATCAATAAGGCGGATCAATCTGATAAAGAGAAAATGGAGGCTATACAAAGGTTTAACGAAACGAGAGCAGAACTGATCCAACGTCGATCAGCTTTTCACATGGAGTGTCGACGGAAAGACGAAGAAGATAAAAGAGAGAAAAAAAAAATGAGAGAGAAGAACATATGCATGCAATTCGTGAGAGAAAAATAAAACTTGAAGAAATGAAGGTGAAAAATAAGGAGGTGCGTCTAAAATTAGAGTGTGCCAAACGCGACGTCAACTACTAAAAACAAGAAGTGGGTAAGGTTCAATTTAGAAAGGTTATTTTCACATGTTTCCTTCACTTGTACTTAAATAGATTACAACAAAGACTGTACATTTGAAAAAACCATCAATAGTTCATATTAACAAAGACTAGTCGCAAGCCTAACCGAACAGCCTAAGCAACATGAGCTCCGTTTTTACGTGTAGTTAATATATGTTTCCGTTGCTTTTGTGTCTCTTAAAGATGCAGGTTATTTGTTATGGATTATAAGGCTTTCGAACGTGGAAGTGAAACAAACTTGGAGCCAACACCTCATATTCAAATTTGTTGAAATACAGCTTATAGGATTGTTTGTGTGTAAGTTATATGAAATTAGTCAATCGATGAAAAGACGACTACGAAATGGCAGTATATCGAAACGTTTTCGTAGTATATGTTTTGTATTTTTTCGGTTTTTGAGGTTATTTAAGTCATGTTTTTTGTGTGAGTTTTAAGGATCCACGTTCTTGTTTATCAAATATAAAACATAATTTTCGTAGTATATGTTTTGTATTTTGTCGGTTTTTGAGGTCATTTAAATCATGTTTTTTTGAGTGACTTTTAAAGAGGCACGTTCCTGTTTATGGAATATAAAGCATCCTTTTTGTAGTATATGTTTTGTATTTTGGCGGTTTTTGAGGTCATTTAAGACATGTTTTTTGTGTGAGTTTTAAAAATCCACGTTCTTGTTTATCAAATATAAAGCATCCTTTTCGTAGTATATGTTGTGTATTTTGTCGGTTTTTGAGGTCATTTAAATCATGTTTTTTGAGTGACTTTTAAAGAGGCACGTTCCTGTTTATGGAATATAAAGCATCCTTTTTCGTAGTATATGTTTTGTATTTTGTCGGTTTTTGAGGTCTTTTAAATCATGTTTTTTGAGTGACTTTTAAAGAGGCACGTTCCTGTTTATGGAATATAAAACATCCTTTTTGTAGTGTATGTTTTATATTTTGTCGGTTTTTGAGGTCATTTAAATCTTGTTTTTTGAGTGACTTTTAAAGATGCACGTTCTTGTTTATGGAATAGAAGGCATCATAAAAATGAGACAGACATGGAGCCACCACCTTAGATCCAAATTTGTTGAATTAAAGTTTGTGGAGTTGCTTTTGTATAAATTATATGACATTCGCCAACGGAAGCGAACACCTATTTGAATGGGCACTTTATGAAATGTATTTTTTGGAATTATTTAATGTATGTATGTTATGATTTTGAACGTCATTCAAATCTTTGTTTTTTCTTTATTTTGCAACTATGTGAAGACAGCGATGCCCCATGTATGAGAGGTGTTTGCAATGCAAGACAGAAACACACACAAATGGTGATTTTGTAAGTAATATGGGTTGATGTGTAAACATAATCTGAACACCTATATATCTTCTAATGCGAACCCACAAAATTTTACGGAAGTGTCTTCATTCTGATAAATTACGCTGGTTATAAATGAACCAAAAATAATTCACAATGGGTATTCTTACATGGTTTCAATATTGTTAAAGAAACATAAAGTTATGATTCTAACATTATTTCCATCAATACACGAGATCATTCAAAACGTTTGAGCTTGAAACCTTTTTTGGTAAAAAGACATCACAATACAAAGTTCACACTTCTTGTGTGAAATTGTGATATTTCCGATTACAATCCGCAAAACACTAAAAACAAACCATCTAAAACCAACCACAAAAACGCAAAACATAAGCGTATAAACTTCAATTGCACGCCATTTCATCGTGTAAACTATACAAAAGGACGTATAAATCAAGTAGTAATTAAAATAACACGCATAAAAATAGCATAAGTAAATGTGCTAGACTCAAAAAACCCTTTTTCTAAAGTTTATACAGCCATAACAATGCCCACACTCTTGTTAAACTCTTAAAGTCTCACTTATACAGCTACTTATCATGTGTATGAATCATGCACAAATTTTGCATGAAACTCAATCGCTGTATGTGGCTTTAACGAGCATTATGTCACTCCATCTCTCCTAACTCCACGTCATCAATCACAACACGGGGATCAAGACATAATTCGCGAAATAGAGCATATCTAACTGTGATTCGCTCGCCTCATGAAGCTGGTTCGACATGGTTTTGTCCCTCAAACATAGTGTACTCTCTCCAGCGCAATGGCAATAGATCGCCATTCAAAATCATAAAATTATGTAAAACACAACAAACAACTGCAACTGTTGGCACCATCTCTTCTTTTACAAAAATGTTTCGCAATATTTCCCAACGACCTTTTAGAACGCCAAGAGCCATCTCTATACGTACTCTTGCTATCGCCAGTGCTTTGTCTAAAGATTTTTGCAAAGCATTCTCTCCATTTTTTGTACAGTATCCTTTGATTAGAAAATCACATAAAGGGTAGGCCGCATCTCCAACAATAACTGGTCGAACTGTGGTACCACATATTTCTTTCACATGCTATGTTAATATTTAGTGATTCCTTAATCTTGTGTACACCGCCGAGGTTTGAAATAACGTGGAGTCATGGGTCGATCCAGGTCGATCACAAAACACATCCCAAAAAATAAGATGTGGTCACAAATTACTTGGAGATTCACACTATGTATTCGAAATCGATCGCAGTACTCAAAGGCATTTTCAATCGGTCGTCGTGAGAAGAAGATAAGAGTGCCATCAATAACTCTAGCTATCTAGGAAATCCCAAAAATCTCTTTAAACCCCTCAATTATTTCTTCCAAAACTTTCCCGTGAGGGCGTTGAATATATATAGTTTGAAGCGGGCCAGCTAATACTAAGCAAATATCTTAGGTATAATTAGCTATGGTGGATATACCAATACAAAACATTTTTGATAACACAGTAAGAGGGGTGTTATGCGCTAACCGGTGTAGCACAACAACACAAGCTTTATTCAAGTGTATCGCATCTTGATAGCGGGTATGTCGTTTCTGAACGTATAGCCCCATAACCGATATAAAATTTTCAAAGGTAGATAGGGTCATTCGAAAATGCCTCTTCTATTTTCTGTCTCTATGTATGCAATCGATATTCAGCCATACAGTGTTGCATATATCGTCCCAAAAACTAGTGGAACGTGGAAAACCCACCATACTCAACCTCGGGGTAGAGACACGTTACGCCTTGCTCTCAGCACTTTCAAATGTTTATGTCACATCTCCAGTTGTAGTATAATAAGCAGAATACGCAACATCAACTAGTGGAACGTGGAAAACCCACCATACTCAACCTCGAGGTAGAGACACATTACGCTTTGCTCTCAGCTCTTTCAAATGTTTATGTAATATCGCCAGTTGTAGTATAATAAGCAGAATACGCAACATCTTTCGCTTCACATGATTTTTGAATGAATCCATTTTTTGAAATTGGCCCCTACCCAAACTGTACAAGGTGAAAAGGCTATGGAGACTCAAAGACGAGCAATCACGTTAAAGAACTGGTGAAATAAGTTCTGGTAGAGTGAGAGTGTGTGTGAGAGATGGTGAGGGTGAGTGAGAGTGTGGTTGTGGAGAGCGAGAGGGAGAAGGAGAGGGAGAGGGAGTGGGAGAGGGAGAGGGAGTGGTAGAGGAAGAGGGAAAGAGAGAAACCATTTGTAGTATTTTTGATTGAAAGTTTTTGTATTGATGTTTAGTATTTGTACAATTTTTGACATGTAAAATTATCATTTTTACGATTATTAGTGTGTATAATCACCTTTAGTACAGCAATAATAGTATGTTTAATTAAGGTACAGTAAAGTAATTAGTAAAGAAGAAGAACTATCATGACAATTAGAAGTAATGTATAACAAGCATTTGATCACTTTTTAGTATAAAATAAGTATTTAGAAAGTTTAAGTAAAATTACTATTATAACAGTTAATAGTGTGTACAATTAGTGTTGGTACACTAAAGTAATTAGTAATGTAGAAGAAGTATTATGACAATTACAAGTAATGTATAACAAGCATTTGATCAGTTTTAAGTATAAAATAAGTATTTAGAAAGCTAAAGTAAAATAACTATTATAACAATTATTAGTGTGTACAATTAGTGTTGGTACAGTAAAGTAATTAGTAATGTAGAAGAAGTACTATGACAATTACAAGTAGTGTATCACAAGCATTTGATCATTTTTTAGTATAAAATAAGTGTTTAGAAAGTTTAAGTAAAATTACTATTATAATACTTATAAGTGTGTACAATTAGTTTTGGTACAGTAAAGTAATTAGTAATGTAAAAGAAGTATTTTGACAACTACAAGTAGTGTATAACAAGCATTTGATCAGTTTTTAGTATAAAATAGGTATTTAGAAAGTTTAAGTAAAATTACTATAATAACATTTATTAGTGTGTACAATTAGAATTTGTACAGTATAGTAATTAGTATTGTAGAAGAAGTATTATGACAATTGCAAGTAGTGTATAACAAGCATTTGATCAATTTTTAGTATAAAATAATTATTTAGAAAGTTTAAGTAAAATTACTGTTATAACAGTTATTAGTGTGTACAATTAGTATTGGTACAGTAAAGTAATTAATAATGTAGAAGAAGTATTATGATAACTATAAATAATGTAGAAGAAGTATTATGATAATTATTAATAATGTATAAGAAGCATTTGATCAGTTTTTAGTATAAAATAAGTATTTAGAAAGTTTTAGTAAAATTACTATTATAACAATTATTAGTAATGTATAATTAGTAGTTGTCCAAGTTTGAGAAATGTATAATTAGTATTAGTACATCTATATGTTTGTATAGTTAGTGATAACACAATTATTAGTCTGTATTCTAGTAATAGTACCGTTATTAGTCTAGAAATAGTGTTGTTACTAGTTTGTACAATTTGTATCACTATAGTTCTATTATTATAGTTTTTACCATGTGGTATTAGTGGTAGCACAATTATTAGTACGGATAACTCTCTACAATAGAGAAATCAATATAGTTTTTAGTATGTGTAATTAGTGTTAGCACACATATTAGTTTAGATAACTCTCTTCAATTAATATCAGATCAGTTTTTTGTTTGTATAATTAATGTCAGCACATTATTGGTTCATGCAATTAGTATAGTACAGTTTAGATAACTCTCTTCAATTAATATCATATCAATTTTTTGTTTGTATAATTAATATCAGCACATTATTGGAATTAGTGTTAGCTGTTGGTACGGTTATTATTGTGTAACATTAGTATAGGTACAGTTAGTTTGTATAATAAGTATTATTACAGTTTTTAGTATGACTATTATTGTTTTACTGTTAGTAGTTTGTATAATCAATATTGGATCAGCTACTTGCCTACTTGCCTGTGTAATTAGTTTGCCTGTGTAATTAGTTTTAGTGTGTAATTAGTATTACTGGTCTGTAGAATCAGTTTTAGTACAATTACTAGTCTCTATAATTAGTATTAACTACTTGCCTGTGTAATTAGTTTTAGTGTGTAATTAGTATTACTGCAGTTAGTAGTTTGTACGTCTGTGCAATCAATTTTAGTGCAATTACTAGCTTCTACAATTAGTATTAACACAGTTGTTAGTCTGTATAATTAGTGTTAGTAAATTACTGTTACATCAGTATAAGTACAGTTAGTTTTTATACTAAGTATTTTTACAGTTTTTAGTATGAATTATTATTGGTTTACTCACCTTCAAAGCCTGTATACTAAGTATTTTTACGGTTTTTAGTATGAATTATTATTGGTTTACTCACCTTCAAAATCTGAAAACGTTCCACTCGTCTCAACCGATTTGCTTTGCAGTAAAGGAGTTAGTTTTTATACTAAGTATTTTTACAGTTTTTAGTATGAATTATTATTGGTTTACTCACCTTCAAAGCCTGTATACTAAGTATTTTTACGGTTTTTAGTATGAATTATTATTGGTTTACTCACCTTCAAAATCTGAAAACGTTCCACTCGTCTCAACCGATTTGCTTTGCAGTAAAGGAGGAGAGAAGCAGTATCAACAGAGAGTGGGAGAAAGGTAACCTTTTTTTTATGGGAAAAATGTACTTTTTTTTCCATAGGTGTTTTTTTTTTTTTTTTTTTACATTACATGTTTTTCTTATTTCATTGGTCCTCTGGATTGTCCATAAGTTTGCGAGGGAATAATATCTTGTACGGTTCACGTCCGTGCGCTTCATTTCGTAATTATTCAAAATCGAAAAAGTGCATTCCGAACATGATATCCGATGGCGGACGGCAGTTGTCGTTTGCTATTCACAGCTATCAAATTTTGACGTTTAAAACTGCATTTTTTTCCGCCGCTACGCTCAAATACGGTCGAAACCTACCGTTTCAACCGTCACCGCCCGGTTTTTTGTCATTTTATGAAATTTGGCGTACGGATCTCAAAGTTTATGACATCGTTTTCCCATTTTTCCAAGTGTGAACATCGCAATTGTTTTGGCCACCAAAACCACTGAAGTTCAATTTTTAGCTAAAAAACAAAAATTACAATGTAATTCTTAAAAAAATGAAAAAAATAATAAAAACAAAAAAAATTGTTAAAAAATCGATACAAAAAAAAGAACAAGCAAAAAAATAATTACAAAATAATTAAAATAGACATCAAAGATCCAATCAAAATTTGTATTTAAAAAAAATTAATTCAATTGAAATTTGCATTATAAACAAATTATCTCAAAAGTAAGTTTAAAAAAAAAAATAGTAATAATGAATTAACACTTAAAATAATCAACAAAAATCAAAAAAATCTTATTATCTAGAAAAAAAAATTGTATTTTTTTTATTTTTTTATTTTAATGGCTAAATTTTCTTAATTTAAAAATTTGATACGTTTAAATTAAATAGTTTTTTTTACTATGTTGGCACATTTTTTGTTTTTTTTTCTTTTTAGAATTTTAGCGTTTAAAATCCTTAACGATTTTCTCTCTACGATTCTTTGTACGGTAAAAATCATCCTAACGTTTTAGAAAAAAAAAATCATAAACCCATAAGTGTTTTTTCTTGGTCTAAGAGAAAATATTTTTGTAATGTTTACATTTTTTTTTTAATTGTATTTTTTTTTTTATCGAAAGCTTACATTATTCGAAGAATATGAAATTAGTGTTATTCATAGGGACACTGAATCAGATCCGTACGTTTTGTACGGACGTGATTTATGTACGGTTTTCTTTTATGATTTACTAATCGTTTTGTGATATGGTTAAAAATTACGAACTTATAAAATATTCATTTTATCATTTTAGCATAAATTAAAAAAAAACCATTAAAAGTGATTTTTTTTTTCTTTTTAAAATTTTCGTGTTTAAAATTAACGAATTGGAAAAAAATAAAAATAAAATATTATACTTATACTTGTCAAAAATATGATGAAATCGTTATAGAATATATATATATATATATATATATATATATATATATATATATATATATATATATATTAAACTTTAAAAGAGATGTTTTGTAACATTTACACAAAATAAAAATATTTTAACGCTAGATTATATTGAAAAATTAAGTATTAGGAGGAAATTTAGGGTTAAAGTTAAATAAATTGCAGAGTATACATTTTTTTTTCTCAATCTTTATGTTTTTTTTTGTATGTTTATCGTTTACACTCTTTCTACTCTCATAAACATGAGTAAAAAAAAAGTAATTAAAAAAAACAAAAAATAATTTGGTGAAAAAAAATTCATCGTGTTTTGAAAGTGACGAAGGAGCCATTTTTGTTACTTAAAAATGGTTGTGGATTTCATTCAAAAAATTCGTTTAGTGAATAAACCTTCAATTTAAAACATGATTTCATCATTAATTTTGTCAATGTCAATTAGCTTTTAAATCTGGATGAAAAAGTCAATTGAGATATTTGCTACATTATTATTTGCTACATTATACTGAATGAGTTACTAAATGATTACCTCGAGCGAACAATCACGAATAGACAAACAAAGAAAACATTAGTATGAAAGTATCATTGATAATATAAAACAAACTAATGAAAAAATAGAGAAAGTTATTAAAACTATAGAAAACATGGATCAATATGCCATCAGTATTACTATGAGTGACGATACTTCATAATTTAATAATTATGTGTTTGAATAAACATTTAATGAATGTGATATTAAAGTTTTTTGCTTTAAAATTTTATAAAAAAAATAAATAAAAAAAAAGTTACATTGTAATTGCAAAAAAAAAAAAAAAAAAAAAAAAAAAAAACACACAAAAAAAAATGATTTAGTGTTGAGCATTTACATCGCACGTATTTGATTTTTCATTATTTAAAAATATTATTTTAAAAATTTAACATTTTATTTTGTTGAAAATCATTTAATAAAATTTATCAGTAGTCAAGTTCGCATTTTAAATTAATCATTAAATAATGTTTTTTTTTTATTATTCATTTTATTTGATCATTTAACAAAATGTTTAAAATTTACATCGCACGCATTTTATTTCAATTATTTAATAATGTATTTTTTATCACAATACAACATCGTAAACAGAATCATTCATTAAAAACATTAAAAAAAAAAATTCAAAACTTATATACTTAGTCATCATGTAGTTCATACAAATTTACAAATCTTAAAATCCATACACGGACAAAACATAGCACAAAAATGTGAGATTTTATTTTCAATTGTCAAAAAGTGTCTTTTATTTCGCAATAAATTAAAAATATTGTCACAATTGAAAGATAAAAACACTCACAATTTTAAAGTATGTATTTTTGCTTATATTAAATAATAATACAAAAAAAGTAAAAACAACTATAAATTTTATTTTGTTTCGTTTCAATTAAAACAACTTTACAATTGAAATAAAAACACTACATAAAAGTTAAAATTATTGAAATATAAATGTTTGTTTATAATCTTATTTCAATTTTACTTATATGTATTTTTTTTTTCTACTTATTCAAACCAAAATTTTAAAAACCATTCATATTTATCGAATAAAATATGTTATTTTTTGTTTATTATAAATATATATATATATGTATATATATATAATATAAACATATATATATATATATATATATATATATATATATTTTAGATTTAAAAAAAAATGTTATTCAATAACATAAAAGTAAACAAACAACTTTTCGTTTTTTTTTTTTTTAACTTTTAATTTTTCTTTTTTTTTTCTTTTAAATGTTGACAACAAAAAAAAATACGATTTCTCTTTTCTTTTTACTCTCTTTTCCTTACAATTTTTCTCAATAACATAAATGTAAACAAACAATTTTCCTTTTTTTTTTTTTTTTTGTACTTTTTACTTTTTGTTTCTTTTTTTTTTCTTTTAAATGTTGACGATAAAAAAAAAAACGATTTTTTTTTCTTTTTCCTCTCTCTTCCTCACGATCTTTTTAATGGTAATGACGAAAAAATAAAATGAAAATGAAATAAAAATAATATGTAACGCTAAAATGTGAAATAGATTAATGTCACATAACTTACGAAAAGCATAATACACGCAAATGCAGTTTTAAGAAAAAAAAATTAATTTTAAATATATATATATATATATATATATATATATATATATATATATATATATATATATATATATATATATATATATATATAACTGCACTTTTATTTTATCTTGTGTTTCATGTTTTATGTACTCATAAGAAAAATTTATAACTGCACTTTTGTTTTATTTTATGTTTCATGTTTTATATACTCATGTGATGCACTTTTATTTTATCTTGTGTTTCAAGTTTTATGTACTCATGAGAAAAATGTATAAGTGCACTTTTATTTTATTTTGTGTTTCATGCTATATGTACTCATGTGACGCGCGACTTTTTGTGTCTATATCAACGGTTTAAATATATCGAGAGTTCAAATAGGGACGTGACTATATTGACACTTCAAATATATCGTCAGTTCAGATAGAGACGGTATTAATCTAAACGATTGTTAAACGTGATTTCTACATATGGTTTCTACATTTTTAACAAAAAATATTGAAAATATAAAACAGAAAGGGGGAAAAAAAATGATAGAAAAAAAATAAGACAAAAAAATATGATAAAAATATTTTTTTCTTACTTAGTTATATATAATGTTTATGTTCATTAACTTATTAGTCATCTCTTGTTTTTTTATTGGTTCATTTTTTCTCACAAACAATGTTATCTCAATCATATTCGACAAATACTTCACATTTACCGTCTTTTAGGAGTAAGTTACATTACCCCTTAAAAAACTTTAAACCATCTTGGAAGATAAATATACGTTATCCCATAATAAAACCTCAAACGTATCCCATGCTCGCCAAATAGCCCCTCCGTTAGATGTTATATATCACTACGTTATTTAAAAAATGTGCACACTGCATTTGAAAAATAGTTTAATAAAAAGGGATCGATGCACTCAAAATAAACCAGACACGAGTAACATGCACAACGGAAGCTTTAAGTGAACACAAATACAAATCAATTACCACAGAGAACAATTCGCACAAATATGGTAACACAACATTCTCCATCTTATTGGTTAAAGTGGTGGAAAGCGTAACGTCAATGCTATTCACCCCCTCTCGAACATGTAGTCGTATAATAAAAAAATTGAATGTAAATTTGCACACACGGGCTGCAAAACAAATTGTACACAATTTGCAGTAAAATTTTCTCTTTTATTTCTCCTTCGTTTAACTCCTCTAACTAACCTCACTCACGAACGTCTTTCTCACATTTTTTTTCATACGTTTTTCTTACAATTGGTTTTTTTTCTCACATAAGCATCTACCATGTTCGGATGCTCCTCACTTTTGTCTTCAATCTCTCAATTGTACCCTAATTAATCGGTAAGTCTTTCGTGGGGTTTCTCACAGTCAAATTTAAAACATTTGAGCGTTATGATTGGAATTAATTTCCAACTTTAAAAAATCCTTCTTGCGACTTTTCACAGTTAACTTTAAAACATTTGAACGTTGCGATTGAAATTAATTTCCAACTTTGGAAAATATACAGATATTTTTCCACTTTCTTTTCCGTGGTTAAATCCGCGACCACGACCGCTTCTTCCTCCTCAGTTTGACATTCTTCTTTCACGATCAAAGCATTGCACATTGATGTGTCATTAGCGTTGACAAATGTAACATCGTTTTTTTAAGATCTTAACATTCAACAGCAAAATTGTCAAATTCTTGACATTTAAAGCATGTAACATTTGAATCAAACTGTCATTCCATTTTTTCGAAATTTGTATTTCTCCGAAATTTTTAGCACTTCATTTTTCACCTTTTCCACCATCGCTTCTACCTCTTGACGGTCTACCGCCTCTTCTTCCATTGAGCGAATTTAGAGTTCAATTTTCATCTCTCACAAAATTGAAAAGGGCGGATCCACTACTTCCATCTAACAAATTGTCTTCTCTACACGTTCCTTCCCACGTCTTTTCCACTGTATTTAGATAGCATACGACAAATTTGTATGTCGCCCAATTGGTATGTCGCTTTTTTTTTGGATTGAATGATCTCTCTTGGTGTGCAAAGGTAATCAGGAATCCTTTTCTAAAACATATATAATTTATGATTTTCAACAATTTTTCGACCAAGACTAATTAATTGTTTCACTATGAGATTAAATCATTTCACGACATCATCAATAGACTCCTTATCTCTAAAATTTAATTATATATATTTTTCAAATACAAATTGCTTCTTATCTTCCACCCCTTTCTCAATTTGATTTTCAATTCCCACCCAACATTAATGAGCGGTTCCATAAGCTAAAAAGTGATCCTAAACTGAAGCATGACAACTTTGCATTAATTCGTTAGTGGCAGAGATGTCTATTCTCTCCCACAATTGTTTCATTTGAAGATCTTTTAGTTCTTTCTTATATTTGTTAAAAAAATTCCACAAATTTTTCAAAATAAGCTCTCTTTTAATGTACTTGTTCCACACATCATAATTTAAACCATTGAATAACATGGTTTTGCCACCCATGCAAAAATTCTCCTCTTCAGAATCGACATCCACATCTTCATTTTTATCACATTTTGCCTTCTTTTTACGCAATTTGTATTCGCCTTCTTTTTACGCAATTTGTATTTTTTTTTTTTTGCCTTATTCCTCTAAATCACTATCGTCAGTACCATCTGGATTTGGATGCGGAAGTACTTGTAAATTGTACCTCTGGTGTGCAAGAGAGAGTCGCTTATTGCAGGTGCGAACAATACCATTAAACAAGGTTTGCAGTTGATCTTTGGACAATGACACTCATGTTTTTTTCTTCCTCTTTTTCTTTATCAAACTGATTTCCACTAAAACCTTTCCAACTCTGTTCAAGCGTGTTAGAGTAATGGGAGCAAATATAGGTGCAAGTGATTTTTTTTTTCCACCCATGGCTGGGATATTACCAACCATTTGACAACTATACGTCTAATTGAAAGTAAATCTTAGCCCTAATACCCTTTGATAAAATAATGATCGATGCACTCAAAATGAACCAGACATAAATAACATACACAATGGAAGCCTTAAGTGAACACAAATAGAGATCAATCACCACATAGAACACTTCGACCAAACTCAAAATGAACCAGACATAAAAAGCATACACAATGGAAACCTTAAGTGAACACAAATAGAGATCAATCACCACATAGAACAATTTGACCAATTATATCTTTATTCGGCTGCAACTTTTCATTTTACAAAACTATCTTTCCCAAAAACTTCTCCTTAAAAAAGTCGCTAACAAAAGACTTCAATTACATAATTTCTCCCTCTCACGTCACTTACTCCATTTAGACTTACTCACACGTACTCCACTTAGACTCATTCACACGTATTGGACACTTAGGCGCTGAAACAAAAGTGGCGCCTAACAACACATTTTAGCGCCAAACTGAAAACGTGCGCTGAACCAAAGTGACGTACCATTGTTTTGCGTACTAAATGATAGTTTGGAATATGCACGAACATGTACGAAATTGTACGGATTGAAATTCATCAACGAATTTTACGATTTTTTCAAATCGACCTCTCTTATTTTTACGTATTATTCGCGCGTTTGAATCATGCGTAAAATACGATTTCAACAACAATTACAAAAAACGAACTAGAATACTCAAAAACCAAAACGTAACAAAGATTGCCGACGCAAACTGAACAGAAATTAAACGTAACATAAACTAAATTGAACAAACCTGACATTGAACAAGACTTTAACAAAAAACGTGAATTTGGTCGATCCGCCAATTCACCCAATAACGAAACAGTTGTTTACTTCGTACGGATTTGAAATTTTCACTCTTTTTACATAATATTCATCGATTTTATACTTTTCGTAATTTTCAAATAGTTTTTGTTGTACAAAGTAATGTTAAAAAATGTACGTGTGTGCCCTTTGAAATAAACCCTAAAATATCCTTTAAAATCATAAAAATTATGAAATGTATAAATGTGAGTAATTATACGGAAAGTATACCATAAAAAATATAGTTGTTCAAATCGCATTTTATGCACAATTCAAACGTGCAAATAATACGTAGAAATCGGAGAGGTTGATTTGAAAAAATCGTTAATGAATTTTTGTCCATACAATTCGGTACATGCAAAAAAAATTGAATTCAACATGTACCGCAATTTGTACGTTTTCCATATCTTTTCCGTCTCTTTTTGTAATAGTCCGTACAATTTTGGTTCAACTCCGTACATTTGCCGTAAAATTTATGTTCAGTTTACCGGACAAAAAGTACTACACAGTGCATCGTATCTTTTCGTCAAAGTCCGTACATTTCTTGTACAAAACCGTAAAATTACCGTAAAATACCGTATAGTTTCCGTAAATTGTCCGTTCATTTTACTGGACAGAAAGTACATCGCCTTTTTTGCCATTTTTTCAAAATTCACGAATAGTACGTAAAAATCGGAAAAAAAATAAGGCGATTTGAACAACTTTGATAAACCTAAAATTACCAAAATGTAAAATGTGAGTCAATTGTACTAGAATATGAGATAACCTACGGAAAAGTACCCTAACCACCCTAAAATCCCCTCGAATTATTTAGAAAGTACGCGAATATAAAGACATTGTATCTAAATGTACGAAAATGGAAAGCAATTGTAGTGAAATATACGTGAATGTATGATAATAAACCTCACAACCTTAAAATTTCCCGTAAATAACCCTAAAAATTACGGATATGTACGAACACTGTACGTCATGAATGTACGGATACAATGTCGTGTACGCATTTTATCAACACCATAATTGTTAGATGCGGATTGTATTTCGTATCGTGCGTTTGATGCATGCGCAATATAAGAATTGAACAACTATGTTTTAAAGTGAATTAAACAAATATGAATTAAACACAGATGCGCGACTGTGCGCACATATCATAGTTAAAAAGTAGGCGTTTTCATGGTAAACCTTTGGTCGGCGACTTTATCGTAAGTTGTGTTATGGGCTTTTCATATGATCTTCTTAGATCGCTACTTTGATCAGAGACCGCCCGATCAAATCTGACGGTGTAAATAAATTTTTTTGGTCTTAATGTTTAAATTAGTCCAATTTTTGGTTCGAATGTTTTAATTGGTCCGAGTAGGTCCGAATACAATATGGGTCTTAAGGTCATATTGTATGTTTTGCATACAATAGGCATATTGTATGGGCCTACTTTCACCTACTTTTGAACTATGGCACATATGCAGTCTATTTCTTCGTGCGCTCATGCATCGACACCTGCATCGTCCGTACTGCATCATCACGTACGACAACATTGTAGATGTACTATATGATATTGTTATTTTACCAATTATTATACCAATAGTAGGTGCACACCATAAATGTCCTATGCCCATAAAACGCACGGAGTAAACTAACGATTACTACGTACAGTGCGCATTAAACAATTTCAAACTTTTAGAATTCGTAGGTAAAATTTGTACTTTTTTAACAAGTACAAATAAAAATTTAATTATTCAATACGGTAAAAATACTGGTAAATGTAACGAACTAGCGTCGAGCGCCGGAATTCACGCCATTTCCAACGGCGGCTTCCTTCTGAAGATGGAGTGGAGGACAGATGAAAATGCGTGCGCGCAAATGAAGCAAAACGGCTCAAGGAAGCCGCCATTGGAGACGCCAAAATTCCGCGGCTCGCCCCTTAGATAAAAATACGCGTGCGAGATGCCATAAATTCCGCGGCTAGCCGCTCAGATAAAAGTAAGCGCGCACAAATGAAGCAAAATTGAACAAGCGGTGAGTGGCGGAATTTACGACGTCTCCAACGGCGGCTTCCTTCTGAAGACGGATTGGAGGACAGGTAAAAAATACGTGTGCAAATGACGCAACGTTTTTTTTAACGTTCGTACAATTCTCGTACAGTATGTGACGTACAAAATTTACAAAAGCTATGAAACAAACGAATACTACTTAGTTTTCGTAAAAAAGTCCAAATCCGTACGAAATGGACATCTATGGTGCACACCCGTCCTGATTGTGCTCCAAGCATAGTTGTCCTATTCGTACGAATTTCGACTTTTTTACGAAAACTACGTAGTATTCGTTACTTTCATACCGTTCGTTAGTTTTGTTGAAATTGATGTATTTTCTCGGTCTGTATTGGAAAAATTAATAGAGTAAGGTAGCAAAGGCAGCCTGCTTCTCGCTCAAACTCTCTAGTCCCGATACTTGTTGAAGTCATTGAAGACCGGAGAGAGAGCTAGAGCCATGGCTGTCTATAATGTCCAAGGAGACAGAGTATAGGCTAATACTTAGTTTGTACCAAAAACAGGCCGTCGGAACAAGGATTTGATCCTAGTACCTACAAGCTATTTAAATACTTAGTATCCGTTAGCTTTAGCTATTATACCAAATCAACGTTGAGACGCGTCGCGTACAATAGGTTTTTAAAAGTGTTCAGGCAGAGATTTGCCAGAATAACGGACAAATTAATTAAAAGCTGCTCTATACCAGATAAAAACCTAGGTCTAAGGAGATTTTTGGTATTGATACGCCTTATCCACTAAGGCGTTATCAAAACGATACACGTGATGGGTTTCAAAGATTATTAAATATTAACGTGACAGCTAATTAACACTTGACTAAGGAAGAGGAACAATTCATACATCTACGCGAATCTGAACCGTGTAAAATATGTTTTGATCGAACGGTCGGCATTGTAGCCGCCACGCGGTGGCATTTGGAGATAGCGTCACGCGGTGCCACGTGGCGTCACACTATTTGGTACCGGAGAAGATGGGAGGAGGAACTATGGCTCCCGATTTGACAGGTGTCACCTTGTAGACCATGTTATACAATGGCCGTACAATAAGTACATCTCCCATTGTACCTTCTTGTACTATATAGTGTTTTTATTAGACTAGGGTTTAGTAGTAGGTAATCGTGAGTAGGCAGACCCAGACTTAGTGATGTTTAGGTACCTCTCTCTAAGAGAGCTTGTAACTATAAAGGTCATCTTTGACCAACCATAACTTAATGTTCGGGTGAGCAAATTCAGTGATTCTTTTTGCGGCGGACTCAAGGGAGTCTAGGCTACACAGGGGTATAGCCGGTCAAAGGTTTTTGCGTGCCATGGTGGCACTTATTCAGTGGGAAAGTCAAAGTGGGGAATATTGTCCAAAACACATATTCAAGTTTTGCATTCTGTGGTGGAACTGAGCACACAGAAGGTCTTATCTTCACAGGGGTGAAGTTATATTGGGGTTCTGATTGTCAAGGGATCATTCATTTGGGTTTATATCAACTTGGAGGCGACACTATCTAGATTAGCTTCTTTTGGATTTGCGAATTATGTGGGCAACGGAGCCCATAGAATTTCAAGTTTTCGTTGTACGATGTACGAAAACGTACGGAAACCGTCCCCTTAACCCTAAAAAATCCTTAAAAAATCCAAAAAAAGTACGGAAAACATACGGAAATGTACGTCGCTGTACGACATGTGTACCCTAAAAAACCTAGGAGTACGGATAATGTAAGGTAGCTGTACTGTAATTTACCGGAATGTACGAAATGCACGGGAAGTACCCTAAATACCCTAAAATCCCCCCATCACTAACCCTAAATGTACTGAAATATAAGGACGTCTTACGTAGATGTACGAAAAATGTAAGTCGTATAACTGAAATATACGGAAAAGTACGAAAATGTACCCTAAAAATCTCAAAATAATAACCGTCAAAAGTACGAAAAAATACGGACACTACGTAAATGTACGAATAATAGTTGGCTGTTTAACATAAATATTTGAGAACGCACGAGAATGTACCCTAAAATTCCTCAAACCCCCTAAAAGTACTGAAATGTACGAATATAGTACGCAAAAGTACGAAAATGTACGAGTACATAGTCAGGTACGCATTTAATAACATTTTTTTCATCGTTAAATGCGTATCGTGCGTAGTATTCGCGCGTTCGTTTCGTGCGTATTATGCCCACGGGACAACTATACGTCCAAGCCTTTCAGCTTCTTCCTCCTAAGCGCTCGGTTATTTCTTCTCTATTTCTTATTCAACACATTACATGCCTATAATTCTTCTTAAGATAAGCGAAGGTACTCGCCATGGATACCGAAGCCATAGAGGCGGCTGTTATGGCCTACCTTCGCAGAAAAGGATACAAACACACGGAACAGGTATTTCGAGGGGAAGCCAAAACACAGGCTTTGGAGGAGATGGCAAAGGGAATGCAGGCAGACATAGACAGTAGTATCACCAACCAAATTTATTTTTATGACAGGTATTTCTCACTGAGCCAAGTCATAAGAAATATTATGATTCCAGAACTTGGAGTGGATGCATTTTCGAACGCTCACATGCATCCTTCAATGCTTCAATCTGTAACAGTTTTCATGTGGACCTAACTATTCTATCAATGTGTTATTCGAGGTTTATCATGGTTAAATGTTTGTACAATTTGTTAAGTGTGGCTCCATTTCTAGCCGAATTGTCGCGATACTGCTGAAAAATTATGCTTGTAATTGACCAAAACATGGTGTGGTTATCGGTTCCTAGGCTCACAAGTTAGTGCCTTTTTCTAGCTTCAAGAACCTTCCTCATTCAAAACTATGAAAGCCATTTAGCGTGTCTATATTGACGTTAGATACGGATTGGGAGAAACCACCATGTCACAGGTTGTACCGAAAATTTGTGGATTTGTGTGGAGACAGGTTGTTGAGTGACATTATTTTCTCGTAATTATGAATATGGGTCACAATAGCATATGTGAAAACCTCAGAAACCAACATAAAATTAGTACTATTCTAGACATTCTTGCTCGTTTTGTTATTGAGCAATTAGCTATGGTTGGTGAAATGGAAGGGTTTGCAACTCAGATTCCATAGCCGCACGCTACAGGGAGGCCTATGGTCGTCTTCGTTCCTGGGTTCATTCCTCACTTGACCTATACAAGGTATTCTACACCGTGAATTGTTAGTAGAGTAAAGAAATTAATAGCGTAGCGTTTATATTGGTGTTCTTGATTCTAATTCAGTTACGAATGACGTGGCTGATTCTAAATCGTTCAAAGATATAGCATTGAAAAAAACAATTTCGATTTGAGGTTGTTAATTTAGGGGCACCAATATAGCGTCATTGACTCTGAAAACATACACAGTGAAGAGTTATTTTGGGAGACTTTTGAATATATTGCTCACTGGTTTTTTGTTTTCCTCATAATTTCTTCCTTTTGCATTAACGTAATTGATGCGTTATATCTAGTGGATAAATTAGAAAATTGATGCCAGCAAATAGTTAGTTGTTGGTGCATAGAGTTTTGGCAATTTTTGGCAGAAAGTTCTACCCACCTTGTAAACATTCCTCAGTCAGTCTTAATTTCAGATACATTACCTAGCAGAGTATTTAACAATGGAGGTTTTCAAGGAACAATGCAATTAGTGTAAATGTCACCGATTGGACAAGCATTCGTATGCCTAATCAAGTGAAGTATCCCAAGGGGAGCATCTGCTTTTTGCAATCATACATTCCAACTCGAACTTGAAGTTTGCGAGTTATTGAATGTATATTTATTTATTTTTTGCAGCATTTACTTCTAACCCGGTCTTTAGAGTGGGGCGCCGGATTTGTGTCCGAATCATTTCTATGCTGAAGCATCTTTGATGGCTCTCTTTCCACTTGTATGCAAGAAAACAAAGGTTTTTTTTAATACAGTTGTTCGTCATCGATATGACGGTGGTCGTTATACAAGCGCTAGTAACCTCTTGTTCAGATTGGGCTTTTTGCCATGACACATGGTTAGCAAGTCTTCTCGTTAGTCAACAAGCTTTGCTTGTCATTGACAACGCAAGCTAACTTTGATGGCTGCTATTTGTTTTTTTCCTCTTAAGATGGTACTTTTCTTATTGTTTTTTTCCAATGTATGTGACTTTGAAGGTCCGATAGATTTCTTTGGCAACACCTCTTATTGACTGATTTGATTACTGTTGTGATTTATCGTTTGGTACATGTTTCTGATGTTGTCACTGACTTTGTTTTTGTGTGCCTTGCAGAATGAGCTTCTCAGAATCCTGTATCCGGTTTTTGTGCATTCATTCCTAGAACTCGTCAGCAAAGGTCATCTCAATGAATGTGAGTACGTCTTTGTCTACATTGGATTTATGTATGGTTTATTTTGAAAAGTCTGGTGTCTATTCGTCAAGGATTCACGCCTAATTGCCGCCGTAGTTTGCCGTTGAAAAACTGCTAGTATTTTCTGGGAGGAGTATGTGGCCAATTACCACCGGTAATATCCATAGAACCACTTGCAACCTGAATACTGTTCATAAGGGATAATTTGTTATATTCTTTTGAAATTGGGAACTATTCAGCTATGGAGTACCAGCTATGTTTTCATTTCCAACTTATGGCTAAAGAATTAGCCTGGGAAGTTTCTGGTCGGCCGCTTGCAAGTGTGAAGTTATCTACTCGCCCATATTGATGTGTAGAAGGTTTAGGGTCTGAATAGGTCCAGGAAACATGTCAAACGTTGTCGACTCATGTAGGGCTTACCTGAAAACTGCTAAAAGTTAGTAGAATCGATGTGCTTTTCCTTGAATACAGATCGAATTATCACAGAGGCAGGAGATTTCTTATTACTCTGCTGTCACTTACTTTGCATCATCTTTTATGGGCTTACTAGGTTAGAGGTCAGCATAATTCAATGTAATTAGTTATCCATATATTGTTTTGCAGCACGGCAGTTTTTTTCCATGTTTCGCGAGGAGCATGAACAACTGCATGTTCATGACCTTCAAAAGCTCGAGGGCATCAGTAGTCCCCAACACCTGCAGGTAAATGATTTTTCGTGTACAAAAATAGTACATTCGATATGGTACAGTACTATTGCATTGGTACTATTCCATGAATCCATTATTATGTGATGTGCTTGGAAGCCCATGCTGTCATTCAGGAGGACCTAACCTGATATGTTCTTTACCCATCACTATGAGAGTTAGTGAACTATTGTATATAACTCTTTGTTATAATTAACTACACCAAATTATTTTTTCCAACTTGGCTCATTTATGAGCCATGTAACTAATTAATGTTATTAGCACTAGTTCATGATTTTGGGTTGAAAAAACACTCACTTCAAATAAAAATAATTACCTAATAGAGCGATGGGCAGCGTAGTTGCATACTTTATACTGTACCTTTAGTGCATGCTATATTTGTTGCTGTGTTTGAAAGATGGGTGCAGAATTAGACAAGAAAGTATCAATTTCTTTGTCTGTTTGCAATCCTTAGTCACTGTCGGAAAATGTGATGTATAATGTTGAGATGTTTTGTTAATTAAACAGGAAAATAAGTTGGCGCGAACGTTTCTTGATAACAAAATCAGTATCCGACTCTGCCAGGTACACCCTTTAATAGTTAGTTATTGCCGAAAAATACATTCAGGCAAATTGCTGTAGCCAAAGTTAGTATTCTGGTCCTATTCACCCTCGTGCAAGAAGTTTTTTCTATGTATCAATGACAGAAATCGTTTTATTTTCCACTCCTGTTATGTTGTCAATGTCATTGTACATCTCGTACGCAGTTTGCAGGAACTTGGTTTACATTCCTCCTCCCTTATTCCTGTTGAGTATTGGTATTGTTTTTTGTGACTGGGACCAGTACTCCTTTGAACTCCTCCTCCACTTCCTTCACGGAGCCGGTCTCATGCTCATGCTCGCCATCGTCAACGAACATGTAAACCTCCAAGGTGTGACTTGCAAGAGGTTAAGAATGCTCATCTGCAGGAAGGATTTTACACTGTAGGCTGGTTTGGGTTTGGGATGCACAATGAGGCACGGCAGGTTTACTGGGAAACGAGGGAGAGGGAGAAGGAGAGAGAAAGAGAGGGAGAGGGAGAGGGCGAGGGAGAGGGAGAGGGAGAGGGAGAGAGATATAGAGTAATGATCAAAAAATACATTTGAGTTTGGAACGTCCAATTTGAACTATTATTTTCGATTTTCGATTCAATTTGATAGCCAATTTTATTATTTGATTTATTTCACATTTCGTCTTCTTCTCTCAAACGTTTCCTACCATTTGTTTTCGCAATTGACCGTCAATCAAATTATCGATTTCATTATTCGCTACTTCTGATTCCTCTACACTCCTCACTACTTCCTCTTCCTCTCCCTCTCTCTCCTTCCCCTTCTCCTTTCCCCCCTCCTTACCGCCCTTCTCCTCCATCTCTTTATATATTTATACACATATATATACATATATTTATACACATATATTTACATATATATATTGGTTCGATACATCATTAAGTCTAATATTGCAATAAAATACCGATATATAGCGATAAGTTATCGGGTCAATAAATATTGCGATACCTCTATACGTCGAAAAAAAATGATTTTCAAAAAAATACAAAAAGATTACAAATGCATTGTACTATTTCAACACTCTATTTCTGTACGACGATTGTACGGACCCCACCTCATACCAAATATATCGCGACATTTTTTGTTTTCCCTCACCGTTCAATATTAAAAAAAAAAAAACGATATCGAACATGTCGCGATAAAAATTAAAAATAAAAATTACACAGTACACAACAGTAGTGAGAGATAATGGTGGAGGGAAGACCTTAAGGTAGATCTCCATTGTGAAAAAAACCCTAAAAAAAACCCTAACTCATAAGAAAAGACGACAACGAATGAATACACATTTAAAAGAAAAAGTAAAAAAAACAAATCAAAACAGTAAAGCACCTTCCGGAGTGGAAAGGGAGGGAGGGAGGGGGAGGGGGAGGGGGAGGGAGTTCACCATCATTAGTCTGAAACATGTTAGTACCTTAGCAACCAAGGTATATGTATCAACTCTCTGCTTGAAACTGAAGCGGCTTTGCAAATGTTTTTTTGTCCGATTATTGCAGTCATGTGAACAATACAGAAAGTAGTCTGTGACGGTTTGAACTGTACTGGTGCTGTTGTGTATAAGTATTCGCATGCAAAATGTGCTTATGTCAACTGCACAGTCCGTTAATGCGATGGGAACACAGAAAGTACCTGTAAATCACAGTCCATTACAGTAAACGGAACCGGAAATTAATTCTTTGTTTTTTTTGGCCGTTTTTTGTTGTGCCATAATAAAAAAATCGTTTAGTATTTTTCAAGTGTTTGGATTTTTATGAAAATACAGATGTTTAACTGTCGGCAGATTACTTTCTTAAACGTCAAAAATGGTTTTGTTACGCTGCTATCAACCAAGTATTTGTAGTTGTAATTATTCTCTCAGTTGTTCAATATATGATTTTTGCTGTAAAGGCTCGTAAATTTTACTTTTCAGCTAACTGACCTCTCAATAGCCATAGCCCACCCTTTTTTTTGCTTGGTGTTCAGAAGGCACATGGAAATGCCTTAAATATTAAGGCTTACATAGATACTCACCGTTATATACTTGAGAAAAGATGTTGTTTAACTAGTTAATAATACTCTTCAGGCATTTAACGGACAATTGAACGCTACCTTGTTCTCATTCAATTGCGCATTATTTTGTTTAGTTATTCCTTCAGTCTTTGCATGTATTCAGAAAGGTTTCATGTGGCCTAAAAAACCCTAAAAAACCCTTTAACATCCCATACTCATGTGGAAATTTCCCTTCATTGCTGGTGTTTTGTAGCATGATGAGGTGGCCCTATGAAGATATCGTTTCTCTCTATCTCTATCTCGTTTCAAAGCCAAGCGTAAAATCCAAGTTAGATCTGTTTCTTGTTTAGTTTTTCAGATCATCTCTTTTGTCTGCTTCAATTCAGAGTACTTTTGCAGTTACTTTGTTTATCTTAATGAAATGAAGTAATTTGCTTCATTTTGGGGTTTTGTGGAAGAGTTTGCTTTTTCTGAATCATTCCCATATGTGTAAGCATGCATTGAAATAATTTGGTCTTGTTCTTATGTACTGGATTAGTCCGCGAATATTACATGATAGGGTTGGAAATCAAACACCGGGTAGTCGACTGTATGCTGAAAAGTGGTAACAAGAATCTCCATTATCTTTCATATTTTAACGGCGATGGAAAATCTGAGAGGTAACTTACGGTGATTGCAAAAATCAGTTTATTATGTGTTGTATGACTAGATCCATTTATACATAATAAGTTCAACGGAACGTTAGGTATTTGTCTTTCAACTTCTCAAGTCGAAAACAATAAAGACTGGTCCAACCATTTAATTATACAAAATTCTGATTTTATTCTGGTATTTTAATGGGAAACAGTTTTCCCCGGACAGCCCTCTCCAACTGCAGAAGATGAGGAAGCGACAGTTGTGACGGGGAAGGCCTCTCAAGTTGTGAAACAGTTAAATCTGAAGGAGATTCAGTGGGGGGTAAGTTGCTACACCTTTCATCGCTATTAGAATTTGTGAATTATTAATGCTTATATTTATTACGATGAACTACACTAGATCAACTTTGGCAACGTGGCTCATTATGGGCCACTCATCTGATTAGTGTTGTTAACACTTATTTATGATTTTGGGTCAAAAAAATTTCAGTTCCTGGAATTGAAGTTATTAGTTCTAATTGCAAGCCCGGTGTATTGGAGCTCATGGAGCATCATAGTAACTGGGAGACATGCTGATTCGGGCACTTAACTGGGAATAAGTTGTTAAGGTTGAGACGTATCTAATAGCTTACTATGGAAATAAGTTTTATGATTTTCAGCTTAAATGTGAGACAGGATCTGACTTGAATCGCGTAAATCTAATGTTATCAGTTGTCCCACAAATTGAACTCTTAGCAATCTTAGTAGGATGTCATGCCAATATTAACAAGGATAAAATGTTTGTAGGACTTGTTGCATAGGCTATATCAAAGAAAAGTATCAGCTTTCATGGAATAATTGTGGATGTTTTTAGGACTTGTTGCATAGGCTCTAGGAAATGAAAGTACTGCCTTTCGTGAAATAATTAACCCTAATTGTGGAGGGATTTGCAGGCTTTGGAAGACTCGGTGGAGCACAAATTTGAGAAGGAAATTGCGGCTGCTGAGGCTGAGAAGTTAGAAGCAGATGTGAAAGAAGGTGAAGGTGAAGACGGGAAGGTAACATTACAATGTGTCTGTTTGAGTGTCCATGTAATTGCTTCTGGTTTCGCCAGTGTATTTCTTTGTTAGTCTTCTGATTTTCATCTGGTATCTCGCTCAACAATGTACTTATAATTTTGTAAATTTTCTCAAATCATTTGTCTCCTCCCAGCTTTTACTGTTGCTAGACCAGTCCTCAAGCTCAAACCAGTTTCTTTTCAGTGGAGTTGCGAGGATCGACTTTTTACACAAATCTTTTTTTTTTCCGAACAGATGAGCTATGTTTTCTGAAGGAAGTTTCAAGCACCCGTGATTTGATGCAGAAAAGGACAGCGGAAGGAGGGAAGGCGGCAACGGCAAACAAGAAAGCGAAGAAGGAGAAGGCAGCCGGTGGGACAATCGGAAAGAGTAGAAAAATGGATACTGGAAAAGTCACAGGCTGGCTTCGGACTCAGGCTGTGATTCCTCTACCCAGTCTGTGAGCGCCTTTACAACACTTCTTTCTAAGAAATGATACTGGGTAAATGTTGCGAGTAAATGAATTGACATTCTCAAGTTAAGCCGAGCAGTGCGAGGATCTCTAAAAGGGATTAATGGATCAACAGAATTTGTGTAAATCTGTCTGCAGTACACTGCCTATTGCTACTAGAGTTAATCAGTCTAATTTAGTGAGTGTTTTTTGAACCAAAATCGTAAATAAATTAGCAAAACATAATTTAGTGAAGTTGAAGGTCTTCATTAATGTTAGTAATTCACTAGCCCTAAAATCCATGGCGGTGGAGCTTAGAAGCTATATCACTGTTGTTCGTTTGAAAGTGAATGGTGAAGTGAATGGTCTGGAAGTGATCGGGTGACAGAGTCGGTATGCAGGAGCGAGGAGGCGGAGAAGGAGGTTTTAGAGGATTTGCGTCGTAGAATCCGACTAAGTGCTCAAGCACTTCCATCAGTCTGTTTCTACACAGTCACAAATGCTCACAGCAGGTGAGAGGATTTGCAAACTGTACCCAGAAAAACCATGCAGGTAGTTTATCAAGAACTGGAATGCGCTGTGTCGTAACTTTTAGCGTGATTTGCAAGCGATAAATAAGTTTTATTGGTTTTTTTTTGGTAAATATGAGGTGTTCAAAAGTGGGATGAGATTAACAGTTACGCGTTTGAATGGAGGAGGGACAGTTTGAACTGCATTGCGCTATCTCCGGATGGCTCACTGGTTGCTGGAGGATTTGCCGACTCTTCCGTTAAGGTGAAATGTCATGTCCACCTTGGTTCTTTCTCCGGTTTATGTGAGGCTTATCTTGTTTGTCGTAAATGATGGCCGTAACTTAACAAATATCGATGTTGCTGGAATACATTGTACTTTGGCACAGATTGTTGCTTATGCAGACTGAAATGCAAAGAGTTTGGAATTACTTTTTAAAGCAAACAGAGGATACTTTTTCATCAAGAACCGGTCCATAATAGTTGTCAGTTTCATTCACACCCTCTTATTTAATGAAGAACATATGTTAGACTATACTTCGGAGATTTTCAATTCAAGTGTGGCATGGTTAAAATACTCAGTTCCTTGCTAATGTTTGGACTATTATGGCTTCATGGAGATTTGTGACAGCTTTGGGATATGGCCAAGGCAGGAGCTTCCCAGCAACTCTCAGCATCTGAAACAGGTAGTTCTTGCAAAATTATGACCTGTACTCCATAGGCTAGGCTCCTATATGCTTAAAAACCATTTCAGGACATGAACGAATTATGTGCTGAGGTTGTGAATGAGAAGAGAAGTACATTTGGATGAAGCTGATGAAGGCAGTTTACTTGTCAGATTCAAATTGTAGTATTATTGTTTGTAAATTCAAAAGTATAGATTAGAGTAAGATTAACACCTTGTTTGTTTTCTCTGTTAACTTTTCTTCTTGGCCCATTCTTCTGCGGTAGCATTGTTCACTTTGTGACTTGAATTGTGTCCTTCCATAGTATAAAAGGCTCGATCATTTCTACAGTCAGTGAAGTTTAGATTGGAAAATTTTTAGATCTAACTTTGTCAACTTATCTTAGTCCATAATTTCAATTTCAATTTCAGTTTCAGTTTCAATTTAAGTCCAATTTCAATTTGATTGGAGCTCAATTTTGTTCAAACTTGTTCGAATTTCATTAAATTTACAATTTCGGCATCATTCTAAAATCAATTCATATATAATCAAATTATTTTCTTTCAATTTCAATTAACTGCAGTTCATCTGCTGTTCTGTTTGCCATAAAAAGACGCAAAATGTTATCTTAAAAGTGGATAAGATTAATGATATGAATCGACCCCTAACACTTAATAATATGATTAAATTTATAATTCCCGGAAGACAAAACTTACAAACAAAAGTGGCAAATTTTCAACTGTTCTTCCGTACAGATTCCTCAAACGTTACACATGAAACTCCATCTTTTTATATTTTTGTTTTTCTGTTTCTTTTGTTTCTACACAGCTGACAGTTTCTGGTGAAACACTTTTATTTCTTCTATTATTAGTGTATACATATGCTTATTGAGAACCAAATATTTTTGAATTTGCAAAAATATAATAGTCCTCGATTTCCCTTCGTAGATTCAAACATTCGTCCCAAAAGAAATCTTTAAAGTAACTAATTTTGATGAAATCGCCGTAAGATGTTTCGATTATCTTTTCAGACTGTAAAAACGTCTTATTTATAAAATGATTGCCAAAGAAAAAAAGCATAGGAATGTAACTGTATCTTTAATAATAATAATCTACGCCTATTCGACAATGGTGTATTCTAAAATCTCGGTAGTAAGAGAAACCTACGCCTAACTAAAATAATGTAGTTCTTCCCTTTTTTTTACCAATATGCTTTATCGAAACTGATTTAACTAATTATACATCTAAACGACTATGGCCTACTCTAACACTCTTGGTTTCTATCCCAAATAAGTTGTTTTTCACAATAATTAGTGGTTTGTGTCAAATTAAATATGTTTTTGTAATTGGTTCATTGACGTCAAATATCATCTGCTACAGTTTACAGACGCTTTAGAAATAATGTGACCAATGTGAAGTGGAAATAGTCTCTTTTGTTAGTTTTACCATGTGTTTCTAGCTTCCATTTTTTTTTTTTAATTTCTCATTTGCACTTGCTTTAAACTCCCAACCCTCTTCCAGTTCTTTATTTTTTCTTTTCTTGCAATTGAAAACAAAACACAAAAGACTTTCACCACAATTGACATTTGACAAATATAAGAATACATGTCCCAGGTTTCTTAGGACAACCTGAAGAAATCGATATTCGCGGCTTGATAACAGAATTCAGTGAGGAGTATCTATGAAAGAAAAAAAATTCTTCCAAAAAAGAAGTATCCAAGAGACTGTTTTGTGGGGAAAAGAGTTACACCTTTTTTTTTTTAAATGACTGTTGTGAATACAAACATAAATCTTTCTTAGGACTACGTTATTTTGCTGTTCTATCTATTTGTATGTTATTGGATTTAAAAAGGTTGTTCACGCTATTTATGTTCGTCGGTATGCTTCTGGTTAGGGCTGAAAATAATTGATATTGAGGCTGCTATTGTTCTCGGTGAAAGGCAAAATGTTATAGTTTTTTGTCGAAAGCTCTGTTGTGGCAGTTGATGAACGGATCAGATCGGAGGGGGATTGGAGTACAGGAAATTCTGAGCCTTTATCTGGCAATCGAATGGCAAAGGGTGGGGAGGCATCAGAGCCTGATGGAGGTCCTTCATATGAACTTCTCAGAGCCCATGCCGGACCTGTTTTTTCTGCTCATTTCAGTCCAGATTCACGCTATTTGCTGTCTTCGTCAGCTGACTGCACAGGTGAGTCAGCAGCAAGTTATTATGGGAACAATTTCCTGGCATTTTCCTCGCATTTCCTTCGCTTTTTTTGCCTATCAGTTGGCGTGGTTTTTTTTTTATTTCGAGGAGTTGTGGTTAGCGATGGAGAAATTTTTGCCGGTTTTTGATTTGATGTGAGGATGATTGGCTTTGAGAATCCACACGCTGAGATCGCAGGACAGATTGACATTATTTATGTTGAAACTCTTCCATGGGTTTTTTGTGTGTATGAGTATCTCTGAAAATGCGTTTATTTGTCAATTTGCAGGGGACCTTTGTTAGATCTTCCGGATAATTTTGCATGATGGGATCTGACTTGGTTTTGAATATGGGCTTTTGTACAGTCCGACTGTGGTCTACGGAAATGAACGCCAACCTTGTGTGTTATAAGGGCCACAATTATCCTGTCTGGGATTGCCAGGTATATATCCACCTTCGGATGTGTAGAATACGAAAAAGATCTTGTACATTTGGCAAGTATCTTCCGCCAGAACAATATCATATGCATTTTGATGCGATTGTGAAAAAGTTGCTGGACTAGCAACATCATTTTATTTCCCATTTTAGCGTTTCCTTTTTACTCTCCTTTAGCTATTTTTCATTCCTTCAAAACTGATATTTTTAATGCTTGTGGTGGTTTCCTGTTGTGGTGATGCAGTTTAGTCCAGTCGGTCATTATTTTGCAAGTGCATCACACGATCGAACTGCCCGGATTTGGTCCATGGATCGGATACAGCCTTTGCGAATAATGGCAGGACATTTGGCGGATGTGGATGTGAGTTCTGTAATTTGACCTTGTCAACCTTGTTTCCAGATTCTAGTGGTCTTCAAATCTACTTTCTTGGGATCCTTCTCTTATTTGTACCCAGATGGTTTACTCATTGCGAGGTTTTTTTTAATATTTTTTTTGTTTGTTAACCTCGTGAATGTATTGTGACTTGAGATGTGAAGCGATGAAAAGTCCGTGTGGTTGGTTAACTATTCTGGTTTCGCAAATTCTGATGGGCGTTTCTCTTCTTTCTTCTCACGATAGAACCTGGGTGCGCGAAGACCGTCTATTTGCAACAGAACTATATTGGTCATCTTTACACCTTAGCAATATAATGAATCTAGAAAATACTAAATTCAATGACACGGGAACATGACCAAACCTGGAATGCCCTGACAAGTTCTGGGTGTGTTGGGAATTTCCAAAAACAGTGTGTTCGATGGCATGTTAACTGCAACTATATTGCGACAGGATCCAGTGATAAGACAGTGAGACTCTGGGACGTCCAAACAGGAGAGTGTGTTCGAATGTTTGCGGGACACAAAGGCACTGTATTGGCCCTGTCTCTCTCTCCTGATGGCCGTTATATGGCTTCTGGAGATGAAGATGGGGCTATTATGTTGTGGGATCTTGGATCAGGGAGACGAGTCACACCTCTCCTAGGCCATACAGGATGTGTGTGGAGTCTTGCTTTCAGGTGTGTGCTACACCGTGAATCGCGATTAGTGTTAAGAAATAATCAGTATGAGGGCTCTTTTAGTGTTAATAATTATGGTTACGATGCAAATGGCGTGGACGATTTTGAGCCACAAAAAAAAGTGTTAAAAACAAAAAGTGTTACGCTAGTTTGTGTAAAGAGCGCAAAAAAAACCGGACAAATCAGTTTTATGAAGGCTGATGGCGGTTCACGGTGTATTGCACTCTTCAAGTGACAGTGATTGTGAAATCCACATGTTTTAATAAAGATTCCATGAAAGCTTTTCAGTAAGCGAATTTAGTAAACTACAACGCTAGAAATCGCAGAAAAAATGAAAGTTACGTGCTTGTTTCAAAAAGCATGAGGGAAACTTGGTAAACTGATGTTTCCAGAAATTGACATAGAAACACTTAACAGCAAAGAACCCCTAATTTTTGTGTCATGGAAATTTATCCTTAGTTTCCCGGGTTCTCTTTTGCTCCAGCAAGCACTCTATTGATACGTCAGCTGTGTCTCTTAATGACTCAAGATCTTGCAATGTCAAGTTTTCAAGATTTGAAGATTTCAAAAATTTAAATCTTTTGTAAATGTGATATTTTTGGACCATTGTGGCAGTGGGGAGGCTTCTTTACTAGCCTCGGGCTCCGCAGATAATACCGTTCGTTTGTGGGATGTGGGTGCGAGTACAAAAGCAACAAAAACAGAAGAAAAGTAGGTTTTCCATTGAAGTAGCATGAGCAGCAAACTGAAGAAAAGTTGGAAATTAAACAAAGATTTGATTTGGATAAAGATTTGATTTCCTTATTCGTACTTATTTCTGAGGTTACACTCAATCAGAAGAAAGAGAAAGGGAAAGGATAGGAAAAGAAATCGACAAAAAGTGGGTAGACATTGAAGCATGTTCCAATGCAGATTTTTGCAGATCATTGTGTTTTGATTCCTGGTTGTCTTTATTGTCTCATCATGTACAGTTTGTTTACAGAAGAACACAAAGCTTAAAAATTGACAATAAGCACTTTTTTTTTTATTGCTAGGACTGGTCTGATTTATTCGCAGATGATGGATTTCTGTTTATGCTTGTCACTCGCCACATATTTATAGCCTGTGGTAGCCTTACTTACCTTGCCTAAGAAATGTCTTTTTTCTGATTTCCAGAGGAGGGACAGGAGTGGGTAGACGCCTCCGTTTGGTAAAAACATTACCTACGAAAGCTACTCCAGTTTATTGTTTACAGGTGGGTTCCTTATGAAGGTACTTTGAAGCATTATTTGGGACAGTTAGGCCTGAATGGGATGGAATGTTAGTGGATAAATATTCACAATTAGATGGTGCTGATTGACTATCACAATTGGCTGGTATTCTGTCCACCGAATATAGCAGTATGGTACTGGTTGAGTGGAACCTTCATATATAAACCTTTTGATAACCTTCATGAAATTTTTACTTTTGTCCTTAAGTTTTTAGGAGTCATAAACTAATCCGATTTTTGCCTTAAACTGCTGAACCCTAGTCTCCATGAGTACACAGAGGAGCCAAACAGTGAATCAGTACATTTCCATTAGTGCTTTAATCAAGTGTTTTCCCTCGGTCAATTTTCCACATTCAAGAAACATCTCAATTGTTAAGAAATCAATAAATTCTCCAATAGTCCTTTAATTAAAAAAAAATCCACGGTTGTTTCCACATTCGTATAACATCTCAATCGTCAAAAGCTCTCACCCAACTTCAGACAATCTCAAGTGGATGTCCAAGGGACAAAATTATTCTTTTTTTATTTGGATAATTGGATTCTTGTATCAAAGAATTTTCAATTTTTTTGTATGTTTGTAGGAAAAAAAGTGTATCTTTTGACAAAACCTGTTGTCTATAAGGTCGATGTTCGCATAATATTTCTAAGAATTAAAAATTGTCCATGTTCTAATACTAAGAACAGAAAAATGTGCCGGTTTTGTAGCTTTAAGTTTTATGAACATTTGATAAGTAAAGAATAATATGTGGAGGTTCTAAGAATAAAAAAATTGTGTTTTTTGTTTGCAGTTCACACGCAGGAATCTCTTACTTGCGGCCGGGGCAATCAATTTACCAAAAGTTCTTGCACCAAATTCAAAGCTTCAGAAATCTTAGGATGAGAATAAAGAATAAATACTTTCTCCGAAAGCTCTGTAATTTTCTGAAGCTTTGCTATGTCGCATTTTAAGTAGACATACTATATCTGTTTTATCTTGATGTAGTTTAGACATCAACGCTTTTCGATATTGGTAAAGAATTGGTGAGTTTTTTAGTTTTAGGCGACGGTTAAAAACGGTTATGTTACCCTTTTAGGTCACTTTTTGAAAGCGATGGTGTAGTTTTGTCAACCTTAACAGAATAAAATGTTTTGTATGATATAGAAATGTTGATTTTAGCAGTGGTCTTTCTTGTCGATTACTGAAGAATATTACAGTTTTAGATCCAGGTTTGTTACTTGCAGCTAATATTCAGTATAAGCTCTCTTATAAACATTTGAATTTTATTTCACTAGTCTCAAATTTCAACCTGTACGAATGTTTAAATGAAGCACATAATTTTGCTCTTTTTTTTTCTATCCTGTTGCATGGGTTCTGAAATCCTGAATCCTGTCAGAATTTCAAGTTCTATGATAGAGCTTTGAAAATGCTTGATGCATAATAATCTCCTCTCTTTTTGTCTCTCTGGCTCTGTTTCTCAGGCTCCCTGTCTCTCTCTCTCTCTCTCTGTCTCTCTGTATTTTGGCCCAAATAGATACTTGAATACATGTTTAACCTTCTATCCAACAGCATGTATAGCCGGTATTAAGTTATCTTGTGATTTAGAATCTTTTGGAAAATTAAAAAAGGATACAGCATAGCCCAGCATGTAGTTTCACAAGGATGGTTTGTGAAATTTTGAGATAATATTTTATTGAGATTAAAGAAGGTTGCAACACTTACCCTCTTCCCAAACATCATTACAAAATCCTGGTACATGATCAATTTTATGACCTGAGGCATCATAATTTGTGCCATGGGTAAATTCAGTGACTGACCTGATCTGTGAATTTACCGAAATTCTGAATCTAGCCAATGAGAATAGACTATACCTGTTGTTTGTTTTTTTGTTGTTTCTTTTTGAATTCACTATGCTCTATTTATAGCGGTAACATACAACTTGAAATTCATCAACGCATCGTGATTTTTACTCCCATCTTACATTTCTGGTAAGTCCCTATCTCCTAAGAATATTAACACCTTATTTTGCTTTTCAAAAATAAATCTTGCGGCAAAAAAAAAAAAAAAAACAGCAAAAAGCAAAACAAAACAAATTACAACTAAATTGCTGTCACCAAGTTAATGAACCCAAGAAAAGCAGCTTTACTATCTACAAATCCCTTGGACATCTGGTGGATCTTGGAGATTTTCCTTGGTTTGCGGTTCCCACCGAAAACATAGTTTGACATTTTTTCATCTTCCTCATTTGTTGTTAAACTGACACCATGATTCACGCCCGTACCATCATCTTCTGTAGGAGGAGGTGGAACCTTAATCCCAGCAACAACCAATCGTGTTCCGAGCTTTAATTGCCGAGCCTCTTGACAAAGACCACAAGGGTGGGAAAAAAAATGGATCGTTTCATCATCTTTCGGAACATTCTTAAGACCAAACTGCCTCCTGATTTCCTTCCTCTGTTTTGCTCCTAGGGTTGGAACTTTGGTGCAGGAGTAGGCTATAGGTCCAACAAGAAACTGGAGAAGGCAACCAATCCAGCCTCCGAGACAGCAATGTTCCACACAAGCGCCTGTGGAAAACCAAAAAACAAGTTTTAAGGCACAAATGCGAGCCTCGATAACAAAATAATAATAATAATAATAATAAGACTTTATTTTATTAAGAAAGCACGATGGTAAACCATCGGAGTACATGGGAACAAAACAAAACAAAACAAAAAAAAGGCATTTTTTACTGGTACGCTCTGTCCATTTCAGCCCTTGCTCACTTTACGGATGCCTATGTTGTAAGCTGTTGCGAGTCTAATTGAACCCTAGAAATCATTTGGGCCACTCTTTCAGTATGAAGAAAAAATCAGTGTCAGCCAGAAGTAAATGAATCCATTCCATGAAAAAATGTGTACGGAATCAGCAGCCAAAATGTTGCTCTGCCCATGGAATAGTGTGGATGGAAATATGTCGTATGACCTATGCCTCAGTATGTCTCCAAATGCACAACCTGGTTCTAAGGCTGGTTTTAATTTTTCCACCTGTTTTTTTTTTTTTTTTTTTTTTTTTTTACCTTCCACCTTATACTCGGATGCTAATATATTCTATTATTATATATTTATATTATACATATTATGCTATATCATATATATTTTGTTATATTATATTATGCTCTGTGGTCTCTAGATCAACCGAATAGCCTGTCAAAGAAATTCAAAAACCAAAGTGAGAAAGTGCTTACTGCTTGTGTCTTTTTGCACTTTGCTGACGTCATGCGCAATCTGTCCGTACAGCAGGCAGGGACAGCAGAGACCCGTACAGCAGACCCCGACGTCACCGTACCACCCTTGCAAGTCAGTGGCCCATTCGTACTCTTCGTGAAGGAGCTCCTCTGATTGGCTGCGAGAGATGGCCATGGAATGAAAAACAATGGTACGGACGCCAATTTTTCAAAATTTCGGACGTGAGCATATGGCTGCCCCAAAAATAATCTGAGGAAAAGGTTTTAGTTTTAACTTTCTCCTTTCCAATGCACACTAACTTGCGATGTGACAATACCGAAGCTAAAAATGAAGAGGCAATTGACGGCAACCCGCAGTAAGGTTTTCTGTCGATTAGGTATTCTTCTTCTTTTTCTTTTTCTTTTTCGTTCTTCTACTTTTATCTATTGAGTTTTTACTTTTTAGGCGGCAGCATTTCCAGGCGAAGCAGAAAAGAGATATTTCGCAGGCAGCCGGCAAGTGGCAAAACCGGCGAGCATGCAAGTAATGCAAAGTGCGAACCAGTTCGATTGTTCGATACAATGAGTATAGCGTGCGGCTCGACTTTTCGTATGAGATTACAACAAAACGTATTGTACTATGATACGTGGCACTACAGGAGGGTGTTTCGCAAGTGTCAACATTTTGGTGAGTCTTGTACGGTACACAGTGAATCGCTATTAGTGCTGATGTTTTTTTCGTCTCTTAGAAGCTAAAACATTTTTTCCCCGTACACACTTGTCGGATTTAGGATCTGACGATTGCGATTGAAAGTTTAATTTCTCAGCTTCTTATTGGCGGTTTTTAATCGAAAATCGGACAAGTGTGTACGGAGAAAGACGTTATAAGCTGCGTAAAAATAATTAACACTAATAGCGATACACGGTGTACCTGCGTGGACCTGTCACCGACCGCTTTCGCACATGCTGGTGACAACTGATGAAGTCAACGTGGCATACTTTCGTTCCTAGCTCCAGCTCTCCTGCTTTGAAGTAATCTCTTGGCTGTCAACCATGGCTTTGTCAATTGTTCTCACTTCGTCCTACAGCCATGGCGTCTTGCTGCTTCGTCTCTCCAAGTCCACATCTTTACGACCAAGGACAGGTCGTTTTGGAAGGACGCAGGTCAGACATTGCCTGTCAAGCCTGGCCTCCCACATAAATGAAAGATTTTTATGATTTTTGTAGTATAAATGTTTGTGCATTTGTTAAGAAGGAAAGAGTGAAGAGAAAGAAGTGTTGCAAGTTGGATCGGATTTTATTTACACTATTGTGTTTGGCTTATCAGTTTGGCTTACGGAGTGTTAGGATTATTTGTATTTGGTAAGTTTTCTTTTATTGAGAATTTCCAGCATTTCAGTTTGTAAGGTGTTATTTTTTAAGTGTTTCTTTCAATCAGGAATTGTCCTTCTTCCTCTTCCTTTTTTCTTTGTTTTTTTCCTCCGAGAGTCAAACCTTTCAGCTGATCAAATTCCAGTTTGAAAGACTGTTAAATGTCCGGTTTTGTATAACTCTTAACGTTAGTTTGTACGTTTTTTTGGTGGTGAGTCTGTTTGGTTTTTTGATGGATGCGACAAGTCTGGAATGTTGAAGATTGATAAGAACCTATCATATTTAAATCTTCTTTGCACCTCATCCATTAAAGCTTTACTACTCATAGTTATTGCTTCATGGAGTAGCATGCTAATTTCTTGCATGCGAATTCCTGTGGCCTAGTTTTAATCTGAGCCATGACGACCATTAAGGATTTGAGAGTAAAAAATTAGAAGCTAAACTCGCCTGGTTTTGTCCTTTTCAGGCACTGCAGCAAATCTCAAGCGCCTTTCCCTCTGGACTTCAGATCGTTTCGAGGAAGCCTTGGTTTGGCTCAGAGAACTTATTGTCTACATGCTCGACCAACGAGCAAACTTAAAAATCAAAAAAACATAACTATGGCAGCCAGGTGAGGTTTGTGGATATCTCTGTAGTATAATGTAGTATAATTATGTAGTATAATGTTGGCAGATCTTAGTTTAGCATAGGGAAATATGTTTTATCCTGGTAAATGTGTTAAGTTCTTCCAAATTGCAATTTTTTTGTGTGATGAATCTTTCTTGCTTTTATTTTCTCTCCTGGGTTAGATGCGTGTTTTCCTAAAAAATGTTTTTTTATTTCTGTATTGCAGCACAGAAACTCCAATGCCGAATCTTTTCGATGGCACTACAAGGTGCGCTCGTGAATTGTCCACTTTCTTCATCATCATTTTCAATTAAACTGTTGCCCGTATTGTATGCATCATCACCGCAGTGTTTGAGCCTGAATTGCTGTGGAGGCTAAATAGGTTCAGCCTTTGTTTTTTTTTTTTTACATCTGGAAACGCTAGTGTAAGTTATGTCATATGGCTGGTTGGGCTCGCAGGCTTTATTTGAGTCCCCTTTGCCCATATGCGCAACGAGTTGCAATTGCGACCAATTACAAGGTATGGCTGGAATATGTCTGTCGTACACTGATGCTAAAACTTATCCAATTTTTTGAAATTTTTAACTCTAAAGCTTTATTTCAGATATGTGTATGTTTTTCACCTGAATCTTTTTTGTCTATCTTGTTCTTTATGTTACGTCGATGTAGAAACGGGATTTTATTTTCTAAATTTGTCAAAGGATGCTGGGATGAAGTTGAGTATACTGATGATTATGTCTTTTGTGTTTGAGAGAGGTTATGTGACTTTTTTTATTTTTTTCATTCGTTTTTCTTTTGAGTAACGTCATTTTGAAATACTCCAGAAGTCGGCGAGTGGATCCGTTTATGGAACAATTTTTTTTTTTGCTCTAAGTCATGAAGTAACTCTATCAGATTCTGAGGATTGGGAGTTGTTGGGAGAAGTGACACTCAGAAATCGGGTGGATTAAATTAGGTGGATTGGTCTAGACTATTAATGGGTCGATCAACTACCCTGGTTTTAGTATTAGTGTAAGTACAGTTACGGGTGGGATTGGAAGAAGTTCTGGTGTTTTTTTTTTTTGCATTTTTTACACTGCTGAGTAATGTTTTTTTGAATCCCTCCAGAAGATGTCGAGTGGCATTATTTTGTGTATGTTTCCGTTGAAGAAATAGTAACTGGAACGTTTTTTTTGTTTTGTTTTGCTCTAAGACAGACGCTGGGGCTGGGAAATTGTTGGGGGAAGTTCCATCCTGAAATAGTGTGGATTATGCTGGGTGAATTAGTCTAGACTTCCAATGGGTCGATCAACTAACCTGGATAAAATGTTATCCACACACTTTCTGAGAATGGATTACACACTCTCAGTTGGACTGGAAACTAATTACTCCTATGTAAAAAAATTGTCCGCTTGTTTTCAATTAAGAACTTCTAATCTGATGTAATATTCTGGCCCTTTTTCAGGGACTTGATGACATTGAGCGTGTGGACATCAACCTGTCAAATAAGCCTGACTGGTTTTCAGCTAAAGTTTATCCTCCTGGCAAGGTATGTGTGTTGACACTTCTTTATTAAAGTAAATGTTTAAAAGTGATGAATAGTTTGGCGTCATCTGCATAAGTCTGTTAACAGCTTGTACCCTTTTTAACGGCAATAGTGGATTGCAAAATGACTTCAGTGAAGGTAGGAAAAGTTTTTTAATGTCAATAATTACACCCTTTATTGGTTGTCTCGATTCATTTTCTGTGTGAGGATGGTTCACATTGTTTTATGGCTAAAAAAATTTAGGAGTGTGTTCACAATAGTATATGTTTAACCGTTGCCTCGCAACAATGCTTCAAATTAGTTGGTGATAATTGGTGATAATAATTGAATGGAAATTGATGAAAACTTATGTTGGCTGGATCCTAACCGAGAGGGCCCCGGGGAACTCCGGTGTTGTTATGCATAGAAAGTATTTTCTTCAAACTCATACAAAGAAAAGTGAATGTATCTAATTCTCAGTCACATTATTCTTTGGTATAGACTTATGATATACTATTTTGGAGTTTCACAAGAGTGTGAATTTTGAGTTTAGGCCACACTGTCGATGGTGGGCTACCGTGGGGCTACTTTTACCAATTACCGACAATTTTGAATCGGTGAAGTCCATGTGTCCACATGCAGGTCCCTGCCTTGGAGCATGGGGGAAAAGTGATCGGAGAGAGTATGGACTTGCTGACATATTTGGATGAGAATTTCAGTGGACCGAAGCTTCTCCCTGAGGTGGGATGGATTGTGGTTTTTTTAGGAGCAAAGATGCCGTAGGAGTTTGACCTGATACAATGAATCCAGTTGCAGAATTTCTCGGGTTTAAACTGCAAATGTGATGAAATAAGTGCAAATCAAAATATCCACGTAAGCAATGTTTGCATAGCCTGGTCTAGAACTTTGAGGGTCGTTGATTTCGTCGTCAAAAAGTTGGTAGAGGTTCATTTTGTGATTTATTTTAAAAGTTCATGCTCAGAGCTTAATTCACCCTCTGCCGTCTTTTAGTGTTTCCATAAGTGTTTGTTTTGTCAGTGAACTCTCAATCCGGCCTTTTGCTTGTGTACAGGATGAAGGGAAGAAATTGTTTGCCAAGGAACTTTACGGCTTTGTGGATGAATTGATAAAGACAGGCTTTATGAGTCTCAGCAATGAAGATTTATCATCAACAGACATTGAGACACAATTGGGTGAGTTTATTTACTTGGTGAAGGTTTTATTATTTCAATGTTCACTGGTGCTGTCTGCTGGTCCTTTGTTTATCTGTTAGATAGTCTTTCCAATTAAAACCATCAATGATTTGGATGCCCACTGCTTCCATTCAAGTGCAACCATAGTAAAACCATTGCAAACTGATGTGAAGTAAAGCATTATACCAGAACTTCAACTTGTTATAGCATACCAATTATGTAACAATCTGCCACAACATCGGAAGCAACGCAGACATATTTTTCTGGTTAGTGTTGTTAAATTATTACACCTGTTAGGCACCCTTTTGATGGGTATTTGGAAACGTTGATGCTACTTTTGTCAATGCCATTATTCTGTTTTCTCCTTGTTTGTTTTTTCTCTATTTTAATCAAAAGCTTGTTGTGGGTTGTTATGGGTCTGTCTAACAGGTCCTCTGTTAGAGCGACTGGATAAAGCACTTTCAAAGTATTCCGAAGGTCCTTTTTTTCTCGGAGAATTCAGTGCGGTAGGTTTTCACATATGTTCTCTCTGGTTTTTCGTTTCAATAGGACTGATAAAAATCTCTGGAAAAACAAAGAAAAAAAGAATGGTGCAGTATTTGGTCAGGAGACTGGTTATTTTGGATTTTTCTTCAACTGGATTTCTTTGGTTGGACTGCAGGTGGACTGTGCTTTTATTCCTTTCTTGGAGCGATTCTCTATCGCCTTTATGGATGTTCACAAATCCGCCTATGATGTATCTCAGGGCCGTCCCAATCTCGCCCGCTGGTTGCAGGTTAGTTCACTTCTAGTGTGGGTTCACTTTTTTTTCTTACTGTGACTTTTTTTCATGCCTAAACCTGATCATCGTGTGATACTATGTAGTAAATTATCTTTATGAGTTATCTCCTTTCATTATATGACATGGCCGTGGTGTCCAAATGCAGGCCATGGATGGAGAGAAGGCCTACGCGGATACAAAAGCTGGGAGGGAACAGACAAAAGCCCTGTATGAGAGAATGCTGGTAAGAAGGAATTGAGTTTTCTGTAGTCTCTAAAATGCTGTTAAATAAAATGCTGTCTCTAAAATATTTCGATCTACACTAAAATGCTGTTTTTTTTGGTTCACTGCTCAGACGTTAACCTTGACCTTAGTGGTTTGAAACGTGCAAAATGAGATTGTTTGTTTCTTTTGTCTTTTTATTGGTTGTCTTGCAAACTTAATTGTTCTGGTTTGTTTCCATTTTAATGTTTCCGATTCTCCCTTTTGTTTTGTTTCTTTTTACTGTGTCAGTTTTGCCCTTTCGTTTTTTTTTCCTTTGTAATGTTTTCAGTTAAGTTTTGTATTGAGTTTTCTGATGCTCCCTTTTCCTTTGTTTCCTTTTTCCTAATTCCGATTCTCCCTTTTATTTTTGTTTCCTTTTTTTTGTTCTGATTTCCTCTTTTTTCTTGTTTCTTTTATTTTGTTTCCGTTTTACTGTTCTGTTTCTGATTCTCCCTTGTTTTCTTTCCTTTTTAATAATTTTGGTTCTCCGTTTTGTTTTATTTCCATTTTACATGTTTTCTATTCTCCACCTTTTCTAATGTTTCCAATTCTCCTTTTTGTTTTTTTTTTTTTTTTTGGTTCCCTGTTTCGTTTTGTTTCCTTTTTCTGGTTTTCATTTTTTTGTTTTTCTTTGTTTCCTTTTTATTTTTTTTGTTTTTCCCTTTTTTTTTTTTTTTTTTTTTTTTTTTTGTTTTTTTTTTTTTTTTCCTTTTTTCTTTTTTTTTTCTTTTTCTTTTTTTTTTTTTTTTTTTTTTTTTTTTTTTCTTTTTTCTGTTTCTGTTTCTCCCTTTTCTTTTGTTTTTTTTTTTAGTTTTTGGTTCTTCCTTGTGTTTTGTTTCCCTTAAGTTTGCTTTTCTCTGCCTTGTTTTGTTTTCTCTCTTTTTTGTCTTTTTGTTTTGTTACCTTTTTGATGTTTTTAGTTCTCCGTTTTGTTCTTCTCCCGTTTTATGTATTCGGTCACCCATCTTGTCTTGTTTCCTTTTTAATGGTTCGTTTAATTTAGTTTTCTTTTTACTAATACCTTTATTTTTGTTCCCTTTTTTATAATCCCTTTATTTTTTTGTATCCTTTTTTTTTTGTAGGCATCGGGATACTTCAAAAAGATTTTCGGTGCCAACAAATCAGCTGTCACAGCAGCTACTTGAGACAGAATGGAGATAGAGAGAGGGAGACTGAGAGAGAGGGGAGAGAAAGAGAGCATATGACATGTCAATTTTCGTGCTTTGTGTATTTGTAGTTATTGTTTATTAGATTTTTCATAAATTTTGTAGCTAATTTTTCAGTGTGTTTTCTTGTTTTGTTAATTTTGTAGTATATTTGTTTTCTAGATATATTGAGGACATGGAGATTTGGTAAGTGATAAGACCAATCAAGAGCATAGAGGAGAGAGAGAGGGAGAGGGATGTGAGACTGGGAAAGTGTGGATTCTGAATTTGGAGTTTGTATTATGGAATTGGCATCTTATTTGAAAAATGTGTTTGATAAAAAGGTGAACAATCTGTAGTAGAAAACGCTGTATTCTAAATTGGAAACATACATGGAAAATTATTTTGGAAATGAGATTTATCTTGGTGCTCCAAAAAGTGTTTGTGATTTTGACAACAGAAATATTAAGTAAAGGGATCATAAGCTTGTATTAAAGCAAAGGGGCCAACTTTATTAAAAAGCGCGATGGTAACCCATCTAAGTCCATAGGAACAAAAGGAAGTAGCATTGCTAAAACTGAAAAACCACATAACAAGGGAATAAACAAAAGGGAAAATCAAGGCAAAACTACGAAAATACGAAAGGATGGCAGGGAAGTCGAAAAACACCCAGAAAAGCAAAATCCAATGAACAAAACATCAAATAAAAAAAATAATAAGGGAGCAAAAACCCCCAACAGAACTAAAAATTTACGGAAAGCAACCACGGAAGTCCCCGAATCCCAGAAAAGTACGAGGAAGATTCGTAAAACGCCTTCGATCCATAACGGCAATAGACGATCGAAGTAATGTAGAAGCCAACACCCGTTGTAGGGCCACGGGGAAACATTGACGATAAAAAGAAAAGGACTGGAACAGGAGGGCTCCTAGGTCATCGCCTCTCGAACGAGCGCCAACCACAAGTACGGAAAAACTCGTCCAAAGCCACACCCAAACAACCAAATATCTCGACCACCATCGGAATGAAGCCATCCATAGCGTCGCGATGGGCATAATCACGATCTTTCCTTTTAGCTGCGTCACGGGCAGCCACTCCCATATGCCGAGCCGCTTGATTGACGATTGTAGTTGAGGTAGGATTCGTCAAAACAATGTCACCAAATGTACAACGCGCACCATCAAGTAATACAAGGTCGATCCGACGCGAAGGAATAATGTGAGAGACCTCGCGACGAACAGAAAATCCCCCCTCGGAAGCGATAGTAGCGATGGTGTCTCGAATCGTGTCGTGCGCATGAATCAACTCACCCCCGTGGGAGCAACGAAGCAAATGGACCTCGTCAGGCTCGAGAACGTGGCCGTAGGAGCAAACAAGTGAGCCAAGCAAAGGTGGGTGAGGGAGGCCAAGCCGAAACCTAAGGGCCGTGGTGAACTGAGCCGGGGTGAAACGAAGAGTGGATAAGATAGGGACGACCGATAGCCAAGCTCTAGAGCCAGGTCTGTCACTAGACACAAAACGTGCACGCGAAGAATTGGAAGGAAGCGCATGAAGAAGCTCGGATTTAATAGCGGCGACAACCCGATCAGAAATGGATTCCTGAACACGCGCAACTGATGTAGTAACGAGAGTGGAAAAAATTGGCATGTCCTCGTTAGCAACCGGATTAAGAGAATGTGATGCATCCAAAAGGGACCGCTGGAAGGCAAGCTCAACATCCGAAAAAAGGGGAACCACGGCTGCAAGAATAGGAGTGTCCCCGGCCAGAAAACGAGAGAAAATAGTGGAAGCCACAAGGCACCAACTCCCCAAATAGGCGGCTGGAGCAACACGCGCCGTCGAGAGTAAACCCAAACCGCCAGCCGAGACAGGGAGAGAGGCTTGGATGTGTGCCGCAGGCCCAGACTCGCGATCAATCTTGTATCTTGTTGTGCGGTTCATTTGGGTCGAGTTGGTGAGCCCTCTCGAGCGGTTCGGGCCCACCAGCCATTTAATCTTACTCCTCGGTCTACTGCGACCATTGAGATTCTCCGGGCTTTTCAACCACCAGCTCCTACCCCTCAGTCCCCCTCTATTCACACCTTCGAGCCGATAAAGTGTTTTATCTTGGGTCGAGACCATTTATTAAAGCCCTTACGACTTCTCCACATCTTTCAGCAGGGGGTCCTTTGGGCACTGTTTATGAGCTATTTCGCAACGTTTTGCCTCAAAAATCTGGTGCTCGAGGTTTTCATATGTTTTTTCGAGTTTGTTCCCTTATTGGGCACTGTCCCTTCTCGTATTTGTAATCTCCTCACGGCCTCCCGCCTCGTAGCTGTCACCAAACCCAATGGGGGAATCCGTCCTATTGTTGTGGGCGAGGTATTGTACCGATTGGTGGCTCGTGCCATCTGCATCCAGCTCCAACCTGCTTTCCATGATTATTTCTCTCCTAATCATTTCGAAGTGGCAACCCGGAGGGGTTGTGAGGCCATGGTCCACGGGATCGGGGCTTTGTTAGATACCCATCCAGATTGGTTAGTCCTCCAGGTGGATGTTTCCAATGCCTTTAATACTATGGATCACAATGCCATTTTTTCCGAGCTTATGGCTGCACCTTCCCCGATTGTCCAGATATTTCCTTTTGTGAGAGCTTTTTATTTTCTGAGCAGTAGCCTCTCTTTCTCCACTGATGATGATTTGGTCCCACTTTCCTCCACGATTGGCACTCGTCAGGGTGATCCTCTTGGGGGGCCTTTGTTTGCCCTAGCCCATTACCGCGCCCTCCGAGCTTCCGCAGCTGCTTACCCTTCTTGCCTCTTCCCTTTAGTTGCGGATGACACACACATTATTGGTTCTTCGGACCAAGTTATACCATCCTATAACTTTTTCAAGGCTCGCTTGGCCAAACTCAATCTTTTGGTCCAACCCTCTAAGTGTGATGTTCGGTCCCCACGTCCTATTCCTCCTCCTTTCACTCCCTCTCCTTGTTTTCAGACTCCTCTTCCTTTCGAAAGCATTCATGTGTTGGGTTGCCCGCTTGGTTCCGATCCATAAATCACGACATTCATTCATTCCGCTCTTCAAACAGATTTATCCCACGTGGACGACCTTCCTCGCCTTTCATATCCCCAAATGGCCTTTGCTCTTCTGACACGTGTTTCCCTCACCAGCCCTCCTACCTTACTCAAACTTCCCCTCCCACCCCATCTTTTGTGTCCTCACTTTTAGCATTTGATGATCGCCTTATGGATGTCCTCCACATTTTGTTGGGCTGTGGAGGTTTTGATCGCGACTCTCGGCCTGCGGCACGCATCCAAGCCTCTCTTCCTGTCTCGGCTGGCCGTTTGGGTTTACTCTCGACGGCGCGTGTTGCTCTAGCCGCCTATTTGGGGAGTTACTGCCATGTTATTTCCACTATTGCCTCTCATTTTTTGGCCGAGGACACTCCTATTCTTGCTGCCGTGGTTCCCCGTGTTTCGGATGGTGAGCTTGCCTTTCAGCGGTCCCTTTTGGATGCATCACATTCTCTAAATTCGGCTGGTATCGAGGACATGCCGATTTTTTCCACTCTCGTTACGACATCAATTGCGCGTGTTCAAGAATCCATTTCTGATCGGGTTGTCGCCGCTATTAAATCACAACTTTTTCAAGCGCTTCCTTCCGATTCTTCGCGTGCACGTTTTCTGTCTTGTGGCAGACCTGGCTCTGGAGCTTGGCTATCGGTCGTCCCTATCTTATCCACTCTTCGTTTCACCCCGGCTCATTTCACTACAGCCCTTAGGTTTCGGCTTGGCCTCCCTCACCCACCTTTGCTAAACTCACTTGTTTTCTCCTGCGGCCACGTTCTTAAGCCCGATGGGGTCCATTAGCTATGTTGCTCCCACGGGGGCGAGTTGATTCATGCGCACGACTCGATTTGAGACACCATCGCTACTATCGTTTCAGAGGGGGGATTTTTTGTTTGTCGAGAGGTCCCTCACATTCTTCCTTCGCGTCGGAATGACCTTGTATTACATGATGGTGCGCGTCGTACATTTGGTGACATTGCTTTGGCGAACTCTACCTCAACTACAGTCGCCAGCCAAGCGGCTCGGCATGTGGGAGTGCCTGCTTGTGACGCAGCTAAAAGGAGGGAGCGCGATTATGCCAATCGCGATGCTATGGATGGCTTCATTCCGATGGCGGTCGAGATATTTGGTTGTTTGGGTGTGGCTTTGGACGAGTTTTTCCGTACTTATGGTCGCCGCTCGTTTGAGAGGCGATGACTTGGGAGCCCTCCTGTTTCAGTCCTTACTTCTTTTTATCGTCAACTTTTTTCCGTGGCCCTACAACGGGTGTTGGCTTCTTTTTTACTTCGATTGTCTATTGCCGTTATAGATCAACGACATGTTCCAGAACTTCCTCCTTGTACTTTTCCGGGATTCGGGGACTTACGTGGTTGCTTTCCGTAAAGTTTTAGTTCTGTTGGGGGTTTTTTGCTACGTGTTAGTTTTTTCATTTGATGTTTTGTTTGTTAGGTTTTGCTTTTTTTGGTGTTTTTCGACTTCCCTGCCATCCTTTCATATTTTCGTTGTTTTGCCTTGATTTTCCCTTTTGTTTATTCCCTTGTTATGTGGTTTTTCAGTTTTAGCAATGCTACTTCTTTAAGTTCCTATGGACTCAGATGGTTTTTTATCAGGCTTTTTAATAAAGTCGACCCTTTTTTTTTAACAATATTTAACTGTGTAAATTAAAGTTATTAACGCTATTTCGACAATACGTGTCTTAAAGTAAAATAGAGTTATTAATTATATTTTAGGTTCGAGGGTCATAATTTAGGATCGCGGAATTAGCATTATTAACGCTAATAGCGATTCACGGTGTAATGCATGGTTAATATACATGGATGTTTGTCCCTTTCTACATTCTTTATTTATTTTGTTAATGGATTAGGTTTTGTATTCAATCTTAAAAATTACTATGGATGTAGAGGACATGGTGTAACTAAAAGGGACATGTAGTAAAGGGACATGATGTATCTTGGAGTGAATCTTGTAGATACATCGCATAACATATATGTAACTTGCATACTTGTCTGGAAAATAGTGTTGCTCCCATGGGAGACTGGAGTATTAAGAGAGATCTGCAACAAAGTACACCGCGAATAGCTAAGAGTAAACAGGTTAGCATAAGGTTAATGTCCATTATCAACTCTAATTCGGTTGTAAACGATGTGATCGATAACGAAACATTAAAAGAAATCATATGAAACTGATTAAAACATTTAATATACTAAAGAGAGAATATTAAGAGAGCAAGAGAGTCAAAGGTCAACCATAAAACCTCCTGACCCAAATGCTCAGATATTTCCGAAGAAGGGCTGGGCTTCAATACATAATCAAATCTTATTTTGATTCAAGTTTGAAAATTTTAGTTTTTTATTTAATATAGTTGTTTTTTTAACATTGGACGATGTATGTTGGAGAGTATATGGTCATCTCGAAGCTAATAAAGTGCAGAGCTCCACCACCTTCTCCTCTAAAACAAAATCATGTATTAGATGAAAGAAAATGTCGTGTTTTTGTATTATATCACGTATTTGAAAAAGGAAATATAAATTGAATTAATAAAATAATAGGGAGAATAATTTGATGAGGTTAAGGAACAAAAAATCAAACGTTAATTTCTACGAATATAAATAATCAACAGAGCGTAGCTCGGGATTAGAAATACATAATGTCAGCCTAAATGCTTCATGAAAAATTATATAAATACCTAATCGACAATTCAACCATGAATTTTTAACAGGTACCGTTACGTTTGTTTTATTCTTATTTTGAAAGAGTAGTCAAAACTGCATTACTTCACTCAATTTCTTTGATAGCCCGATCCGCGATTTAGTTTTAAGTATGTTGAAAAAGTTTTCCGCACTAAAATTTGTAAACACAGTAACATCATTAGAACGAAACTTTTAATTAAAAAAAGTGTGCATATGAAACTAAAACCAGTATAAAATGAGGTATTAAGTATTTAACTTGCAAAATCCAATAAAACCAATTCACATCACTGACAACGATATGGATTTACGTTAATGGAAATCCACTGCGATTTAAAATTATGGAACATTCGAAACATGGTGGATAAACAAATCTCTTTAGAAAAATCCAACAAAGAAAAGTCCACTATCCTAAACAGAATAACAACTACCAAACGACAATTTAAAATCTTCAACTGAGCATAACATCTATAAACTTTGTTTTTCTTAGAGTTCAACCCATTTGGTTCTACTTGAGTGTAAATTTCCAAATAGTGTTGTACATCTTACTCCTCTCAAGCAATTTGCTTATTCCACATCAAATCATGATGATGGTATGAAGGGCTTCTATCAATTTTCTCAACCGTCAAAAGCTCCCAAATTTGTTTATACGATTACAAGCAATCACTTCAAACAATAACACACATTAGCCAATAAAACTCTAACTACCAGTCTACCTATCTATACACCTACCTATTTGATTATTTACCCTTTTATCTACCTACCAAACTATCTACCTATCTATCTCCCTATCTTATCCAAATAAAATCCACATTTGGTCGATATCTAATCTACATCTAATGTAAGTCTAAATCGAAAAGAAGTGGAATCGAAATCAAATTTGAAGCGTGAATCGATTAAAAAGGACAAGACCTGATTCAATCTAACTAGAATCGAACTCCACCCACTCTTACCTAGCTCAACCCAACACATCCAAACCAATCCCAAAACGACCTAACCAAGCCCAGTCGACCCTAGGCGACCGAGCCGAGACAAACCGAGACGAGCCGAGCAATGTAGAGCCGAGTTGAACCAACACCCGGGTCGAGGGAAGTCGAGCCCACTCTTACGAAGTTAAGCCGAGCGGAACCAAGCTGAGCTAAGTCGAACCAGAAGTCGAGCCGAGCCGAGCCAAGCCTAACTCAGCCCAACCCAACCCAACTAGTGCAGCCCAACCTAGCCTAACCGAGCTGAGCTAACCGAGTGGAGTCGAGATGAGCCGAGCCGAACCGAGCTAAACTAAGTCGGACCGAGAAGGGCGAAGCCGAGTCGACTCGTACGGAGTCAAGGCGAGCCCATCCTAACCCAACCCAGCCCATCCGATTTTAATTGAGCCGAGTTGGCTTGAGCAAAGCCCAAACCTACCTAGTTTTGTTCCAATGTTAATCCCCAAAATTTGATCATAAAGAAAAGTTATTTTATAATAATATACATATTCCATTACTTTCCATGAGATGGTGGGACAGACATTTGACGGAACTTTGTCGACTTAGAATTTATACCAAAAGCAGATTATACAACCTCGTGAATCTTTGTTTTACTTTCCTTTTTCTTTCCTTTTTATGTTTTTCAATCTACATCGCTACAGTGGCCACTGTTATCAGAGCTTCAAACACTAATTCGGTTGCTACGTTTTCTAGTTAAAAATCGTATTACAGTGTTGATAACACCGAAGGCATGACTCATGAGCATGGAACAAAGCACCGACATTTCTATGTCTTCCACCTGGACGGATTCTTGACCGACTTCAGTTTGTTGCTTTGTCTACACTGCCTATATGCATTAGAGAAAGTTTCCATTAGAACGGAAAGTTTGTCACCGTTTATTTACGAACGATAAGCGTGCCACGTAAGATGACGCTAAGAAAAATGTTTACGACTGGCATCAGAAAAAATATTTCACACGAAAAGGCTAGTTTTGGTAGTGTTGTGTATCGGTAAGGAGTTGCCGATAACCGATATGGGCCTTTTTCTGGTAGCCGATAATCGATATATTGGTACGATATATCGTTATCGGTGTCATCGCCGATAATAACCGATAAAATATCGGTTATTATCGGCGATAACACCGTTATCTGTAACTATCGGCGATATATGTACGGACCGTACAGATTAATGTACGGCTAGTTCACTCAACTGTACGTGTTATTCCCCGACGCGCCCTACCCACAACCCCTATCTACTGAGGTGCCTACCAATCAGATCATTTGTACAAGCCGAAAGTACAGTATCCGGCATAAGATATGTACGACTTTAGTACGGCTCCAGTTAAAACGATGTAACTTTCACATCCGACGCCATTGTTTTGTCCCTTTCTTCCTTGGGATCTAATGGAAACCTGCCACGTGTCAATCCGTCGGCTTTTTTGGCAAAAACCGCCAAAAGAGCCATTCCGGGATGCCGGCGCTCACGCTGGCCGTCCGCTCGTGTTTTCTCATTGAAAGTCGTCCGTTCGATTCCGGCGGCAGGCAGAATGTTCTTTTGCGTCCGTTGTACTTTGTGTTTGCCGTCCTTTTCCCGTTCCATGATCAGCAGTTTGTCGGTACAATGCCGGACGTTCCCGTAAAATCGCTGTTCAGTTAACCGGCCAGAAAGTAATACAAAGTGCAACGTATTTTTTCGTCTAATTCCGTACATTTCCCGTAAATTTACCGTGCAGTTTACCGGACAGAAAGTGCAGAAAGTACATATATATCGGGACCTCTGACCGTTCGATAACCGATAACTATCGGTATTGGTGTTATCGCGATAATTTTTTTACCGATACATAACACTAAGTTTTGGTCTTCGAAATGGGACTTCGGTCAGTGAAACGAACATTTTGTAACATTCTATGAAAACGTGACGTGATAACAAATCAATAGATTGTAACATTCTATGAAAACGTGACGTGATAACAAATCAATAGATTGTAACATTCTATGAAAACGTGACGTGATAACAAATCAAAAGATTCTTACCACCGACTCTTGTTTTGAACATTGCCACGCGTCCATTTCCCCGTCAGTATAGTGCTATCCACACACAAGGCGGACCGACCACGTTGTCCTTCACCTTAACGTACTCAGGGGTCGCTAAACTTTAACCGTTTCACATCCCGACAGCGTAACAGAGATCTTTTCGTACTGACGGAAATTTGCTCTTAGTGTTAAACAATTTTCGGGCAGTCGTAAGGCGCAAGGTTCTACTCCTCCTTGATGTTCCTTTTGCGACAAGCAATCACGGTCATCCTTTCAGTCGTGATGTCATGATTAAACGCTGTAAAACTTCGTAGTGAGAGAAAGTCAAATTGCATGACTGCCCGAAAAATGTTTAACACGTCATAGCGATGGGCAGCATAACGGTAGCACATGGGGTCAACGTGCTGGCCCGTGACTGCGACCGTAGTGGTGACACGTTGGGCAATTAAGATCCCAAAACTCTTAGAATTAATCTCGACCGTCGTTTCATCCGGATAATGACATTTTTTTGACAAATGTTACGCCAGGTCAGGAGTTTTTTTTTTTTTTTTGTTTCCGCTACACAATTAACCAATAGACCGCGAAAAGGAGAGTGGGAGACTGCTGCAAGTCAGTTTAAATTACAGGCGTCCAAAGTGGCTGCCAATATTTCTGCCTACGTTTTCGGCTCTGGAGGTGGATTGCTGAACCATCATCATATGTAATGGAAGGCTTTCCTGTTGTTACCATAGTTTAACGTTTTCCGTATTTTTCATTCGTATGTAATTCTGTTACCACTGGATTCCAGCAACTTTTAAGCAAGTAATGTTGTTGAGTAAAATAGTGTAAAGTAACAACTTGAAGATTATCTTATGCTTTCTTTGAGCCCAAAGCTAAGCGCAAAGTTAAATATAGGGCTTACTTACTGCAATTTTTTAAATGTAGGATATTTTAGTGTTTGTATTTCTGTTAGTACAGTGTAAACGTTTCTGTATTTGCAAAAATTTTGGTCCTATTTTATATTCTGGAGCCTATTAACTCATTACACACTTGTGGATAGGTAGGCATTTGTTATTTCTTGAAAAAAAAATCTGCACCGTTTTTCCTGCTGGCCTTCATTTCTGGAAGAATCAATACAGATTGAAGTTTGTTTGCCCAATCATCTCTTTTGTCTGCTATGTATGCATAAGTTTTACCTGCTTTGAACTTCTGCGAAAATTGGAAGGATAGAGCAAATAATAAGAGTGATAGTACACGGAATATATCGTCATTAGCACCAATGATATTTTATCGGTGCTCCTAAATTCTGCCCTTTGAACCTGAAATATTATCATTGACACTATTTTCTATTTTCCTAACGGTTATTCATTTAACAGAGAGTCATCCACGTCATCTGGAAGTAAATCAGAATTATTAACACTAATTACTCTAGTAACATCACGGTGTCGCATACTGAATGTTTTTGGTTTTGCTCATCCCTTGAATGGTTGTACTCATTGGCTGGTTGCAGGAAATTATCTTATAAAAAAATTTACCTGCACAGTTCAATGTCGATTCCATGGATGCTCATCCTTACCATTTTTTTTACGAGGCAGTCAGTTCAAGCTGCTGACTTTCTTGCTTTGCCTCACTCTCCTTTCCAGGTAGGAAATCAGGCTGACTTTGGATCGATTATTGTAAGAGTTTTTAAACACCAAGCTGCTTTGAGCAGGTTGTGCGTATAATGCTTTCATGCTTCTTTTTTTTTCCTTTCGTTTTTGCTTTTACATGTAGTTGAATCAATGCACACGGTTGGTATTTTTCGGGGATCTGTAATTATTTTACTCCAAATGAGTTGCTAAACGTGTTATTGTGGGCTACTACTTTCAGAATCACACATTGTGTTCCTTGGGGAATTTTGTTATGACTTTTAATTGCATCTCACTCCAAGTGAGCTGCTAAACATCTTATTATGAGATATAAGTTTTAACGATACGCATTCTGTCAAGGTTAATCTGACTTTTTTCTACTCATCAGGATTTTGACGGGCAGTCACAATGGTGTAAACATTTCAGTCTAATTGACCCCTATTAGTGTGCTTAAAGCAAATTAACTCTGTGTGAATGTGAATGGAATTTGCAAAGATTTTGGTCTGGCTTATGTCTATAATATGCTCCTTCCTTCAGTCTATAATATAGATCTCTTTTCTGACCTTACCTCTGAGTCCAATTTGTGGGAAGTGTCGCTGTTAAAATCACTTTTTTCTTTTGGAGAGGGTTAGAATGCGCTTGGAACTTGGAAAAAAATCCCGGGCCTACAATTACAAAGAATTCAGCTTTGAGTCTGACCTTACACTCAATGTTAATTTACAAGAATGACTGAAGTTTTTACATAGGATATGCTACGGAACAAATGAAACCTGTAATTTCTGGCCAAAGCAGTAGCACACTTCCACTGTTCATTTTCTATGGTTCTTTGACGCGCGTCTTTGTCCCCTTTTTTTGTTTTATTTCCAGATCGTCCATATCACCTCCTTTAGTTTGTTTCCCTTTCTTGACAATAACAACAGTCGATTTTCCTGTGTTATCCTTCTTTGCAGGCTATCAAAAATTGCAGTCTCACTACTCGCCCAGACTTGAAATTATCATTGTTTCCGAAGGACTTTATTTGGGGCATTGGGACGTCAGCTGGACAGGTAATTAAAGATCTTATCAGTTATATAATTTCTTTCAATTTATTTTAATTGTGGCTTATGTGGATTAAAGTACCTCTGCTTCAAAAATCTCGTTCAGAAGGGGTGTTCGGCAATTTATACACATACATCTATATGGTTCAAACAGGAACCAAATGTTTTTTAGGTGAAGGTACACCGTGAAATCTTTAGCGGTAAGAAGTAAATAACGTTGGATTTATTTTGGTATTATTAATTCTAGTTTTTGTTCCAAACGGCCTAGACAAACTTAAACCTCTTACCAAATTAGCGGTAAGAAAGAAATAATTTGTATTATTAATGGTATTTTATGTTTAAGGGAAAAGATAAGCGGCCCTGTATCAGTGTTGTTAGCGCTAATAACGATTCAAGGTGTAGCACATAGTATGCAATAGCTTCTCTCCCATGGTTAACCGTCGATTGTGTTTCTTAGAGGGTTTACAAAGGAAGAAGGTGGAAGGTGCAGCTCATCAAGACACAATGGAATTGAGTTAAAAAACAATGTATTAGAACAAAGATGATAAACAATTCATTTTGTTGTAAACTTCTTGCTGTCCTCAATCATGAGAAGACAAATTTTATGTTGTATGATTACGTTCTATGAAAAAAACGTGTGTTTAAAACTTGTAAAATCAAGGTAAACATTTGTTGCAAGGGTGATTCAGGTGGAAGGGGCAGCTCTTATTGATGGTCGTACGCCCAGTGGTTGGGATCTTTTCACTCAAATTCCTGGTAATAGTTTGGAAATCAAGGATGAATGACAGAGTATTACTGTAGTTTTACAGTCAAACTTGCGTGAAAAAGGGTAGCAGTGGTGCAGAAAATATGTTCAATCACTAGAAATTGCATGATTACTTACAGTAAATGTCAAGTGGAGTTTTTGAATTTAAGTTAGTTATTATAAAAAAAATTACACATGGAAAAGAATTTTAATGGCTTCTTTTATTTTTTGACCATTGTCAACGCTTTGAGACAATATTGTGGAAGAGAGTGTAAGTAGCGACTCAAACAGGATGGATGACAAAAAAACTCAGGTTTCGTCCAAAATGTATTTTTTTGTTGGTATTCTCTTACAGGCAAAATTATTGATGCTTCAAATGCAAGTGTGGCCTGCGACTCCTATCACCTCTATGAGGTAGGATTTCTCGTCCATATTCTCTTTTTAATCAAGAATTCTGGGTAAATTTTGGATACACATGTAGGTAATCGTCATGTTGATGTTATAAACGCAATAGAAAAGGGAGACCAGCGAGGATATAGAAAATTGTTTGGGGCCGTCACATGATTATGCAGGAGAAACATGTGACAAGGATAATGATCTTCTATTTATTAAATTGTGTAGTATTTATAAGGCACACTTGAAAACTTGAAATACTAAGATGCTGAAAGTCGATTGTGTTTGTGACTTCTGATAGTGCTCATAGCTTTTGGCAAAGTTGACGCTTTCAAAGTTGTATCTATTTGAGTATGAATGTTGTCAGGTCATGAAGACGATTGCTCGCTTCAATCAGCAAGTGAATGAGTAAACAATTAAGAATGGTTGTACTTCCTACATATTGCAGGAAGATGTGAATGCAGTGGAATCATTAAACATGAAGTCGTATCGCTTTTCACTTTCTTGGTCTCGTATATTTCCACGTGAGTTGTCCGTAACCCAAAAAAGACTCGGGCAGGACTGTTGGGGAATTGCAAAATTAATGATTCCCTCGACCATGTTTGCGGAGTAATATTTCTGTTCTGTCAGCAAAAGATAGTCCCACAATAGATGAGTATGATGATTTCATGATTGATCGTAATAACATTGGGCAACTGTTATATGTGAGAAGTGCACTAGTTCCGTTTGTTAACTCTTGAAATTAAAAACTCGCCGATCAATGCATTAGCTTTTAGTTTGCATTCTTTGAAAATCTGATACTCTATGAAATAGTTTCCTGTGCTGCAATCGCTACTTGCATGCTTAAACCAAACATGGATTCTTGGTTTCTGGTCATGTGTAAACAGACAAATGGTGCATGATTTTATTTGAGATCAGTTCACTTTTCCCCGCTTTTTCTTCTATACTGAAGTATTTCTGTAGAAGCTATGGAGAGCTGTGCCATATGTGTATGCAAGAAATGACGCTCAAGGAGTTGTTGTCGTCGTTTTGGGGCTTGTTAAAGTGAATGGTCTAATGTGGGGTTAGTATTTTCAATCAATGTTTTTCCTTATGTGCAGATGGAGGTGTGGACACCAATCCCAAAGGAGTTCAGTACTATAACAATCTAATTGACTTGCTGGTGGCCAAAGGTACTACAATAGTCCTTCGCTTTGCTTTATCCTCTGTTGGTAAACGGATTTTATTCTGGAGTAGTTGGAAATTAGTTTTGTTGGTAAGTTCGATTCACATGATTTTTAGTACTTTTTAATTTCAAATAAGTTAAAAGTTAGTATGAAATGCAATTATTCTCCTTGAACACTTTAATGGCCAGTATTAGATGGTTTTTTATATGATGGTAGTTTTTTGATTCTTTTTACAGGAAATCCAGCTGTTTTTGCTCTGACCCAAAGTTTGATATTTTTGTAAATAATTCATATGTGACTTATAGCTTTATCTTCAGTTCTCGAGAAGAGCATCGTGTTGGTGATTCTTTTCTAACATGGATTTAGCTTACGCTTTACAAAAAAATGATTGTTGTTGTTTGTCAAAAAACCTTGACGTGATTGAACTATTTCGAATCTCTAATAACAAAATCATCATTTTCTTGTTATGGTGTTGGTACTGGTACCATTACCATTACCACCACCAATAATAGTATGTTTTCAATTTGAATACTAATTAAGGCATTAGTATTGTTTTATCATTATCTGTTGAGTTGTTTATTTCAGTTTTGAAGGAAAGAAATTCACCCTGACTGTTTCTTACTACACAATTTCTGCAATGTCGCATAATAGTTTTCAATATCAAGATTTTCTGGAAATGGTCTTTTGTCCAATTGAGTTCTTTTGATAATTTTGTCTTTTAGTGGAGTTGATGCTCAGCCTTCTGGTCTATGACAAGAGTTACTTCATAAGGTTATTATCTGTTTAGACTTTCTGGAAGGTAGTTAGTCATAGTAAACTGGGACCCTAAGACTCCAGGCTTTTGGCATGTCCGGCTTAAATTGGAATGTCAATTTCTCGGATGTCCTTTCATATTTGATGCTCTGATCTGGAAGTCAGGTTAAATCTTTTAGTTGCTTTATAACCTAGTGAGGCTGGTTGATTCTTTGTAAACTAGAGCAATTGTAACAATAGCAACAGGAAAAGTCGTGGCATCAATTGAATGTATAAGTCTGGTTGATCTCTCGACAAAATGCAATATGAATTATGGATGGCATTATTGCAATTGAAGTGCAAATGAAAAGATAAACTTCGAAACTATTGGGTTTCCAGGTATTGAGCCTCTTGTCACGCTCCATCATTTGGACCTCCCAATTGATATTGACGATCAAGGAGGCTGGCTTAATAAATCCATTGTGTAAGTCCGTTTTTATCTTTTTATTTTGAAATTTTCAAACCTTTCTGTTGTGCTTTTCATGTGACACGACTGAACTTTTTTTTAAGTTTTTTGTACTATGTTTCATTTAGGAAGTTACCAACTGTTTTTTGGCTATGTTGAGGCCTTACTCTTGAAGCTGTATGAAATGTAGCATTACAATTGCAAAATCACTTTCTTCAGTTGCTTTTCTCTACCGGTAACTTTCTTTCGGATAAGAACGCTAGGCCGGAACGTTAGGGGGAACGATAGGGGTTAAAATTGCCTAGGCTTCCCAACACCATAAAAATAGGTGACTTCCACCACTTAATCAGCTGGAGGAGCTGAAAGCCTTTATTTGGGAATTTTGCGGGAAAGCAAACGGTTCACAAACAGAATGTGCCTGATTTGGATTCCTTAAGTCACTCAAAAAAATTAACGAATTATTTCTTTTGTTAGTCATCATTCCTTTGCCTGCTACAAGCTACCGAAGCTTGCTACAGTCCTTTTCTATGCCTGATTTGGAGAGCTTACTGGGATATCTAAAGCCTATATTGTTAATCTTTACTTTGGATCGTATCTCATAAGGTATTTGTGTCGGATGTACTTGGGTTAGTTTTTCTACATATTGAATCAGCTTTTCGAGTACAGTAAATCTCACTAGAAATTGCTCACAGAACTGTATGTAAGAGCAGGAGTAACACATTAGTTTTCCTAGTGAATTGATCTATTAAACTTGCCTACCACAATTAAGCTCGATCACAAGGCTATTTGATGCGAGCAAGTGGGACCCAACTTTGTTTCCTTCGGTTGTTTTGTTGTTTTAGCTTAAAACTTATATTTGCTTTTTTTTGTTGTTCATCCTTGAGAATCTTTTTTTTTTCCTGCATGAAAGGTTGTTGTGTACATCTGTTTCTTTGTGCTGTTATTTATGAAAGATTGTATAGGCATGTCGTGGCATTGTAGTAGATGTTCAAACTCTAATTGCTCTAATTTGTTTTATTTGAGGCATTGGCAGACAGAGATACGCTGACTATGCAGAGGGATGCTTCAAACTATTTGGGGATCGTGTGAAAAAATGGGCGACACTGAACGAGCCTTATCATATGGCTATTTTTGTAAGCAATTAACTTTCCCTTCCCCACACTTGTTTTTGTCTGTATGACTGGAGAATGAGACTGGCGGGTTTACAATAATGTTGAAAGAAGTGCCATCTGATCAGGTTTGCTGCTTCAAACTCTCACTACACCATTCACCACTGTTATTGTGGATTGTGTTATCAGGTTTAAGTTCGCAAAAATGAATTACCTATGCTAATCTTCCCTAATGTTGGTACATTTATTCAATATCATATATGCATTTCATGCAAACCATTGTTTTCTTCGAAATGGTTTTAGTTGTCACTTAAATAACCCTTTTTTTAAATCACCTAGTTTAAAGTTCTGTGGATCGCACTAATTGTGGTGAGCAGTATACCAGAGGTATATACATTATACAAGGATTATTTTAAACAATGCTAGTTTAACATGAGGAGATTTACTCGTTTGTCTAATGCACAGCTAATTTAGACATTCTGGGCTCTTTTGGTAAAATAGTTTGTACATGCATTGTAAAGGTGCGCAGCAAAAACCGTGAATTGAAACTAGCTGTAACAATCACAACAGGAGTAATAAATCATTCAAATATTCTATGTCTTTTTTACCATGCCATTGAGAATGTTTCAATGGGCAGCTGTTACAACAACAATCATAATCATATATTATAATTATAATCATAATCGTAGTCGTAATGGTAATCGTAATCATTATCATAATCATAGTCTAAATAGCTCTGTATCTTTCTTAACGCGTTTCAGGAATATTCTGATGGGGAGCTGTAATAACCATAATTATAATCTAAATCTAAATAGTTCTGTATCTTTCTTATCATGTTTTCAGGAATATTCTAATGGGGAGTGGCCTCCTGCTCGTTGCTCGGACCGTACAAGGTGTGCCGAGGGAAATGGCCCTGTGGAGGCCTACCAGGCAATGCATAATATGCTGTTGGCCCATGCAAAAATTGTGGAAACATATAGAACCAAGTATCAGGTGAGAGCTTCTTTCAGAAAATTCCATGCAAGTTTCCTTCTTGTCTCCTGCCTATCATATCATATCATATTCTGCCTTTCATTTCCTCTTTCTTCCTTTCCTTTTCCTGTTCGCCCCTTTTTTTTCATTTCCTTTTGCTTTTCCTCTTCCCTCTTTCCATTTCCTTCTTGCTCTCGTCATTTTGTTTACGTCGCGTTTTTGTTTTGGAACATGCGAGTGTCTTTCTGATTGCCTTCTCCAAATTGGTGAGTTTGATGAATGGTTGTCAGCCTATGTGCATAAGTGACTCATAAGAGGATCACACGATTTGGTTTTTGTTTCGGAAAAGTGTTTTTGTATGGAAAACTGTCATGTTACTCATAGCAACGCTGGGTGATAGTTTTCTTTGACCCCTTCTATGATACGGATGCTTGTGAAATTTCACCCTGAGACCACTAAAACTTCACGGAACTGCCGGAGTTATTCATTAGAAAATCAATTGGCATTTAAATCTTAATCAGTTTTTATGCAAAACGTCTCCTCTATTCTTCAGCGTCTGTTTCTTAATGGCCACATATTTTTGCTGATATACATGTGATACGTCTGTTTCTACAGGGAAAGACTGGAGGTCAGATAGGAATAAACATTGAGGGGCCATTTTATTACCCGTTAAACCAGGAAAAGGAGACTCTGGCTGCCACAGAAAGAGCCTTTACTTGGCGATTCCTCTGGTATGTATCTTCTCTTTGTTTCCTTTGAACTTCAGGTTTGAATCTAATATTGTCTGCTGACAGGCTCGTAAAGATTGACAACCGAGCTGGAAATTTATTATCATGATACTTGCCATTTAAGCTCGAAATGAATGTAGAAATGTAAATTGATTAATGAGATGTATTCATTAATAATTTTTGGTTTGTTGTCAGGGCGTGGGAACCAGTTTACTCAGGAGATTACCCCGCACTTATGAGAGACAAGCTGGGTTCACGATTGCCCTCTTTTACAGAGGAGGAGAAGGAGCTCCTAAAGGGTTCCGTAGACTACTTTGGTCTCAATTTTTACACTGGAACTTATGTCATGAACTTGCCGGATTCAGAAACGTCTAATGGATATGATGCAATTGTAGAAATTGATGCTCAATATAAATCAATATGTGAGTTCTCAAACTGTTTTCCTTTTGTGAGTTGCAATTAGATTATGATTTGTGACGCCTTCTGACTTTTGCCCTTCTGAAATTCTGATTTTGAGGCTTGACGGGTGGGAATTTTGCTTTTACAGTTTATAATGAGGCTGGCGAGTTCATCGGAAAACCGGTCAGTCAGACAATAATAAAATAAATTTTAACTTAACTAAAAATAACAGCAGTTCAGTCAATGGCGTTCTCATGGGTGTCTAGTTAAGCATCCTAGATCGTGGCAGTCATGTGTGTTGCTTTGCAAAATCGAAGGACTTTCCCGTTCACTCAGTTTCTGTTTTGATTTATGCAATTTTTTTTCTCAAATCAAAAAGGTTTTCTCATCAGTTGGCGTCACCTTTGATGTCAGGAATTGTTGGTTCAGATCTGCTCAATCTGCTCATTTAATAGCAGTAGCAACATTGTTTTGTTTTGTTTTTTTAGTTTAACAAAGAAAAAAGAGCTTTCTTAAAAAAAAAAATCATTCTTTAAAAAATAGATTACTCTTGAAAAAAAGAGCTTTTGCTGTCCTACCAAATTATCTTGATTCGTTGCGAGTTTTCTTTGTTATTCCCCATTTTGCCAGACTGGATTTTTCTTCCGACCGGAAGTGCCCGGTGCTCTGTATGATCTGCTGATGTGGCTTACGGAAAGATACCCCACCATGCCTATAGTCATCACTGAAAATGGTATGTACATTCATCTACTTATCCCTGGAGTTACCGAAAAAGACGTGTTTTTTTTAGAGATGTCTTTTAATGCTTGGTGTTTCGAAGCTCTCCTTTCTTACAGAAGCAGCTTATGTATACACAACTGCTATATATATAATGTTTTCAGGTAGCTTTCTTTCATTTATTTTTCCACATATCATATTCAAATTTGCTGAGGTAAATGTTTGAAGATATGTTTGAATCTGTGCTATATATTGTTTTTTTTGCAGTTGTATTTTCTTTGAATCCCCTCTAATACTATTTGTTTATGCAGGCTTTGCTTCAAATCCTACTGTACCACCAATCCACGGGAATGACAAAGACGACAAGGAACCCGATCTTTGTGATGATGGTCGTGTGACTTTTTACCAAAACTATTTGGCAAACGCATTGAAGGCTATTCAGTAAGTATAGTTTTTGTACTCTGTACCTTTCGTATTATGTGTATTCTCTATCCTCCTCCTTGGAAAGGAAATTGCATGCATAGTTCCTCTTTCTCTTTTATTTTTTGCCTGGTTACTTGCATCTGTTTTGAGCAATTGTGATTTGCCTGCGGTAATTGTTGGATCAGGAATGGGATGGATTTTTTTAACATTGTTCAGATTTGTGAAACCAATTGAAAACGCTATATGTGGTTGCACGGTTCAATATGTGTATTATACAGTGTAATACGCGTGTAATTTGGGTTACCACATAGAGTGTTTCCAGTTGTTTCCACACACGTTTGACAATGTTCTTGAAGTGGAAGGGAAGAAAGAGTTGGAAATACGACTCTTTCCTACAGAGAGTATTAAGAACCTATCTTACAGAGAGATAAATGGGTGGAAGTACGATTCTTACAGAGGGACGAGTGGGTGAAAACACACGGGGATGACCGTGTCAGTGTTTGCTAACTTGGAGTTAATTATTGTGACGCCACGCAGAGAGGGAGCAAATGTGAAAGGCTTTTATGTATGGTCACTCCTCGATAGCTTTGAGTGGGCCTATGGCTACACTGTTTTGCACGGTTTACTCTATGTGGATTTCAACGACAATGAGAGAAAACGTTATGCGAGAGCGTCTTCCTATTGGTGGAGTTCATTTTTAAGAGGGGAACTGGAAGAGATTAGAAGCTCTTGAAGCAAAACTGATGATCCACACCGAATGTGTAAGATAATAAGCGGAGATAATAATGTACATTATATACATTATACATTTTTTTGTTCTCCTGGTTACGCATTTTGGTCAGCTGTTTTGAATAATGGTTAGTTTGTCCATAGTTCTGCAAACTTCGGGAGTTTCCTTGAAGTTTACAATGCGTCGTGACTTAATGAAATTTCCTTTTCCTTATATTGTAAAGGGCAGTCATTGGTCGCTTTCGTTGTTGACCCTGGAGGTAGAAATTAAGGAAGGAAGAAGAAACATAAATGGACCGTTCTTGTTTTTGATTTTGTGGCTTATGAATGACATGGTATTGTTGGAAACATGTTCAAAATTAAGATCAAATATGTGCAAAGCATATCCAAAATCAAACGTACAAAGAAGGAAGGATTAAGGTTATGAACGGCCGGACAATAATAGACTTTCCGACTGAAAGATATTCCATCGCTGGATATATCTTCACTAAATCCACACTAATTTTTCGACAAGTTTATAATTTCTGTTTGGGCCAGGCAGTGTAGCAGGCCGTATATATCTATAGTTGTTGCTTTGCTACACCAAAAATAAATCACATTTCTTTCATGGTTGGTGTTTTTGCACATTTGGCTTTTCTTGCTGTTTTCCAGTGTTTGCTCATATCATTATGTTGATTTGGTTTCGTGTTCGCATATTGGCATTCATACATGCATTCACAAAATGCAGGATAAATTAAAAGAGCACAATGGTAAACCATCTGAGTTTGGGAGTACAAAAGGGGTGGCATGACCAACACTGAAAAACAACAATAAAAAACAAAGAGAGCGACGAGAACACACAAGAAATGGAAGCAACAACAAGGGAAATAAAAGCACCCTAACTCAAAATGAAAAGCACGGCAACTTACAAAAACAAAACTACAAACCCCAACCCCAACCCTAACTCAATTAAATATATACGAAAAACAACTCCATAAGTCCCCCCAGTCCGGGGGAGCACGTTGAGGGAGATCCCGAGCACGGCGACGATCCATAACCGCAACAGTCGATCGGAGGAGAATAGAAGCTTGAACTCGCTGTAGAGCCACAGATAAGCGTTGACGGTAAAAAGAAGTAAGGACCGAAGGAGGAGGGCTCCCAGGTCCTCGACGCTCGAAAGCACGTCGTGCACAAGTACGGAGAAACTCGTCCAGTGCAACACCCAAACGACCAAAGATCTCGACCGCCATCAGAATAAAGTCATCCATAGGGTCCCGGTGGGCATAATCACGCTCCTTCGCCTTAGCAGCATCACGAGCTGCCACCCCAAGATGTCGAGCCGCCTGTCCAACAACTGTAGCTGAAGTAGGGTTCGCCAGAACATTATCACCGAAAATGCGACGGGCACCATCAAGCAAAACAACATCGATCCGACAGATAATATGAGAAACCTCTCAACGCACAGAAAAGCCCCCTTCTGAAGCGATAGTGGCAACGGTGTCTCGAATAGTGTCCTGCACCTGGATCAAATCTCCCCCATGGGAGCAACGAAGCAAATGGACACCATTGGGACCTAAGACACGACTGTAGAAATTAATGGTTTTTAAGTATTTTCTAGGTCTGAATAGAAATAAAGAAGCCAAGGCATCTACCTCTAACTTCTCTCTCCAACTCTCAAACTTGTCGCAGTCACTGAGAAATTGGAGAGGAAGCTAGAGCCATGGCTACCTAGGCTATCCTGAGGTTTACGGGAAATTTATATTAGTCAAGGGATTAATTACTAAAAGGTCAACTCTCAAACTTGTCGCAGCCACTGAGAAATTGGAGAGGAAGCTAGAGCCATGGCTACCTAGGTTATCCTGAGGTTTACGGGAAATTTATATTAGTCAAGGGATTCATTACTAAAAGGTATGTGCCGGCGACAGGATTTGATCCTATACCTGCCGGCCGTTAAAGAGTATATAACTGGTAGCCTTAGCCGTTAAGTCTAGAAGTAGTCTTACATAGTATATAGTACGATAATGATTTAAACATGTACACGTAGGATAAATCATTTAACTATAACTGTTAACGGGATACATAGATATAGTAGTGTAAAAGTACGAATTGCGGTACGGAAAAGAAATCAATACCGCGCATTGATTTCGTAAGCGAAACAAATACCGCGCATGTATTTATTACGGCTACGATCAAATGCGAGTTTAATCAGACGGCCGGAATTAGCGCCGAGATCGCGGAAGGAGAATTCGGCGGTTTGTGGACATCGCCACATCGGATGACACGCGGCGATGTAACATTGGAGCGCGGCATCTCCGAGGATTAAAGGAGCGAATCCGGGTATTCCACGTGTGGACATTAAGGGCATGTCGTACAGTGTCCGTGCATAAAGTACACCGGCAGCTGTACTTTTGCGTACGGAACTGTATTCTGATTCGTTCTGTACATCAGTGGATAGAGTCTATGAGAGAGATAGGACTTAGAAAAATTAGAAGATAGGACCCTCTCTCCCAGAGAGCTTCTGTACAAAAGGTCAACTTTGACCCTCCATAACTTACTGCTCAGGGGAGCAAATTCAGAGATTCTTTTTGCTATCGACTCAGGGGAGTCTTGCCTTCACAGAGGTGAAGGTGGTCAGAGTTTTTGTTTGCCAGGGTGGCAGTTACTTTTGCTTAAACACAAAGGGGTCAGGATTATCCTAGAGGCTTCTTGGAAGTTGTCCACTCTGAGGACTTATGGAGGTCTCAGAGTTTCGGGTTATGGGCCCACCCTCTAGGGTACCAATCTTTAATGGAACTGGCTTCATATACTGGGAAAGTATTATGATAGGAGCTCTATGCGAAAAAAGGTTTTGGGGGATAGTGAGTGGACGATTGGGGCGTCCATCAAGTCTTGGAATTCCTCCAGGTTTAAAGGAAGCAGATTCACCAGGAAAGAGGATTCACCTTCAACGGAGGAAACAAAAGAAGGAGAGGTGGTGGACAAAGGAAGGGAGAAGGAGGCGACCACACCAATAGCAACTGGTTTAGCATTCATGTCGCCTATTCCGAGGAACGAGGAGAATGATACTGAAACCTGGGACTTCAACAATATGGCGGCAAAGCACTTCATCCTACGCCATCTCACTCAAGGACTTGCATGTCCTCATTTGCAGGTAGAAAGGGCATCCGATCTTTGGATGGCTCTCATAGAGATGTACCGAAGTGGTACGATTCAGCAACAACAGTTGGCTGATCAGAAAGTTAAAGAGTATGTATACAAAGGGGGAAATATGTTGGATTTTTGCAATGAGCTTGCTACACTCTTCATGGAGCTAGAGAGTGCGGGAAAAGTTTTTAGTGAAAAAGAAAAGGTTAACTGTTTACTGATGAAGTTAACTGATGAGTTTGAGAACATAGTCAACCGTGTGCAGTACTTGCCGGACTCAAGGTGGATATGGAACTCAGTGGTAGGGATGATTCTCGTTCGAGAGAATACGATTGAGATCCGAAGGGGAGGAAAGAGTGGCCAAGCCTTGGCAACAGCAACCGATTGGAGGAACAAGGATTCTCGGAAACTAGTCGGAAACTATGGGGGTAGGGAGCAGAAAAAACATGTTGACGAGTTCGAACCACGGGCTCCCAAAGGTTTATGTCATTTTTGTAAGAAACCAGGGCACTATATGGCAGAGTGCACTAAACTAACCGAGCTTTGGTTAAAGGAGGGGCAGACCGGTAGTACCCCGAGAGGAAAGAAAAAGGCCCTTGTCACACAGGTACTTGAGGCGAAATCCGAGGACGAGGACAATGAGCTCCTTTTGGATGAGGATTTGGAGGCGAAAACTGAGGTTGAAATTCCACGAAGGCAGAAATGTGCTTACGGTGGATTGAAAGGTGAAGCAGGTTGGATTATAGATTCAGGTGCCTCAATGCACATGTGTAAGGATAGGCACCTGTTCACTAAGATAAGAAAGATTCTCACCGTAGAGATAGAGTACGGGGATGGGAGGATAGTCACCACTACTCTTGTAGGATCGGTTGATCTGAAAGTGTTAGTAGAAGGAAAGACATCCATATTAACATTCTCCGATGTATTGTTTATTCCGGAGCTGAACAAAAACCTTATCTCTACATCTGTATTAGATGATAAGGGTTTTTTCACTAGCACTAGGGAAGGAGTCTTTACTGCTAGTTTTGAGGAGGATGTCTATTTCATTGCTCAGAAAGGTAGCCATGGGATGTTTAGGCTGGTCTTAAGTAATGAAACGAAGAAACTTTATTATGCTGGTGTTCATGATATTATGATGTGGCATAAGAGGCTTGGGCATGTGAATCTAGATAAGTTAAGAGAGATGAAAAAGATGGGAGTGGTGGAAGGGATTCAGTTCAATGAGAGTGATGATATAAGTGATTGTAGTGGGTGTGCTCAAGGTAAAGCACACAGATTACCCTTTCCTAAAACAGCCACCTACAAGGGAGAAAAACTTCTAGATCTAGTACACACAGATATTTGGGGACCGGCTAGAGTGCCCTCACCGGGGGGGAAGAGATTTATGATGACTATAACTGATGATTGGTCTCGGTATTCCCGGGTGTATTTTTTGAAAAACAAGTCAGAAGCTGAGGATTGTTTTAGACAATATAAAGCATAGAGCGAAAAACTCCATGAAACTCCAATCAAGAGAGTAAGGAGTGACAATGGTGGAGAGTATACTTCTAACCAGTTTGAGGATTTTTTGAGGGAAGATGGGGTTCAACACCAAAAGACAGTTCCAGAAAATCCGGAACAGATGGGGTAGCTGAAAGGTTAAATAGAACACTAAGTGATAGTGGTAGATGTATGTTGTCGGATAAGAAGATAGGAAAAAATGTTTTGGGCAGATGCAATGAACTTTGCTAATTACCTCAAAAATAGAGTTCTTACTTCAGCTATAAAAGATCAAACACCTTATGAGAGATGGACAGGCCGGAAACTAGACTTATCTCATTTAAAGGTTTTCGGCAGTTAAGTATTCAGTCGAAACCAGACTTATCTCATTTAAAGGTTTTCGGCAGTCAAGTATACAGTCTAGATACAGATCGATCTAATTGGAAGCTAGATCCTAAAGAAAACCGGAATACTTATTAGGATATGATGAGGATGTTAAAGGATATAGAGTTTATGATCTAAAAAGAGAAGATATAATCTTAGTAATGCATCTAGTAGTTATGGATGAAGGAAAGTCTGTGGATCCCATCAAATATACAAAGTCAGTAAAAATCAGATTTGAGTCACAAAATTCCGATGACTTTGAGCTTCCTAACTATCCAGGTTTTAGAGACGATGACATTCTTGCAGGTATAAATCAAACTGAAAAGGACTCGGCTGTGGAAACTCCAGTGACAACTCTACCCGAAGCGGAAGACGTGGTGGAAATTGATTCGGAATGAAGGGATAGGGGAGAAACAGAGTTTGTTCAAAAGAATCCACGAGAACCATCTATTCCGGCCTCAGATTTTGAGGGGGGAAGGAGAAGTAGTAAAAGACTGCAAGAAAAACAGGTTAATAACAAGGTAACAAAACTATCTCATCAAGATGAACCTCAAACTTTTTGAGAGGCGATGACTTGTCCAGAAAGAAATCGGTGGAAGATAGCCATCAATGAAGAGATGGCCTCAATTATGGCAGCCGATACTTTGGAGCTGGTGGATTGTCCACCTAACCGAAAACCAATCGGTTGTAAGTGGGTTTTCAAATTAAAACTGAACCCAGATAACACAATCGAGCGCTACAAGGCCCGACTAGTGGCAAAGGGATTTACACAAAATGAGGGAATTGACTACGAGGAAACCTTTGCCCCGGTGGTCAGATTTCCCTCCGTCCGCATACTTCTCAGCCTGGCAGCAACGGAAGACATGGAAGTGCACCAGATGGACATCAAAACAACCTTTTTACACGGAGAATTGGAAGAGGAGATCTTCATGCGACAACCCGAAGGGTTTGTGGAAGAAGGAGAGGAGAGTAAGGTATGCCGGCTGATTAAATCTCTTTATGGTTTGAAACAGGCGCCTCGACAGTGGAATAAGAAGCTTGATGAGTTTCTTACCGGTCTGGGATATATCCATATCAGCTCAGATCACTCAATCTATGTTTTCGAAGATGAGGAAGGTTTTATATTTATTGCAATTTATGTTGATGATTTGCTTGTTTTAAGTAAATCAATGGAAAAAATTAATAAACTGAAAACCTATCTTAAGGGGAGATTTGAAATGAAGGATATGGGGGAAGCAAAATATATTTTGGGAATTCAAGTAGAGAGAGACCGAAAAAGAAAAATTATAAGATTGACTCAAAAGGAAGCAATAGGGAACATGCTTGAAAAATTTCAAATGGATAAAGCTAATAGTTGTACAACTCCAATGGAATTGAAGAAGGGAAGTGAGGGGAGTGAGGAAGAAGGAGTCATAGTCTTAGACGAGGAATTATCTCCTGGAGAACAGAAGTTCATGCAGACTATTCCTTACAGGCAAGTAGTGGGAAGTCTAATCTATTTTATGAATTGTACCCGCCCGGATTTAGCTGCAGCTGTAGGAGTGCTGAGTAGAAGTCTAAATGCTCCCACTAAGAGGGATTGGGAGGCAGCTAAGAGAGTTCTTAGATACTTGATAGGAACTAGGGATCTATGGTTGCATTTGGGTGGGGAGAATACTGACATCACTACTTGGAGTGATGCTAGTTATGGTGATGCTCCGATGACGAGATGCACTTCTGGATATGTATTATATGTGGGTGATGGGGCTTGCTGTTGGAGTAGCAAACAGCAAAATGTTATTGCTCAGTCCACCATGGAGGCTGAGTATATGGCCTCTTGCTCTGCTGTAAAAGAATTGATGTGGGTCAAGTCTTTACTTGGTGAACTTGGTCATCTTAAGAGTGGTGTGCAGAAAATATTTTGTGATAATCAAGCAGCAATTGCTATTTCTGCCAATCCTAAACATCATTTTAAAGCCAAACATATGGACATTAGACTCAGCTTTGTTAGAGAGAAAGTAGAAAATAAAATAATCAGTTTAGAGTAGCGACCACATAGTGAGATGGTAGCAGATATGATGACCAAACCTGTGCCTCCCCTAAGCTAATTTTCTGCAGGGAGAAGTGTGGTCTGAAATTAAAGATTGACTAGAAAATAAAGGGAGTGTAAAAATTAATGGTTTTTAAGTATTTTCTAGGTCTGAATAGAAATAAAGAAGCCGAGACAGTCTACCTCTAACTTCTCTCTCCAACTCTCAAACTTGTCGCAGTCACTGAGAAATTGGAGAGGAAGCTAGAGCCATGGCTACCTAGGCTATCCTGAGGTTTACGGGAAATTTATATTAGTCAAGGGATTAATTACTAAAAGGTATGTGCCGGCGACAGGATTTGATCCTGGTACCTGCCGGCCGTTAGAGAGTATATAGCCGCTAGCCTTAGCCGTTAAGTCTAGAAGTAGTCTTACATAGTATATAGTACGATAATGATTTAAACATGTACACGTAGGATAAATCATTTAACTATAACTGTTAACGGGATACATAGATATAGTAGTGTAAAAGTACGAATTGCGGTACGGATAAGAAATCAATACCGCGCATTGATTTCGTAAGCGAAACAAATACCGCGCATGTATTTATTACGGCTACGATCAAATGCGAGTTTAATCGGACGGCCGGAATTAGCGCCGAGATCGCGGAAGGAGAATTCGGCGGTTTGTGGGCATCGCCACATCGGATGACACGTGGCGATGTAACATTGGAGCGCGGCATCTCCGAGGATTAAAGGAGCGAATCCGGATATTCCACGTGTGGACATTAAGGGCATGTCGTACAGTGTCCGTACATAAAGTACATCGGCAGCTGTACTTTTGCGTACGTAACTGTATTCTGATTGGTTCCGTACATCAGTAGATAGAGTCTGTGAGAGAGATAGGACTTAGAAAAATTAGAAGATAGGACCCTCTCTCCCTGAGAGCTTCTGTACAAAAGGTCAACTTTGACCCTCCATAACTTACTGCTCAAGGGAGCAAATTCAGAGATTCTTTTTGCTATCGACTCAGGGGAGTCTTGCTTTCACAAGGGTGAAGGTGGTCAGAGTTTTTGTCTGCCAGGGTGGCAGTTATTTTTGCTTAAACACAAAGGGGTCAGGATTATCCTAGAGGCTTCTTGGAAGTTGTCCACTCTGAGGACTTATGGAGGTCTCAGAGTTTCAACGACCACATGCACAAACAAGAGAGCCAAGTAAAGGAGGATGGGGGAGGCCAAGGCGAAACCGAAGGGCGGTGGTAAACTGAGCTGGTGAGAATCGGAGAGTGGACAAAATAGGTGTGGCAAAAGCCAAGACCTAGAACCAGGTCCACCACAAGAGAGAAAACAAGCACGAGAAGAATCGGAGGGAAGCGCCTTGAGAAGCTCGGATTTAATGGTGGCGACAACCCGATCGGAAATCGATTACATGCATTCCGCTATATTATGTTCATTTATCCTCCCCGTTGGATGTTCATTCTGTCACCCTCTCAGTGAAGTGAGTGTTGTTCAAAAAACAGTTTTTCGTTTTAAACATCTTATTGAGATGGTTTGGGGACATTACTGTAAAAAAACCGGTTGACATCATAACAAGAGAATCTCGATCTCGTGCGAGCCCTCGCACTAACCACACAATCTATATTCTGCACAAATCACAATTTCGATATAAATAAGCAGTCCACTTGGGCGGTTGGGAAAGTTCTTGAGAGAAACACAACATGTTTCGTCCCTTCAGTCCTATCCTTTCCACTTGCGTTACATTTTAGTCTTAGTGCCAGCTACATCCTTGTCCACTAATTCGCCAGATAGTTTTTTCTTTGATTTTGAGCCCAAGGACGACCTTTTTCAAGATCGACAATATTTATTTCAAGCTCTCTTGAATCGTTGTTAAGCTGGAGATGGTCTATTATGGTGTACAAACTCCATCATGCTTTCTTTAGGAAGAAAAAGACTTTAGGGACAGCCTTGTTTTAGCGAACAGGCACCTTAGTGTTGATCAACGCTATTAATGCTATTATCAATTCTGTAATGTTATTTTACGCTATTACCAATTCCGTAGTGTTTTTTTATGCTGTTACCAATTCCTTAGTGCGAACGCTGCTACCATATCACGGTGTACCATTCTAGCTGTCTCGGCGAAACCATAATGCGAAAGTGTAAATCATGTGCACATGTGAACACCAGCCCTTAACTGCTATCAACTATGGAACTACAATACACTACAGTACTGTAGGTGACGTTGAACTGTGATTTGAACTACCGCCATAGAACATCAGCACATACATTTTCATGTAGTCATAGTTTTGAAGGACCTAACAAAAGTACGAAACTGAATCTTCCCTCTTTCGGCGAAATTTCTCATAAATCTACAATTTGAGCTTCTTGTACTGGGAACTACACCGTGAATCATTATTAACGTATATAAATTATTAGTGCGAATGAAGAATTAGTGTCATGGATTCTAATTTGTGTATCAATCCCATTTTCAAAAAATTGTTTATTTGTAATTTCTCCCTAACGCTGATTTAGGTATACAGAGTCCGCCGTCATTACATATACGTTATAATAGGTGGAAGTACAAATTATGACAATCCGTACGACGTCGAGTCCTTCTACTGTAAATATCCATAATTCTATTTTGGGTTCGCGGATATACAACAATTACGCCGTTCATAATTTTACACTAAAATAGGTAGGGATAAAAACGGTCGAAACGTACGGATTTATGTACTTTCATTTAAGTTCATTCATGATTCTAATAAGCGCATGATTCGTACGCGGTGAATTGATAACAGTAAAAAAAGTGCGAGGACAACATAGGGCGAACCGTACATTGTCACATCATACACTCGATTCCATGCATCTGGTTGATAAGCGTAGTTACGTTATAATGCAGCGAAACCGTACAATTTAAATATGTGTCTTCAGTTCAAATAAGTGTTGTACAATCAACGAAACTCTAACGGAAGGTATTGTACGTTTACGTTTCTTTTCGCATAACGTACATTGAAGTCTGTGATTGATTTTAATTTTCTTGTCATTCGCGGGGTGAACGAACATTGTGTGACGTTAAATAAGGACCCTTAAATTTAATAAGGTGCCTCGTGGGATGCTTTATTACAATTAATGCATTGTAATATTGGGACATAAGTCTAATAAGGATGCGTTTACTTAGATCAAACGTCAAACAAACCTCTTTTTAGTATCACTGTTAATTATAATTGAACGTAAAACGAGTAATAATCACTTATTAGGATACATGTTAATGCTAATTGGCGGTAATTCAGCGACGAAGGTTGATCAGGCGCCATCGTAAGATTATCATTGGATGTTGCCGAAAACACGTGGCATGTTTACCGTCCACGAATTCCTAAAGTTGGTCGTGTTTCATAGATGACGTTAGAACAACCGATTGTCGGGGTTACGACGCCGCATTTTTTCCCATCTTCTCTTTGCCGTACAACATGTAAGCTGGAGGGGTTTCCATGGCGCTATCAACATTATATCGACGAAATAAGTTTTGAAATATTCTGGCAATTTGAACCAACTTTTACAAGATCCCGCTTATATTCCCGCGTTATTAAATATTTTTGAATTCAAAGACATGCTAAAGTTCAAATTTGAATTTTGAACGAAAAATTCAAAATGACAAATCCCTCCATTATTACACCGCAACTTTCACTTGCAGCTCGTGTATTTATATATATGTATTTGTGAAAATGGCAAAGACAATATCGCTACTGCTTCCCCATTTGTGTGGGTTGCCACTTTCTTCCTTTTCGGCTGCTCCTATATATTTTTTTTAAGTGATATTAAGTGTTTGAAAGTATGTGGACCCTTAATAGAATTTGGGGCGCCAACCCTGCCAATAACAACAACAATCCCCATAACGTTCAGGTTGAACAAGATGAGGAAAATGTTAGGAACGATGAGGAAAACGCATTTCCGAACGAGGAAGAGAGTGAGGCGGAAATCGAAACCTCGGTAGACCCGGCGGCCATTGTGGAAGGGTTTTTTCCGTCCTCGGCCAATACTAGAGGATGTGTCTCCCACCGCAAAGTTCAACACGTGTCGACTAAGGCAACTCGGATGCGAGTAATAAACTAGATACTGAAAAACTGTGAAAATAACGGCTCAGCTGAACTCATTCCAAGGACCATAAGGAAGTTTCCCGAGCATTTTACAAGAGTGTACGGTACAAGTAAGCCATTTCAACCAAACGTTCTCCCATTTATTAAATGATTTCGTTTCCTCTTTCCTTTCGTGTCACTATTCTCATTCACATTGTGTAGTTATATTTTAATTTTGTTGTGCTCCTAAATTATTTGTACAGTATTATTTTGGAACGTCGCCTTTCTCTCTCAAACTACACACTGACTTCCCACTAACTCTCCATTAGTGCGTGTTTTTTTATGTCGTCGACTACTATGTATTGTTTTGTTGTTTTTTAGTATACTTTTCCAAGTGTCATGCGATTTATTTATGGCGACAGCGTACTAGCGATGACGTGTCTTTGTCGCGGTCTATGCGACGACATCATGTCGTCGCTTCAATGATGGGAACGACAAAATAATTGAATGGATGAGGATAGCTCGTTAGGTCGAAATTGCAAATGACGGACAACAGTGGTTCGTCATTTCGACTAAACCAGCGACGACATCAGTTCAAACAATTTAACTTTGGTATTGTCGAATGTAATTCTCGGACGACGATGTTGTTTCGTCGATTCACTATTGGGAAACTCGAATACAGTCGAACGCTCGACGACATTGTGTCGTCGCTTTAATGTCGAGTTATAAATTGTAGGACCAAAGGTTTAATTTTCCAATGGTGAACAGTGGACTACGTTTACAGTTGGACAAGCTAAGTATAGGCCAGAGAAAAGTGTGTGTTTTAGGGTTTTTTTGTCTCCGTCCACATTTTTATTTTTTTGTTGTAAACCAATATTTGTTTTTCAATGGAAGGCGGCCGACGACCATTTAAGCGACTTCGCTCTGCCATTCGGCGGCGATATTGTCCACTACCATCGGCAGTCGAGATGGGGGATCATATACCTATAGAGGAAAACTTAGAGAGGGAAGGGGATACAACCGAAGCAGTGTTGGGGAATAGGGTGGGACCTGAAATGGGTGGTAGGGAAAAGGCTGAAATATAGTTGGTTTTGAGGGAGGGGGAGGAATCGGGAGCTGGAATAGATGAGAAAGTGGAAGCGGAGGCGGTGGTGAGGGAAGGGATAGGTAAGAGAGGGTAGAAAGGGGAAGTGAGCCGGAGGGGGAGTTACCGGATGAAGGGATTAGAGCGGACGAAGAAGGTGTCCGCGAAGTAAAAGGGGGTAAGGAAGTAGACGAAGAATAGAAACCCTCCTGAACCGCGTCGAACGAGCCTATAGAGGAAGGGGAAGAGCCTACGGAAGAGGAGGAATTACCGGAAGAAACCGAATCGTCAGACATTCCGGTGACGAAATACGACGACGATCCCTCAACCTCGGACCAGCAATCTTCGGAGAGCTCGAAGAGACGCATGGAGGAAGAATACGGAGACGAAGACGAGGTTGTCACTTTTCCACCATCACCGAATCGTGATAGAGCTCTCGTGGCGGTACAATGACCTCAAATTCTGGTCGAGCGTGATGTGGTAATTCGAGAGGAAAAACCCGATTGGTTTTTCCCGCCTCCAGTCGGAGATGAGGCCATGGATGGCTTCCAATCAACGGCTGCCCATTACATCCCGGTCGAGGATTGGCCGAACTTTTGGCGTTATGGGGAGGCTCGGCCTATTGATCGGTGGTTGAATCCTGTACCGAAAATTCTCAACATCCCTCCAGATGTCCCCACTCACCCAACATTCCTATACATCGCATCATACAACCATGCGTCAAATTTCCCATACATTAGGCATTTTCAGCCTAATGATGAACGTTTCGCATGGATTGTACGTCGACCAATTGGATTCGAAATAGATGTCCCGGAATTAATCCGACATTATCACCCTTGGGACCCACGGTTATTTACCATTTTACGTCATGCAATTCGTACTTCGGAGCTAAACGAATTTTTAGATGCTTGAAGTGCGGTTTTACAACGCTTCCGAAATGTGCAAGTGAGGCGTACGTATCTTTGGGAAATTCCGAGGGTACCACATGTTGATGAGCCCCCTCCACCACCGGAAGTAGAACGATTGAGGAATGAAATTCAAAATCTTAATTGCCGTTTGGATGCTCAAGAAATAGCGATGATAACAGTTCGTCGCTTGATTAATAATCTAAATCAAGAGCTCGCTGGCATTAGGCTACGTTGATCGGAGATGACGAGGGTCAATTTCGTGGCCTTCATTCGAAAGAGAGGTATCCCGATTTAGCCCTCAGCCTACATTGGATGCCACAATGGATTTTTTTTTTCTTTTCATACAAGTGAAAATTTCATATTTATCTTGCCTTTTTCCACTGAATGCATGTAAAATTATCTTTTAGTCATACATTTGGCAATGTATATGTCCGCATTGTGTTTGATAGTCCTCTTTCCCGGCTTAACGACGAGACAGGGTCGTCGCTGGCTTGTCGATGAAGTGAGGATTTCTCATCGATGGTCGGCAGCTGACTACATATCAATGGTGCTTATAAAAAAAAAAAATTGCAGGTATAACGATGAGTTTCTGTCGTCGCTAAATTTGCGACAACAATTTTCCGTCGCTGAATATTGTCGTTTCTTTTTAGAGTCGTTCAAATTTGTTATACTACTTTCCATTACAAAAACTCATTAATTCTTTTGACATTGTTTATTATTTACAGGGTACCAAAAGGCCAAGCGATGGTGGGTACAGAGGAGGTCAACGCTTGACGGAATACGAGAGACAACTCAAACATTCTCTTCTTCTAGTTTTGGGACAAGATCGGTGGCGGTTACTAAGGCTTTGCCGGGACGAGGAAGGAATGAAGCTGCTTGGGTGACTGTTATACACGAGGAGTTGCTTTCGGATTTTGAACGTTTTAAGAAAGCGGGTATGAAGATGTCCACCTCAATTCTCGGGGACATCGCTAGGGACATAATAAGAGAAAGGAGGAAGGAGTACAGCCCAAAATGGTCAACAATAACAGTAGCGAAATACATCCCATCATCAATAAAAGATGGGTGCAAAGGTGTCAAGAGAAACACAACATCGTTGTGCGTGCGCAAAAGGGGAAACTACAATGTAGTCCCGAGAAAGAGGAATACATTGAGCGTACCGTAGCCTTCCACATGGACGTTCTGAAGCGAGGGTTTGAATCCGGTGAGTCTCTTTCCATTACGAATAACGTATAAAGATGTATCTTTTTTTTATTGTGTTTTATTTTTGTTGTATTCCCTAATTGACGACATATACTAAAAAAAACTAAGTGTGTTCCGGTTTGGCGGCGCATGTATACCAGGAATTTTCAACGAAGAACTCATGGAAAACATGGATGAAACTCACATGATCGTCAACACCGATAATGGAAAGACTCTAGGGTTTCGAGGGGATGATGTGGTGAAATACGCCGACGTCGCCGGAGGAGGTGAATCCATGACTCTCATGGTGCGAATCAGTGGAGGGGTGAACGCTCGTATTGAGAACCCGATGATAATTTTTGCAAATCGTGGCAGAAATTACCAGATACAAGGTTTACCGGACAACATCCCGGGTGTGTTTTATCTTCCCCATTTGATGTTTTCAATTTTTTATTTTTATGTCTTTTAGTCTTTGATGATTTTTTCTCTATTTCTCTCCATCTATGTTTTTGGTTTCAATTTCTAATCTATATCTCTCTACCTTGTCCTCTTAGACCTCCTCCCCCCATTATCCTATTACAAAATAAGGAAATTTATGATCTTTAATTTTCTAAATTATGTTACCTCAAACAATGACACCTATTATAAGCTACCTTTTGGTTCACGTAGCTTGCTTTATCTCTATTGCAAATGGAAGCAAACAATACAAAATGTTATTTTTTTTTCCTTTTTTTGTGTATTATATATCTGTGCAGGCGTTTGTTACCGGACCGGTCCGAAGGGGTGGAATGATAAAACGGTGTTCCCACAATGGGTCGAAGAGGCAAGGTCTTACTAAGGGGATCGAGATGGACGTAAAAAATATATATATCTGGACAATTGCGGTGGTCACAACACGTCCGACGAGTTGGAGCGAGTTCTATAGGCCAAAAACACCGTGTTACGCTATTTTCCACCTAATGCAACGCATCTTGTTCAGCTGGCCGACTCTTTCGTGATTTCCAAAACCAAGGACATGTGGGGTCGCATTTGGGTTAGTTGGAAAGCGAAAGGAATTGAGGACGGTCAATGGGCTAAACCTTTTAGCCGTGGATGGTCCGGTAAATTGGTTGGACCCGGTAAGGCATTTTTTTTTAAATTGGCAAGGGACTCTATCCGAGAGGTCAATGCGATGAGAGACAAAAACGGAATGAATTATGCGAGGAAAACAATGATTCAATGTGGCTTGTCTCTACGCAATGGGAAATGGGAAAAAGACATGCTCACACAACAATTGCGAGGCATAATCAGCAAATATCGCAACCACTTCGAAGGCGAAGTTGTGGAACCTCTTTGCCCGAGGGCGAGGGAATTCCTCCAAAATATTGAAGATGCCGATAGTCAACAAGATAGCATTTTCAATGAGGGAGGGTTGAGCGGCAATGAGTATTAGAGATATTCCATAATTGCCTATTGTTTTTTTGTTTTTATATATTAGTTTGGGAATGGTAGTTTAATTATAGAGTGGGAAACGCGGTTAAACTTCTGCCATATTAATGTAGTCAATTAATGGAGTCCAGTATTCATTGACTTTGTAGGATAAAACTGATTTCATATATGTGAATGGTTTTTTTATGGGATAATATAATTTCGGTTTTTCTAAAGTTCTCGTGTCTTGTGTATCATAGAATTTCACGTATTTTTATAAATTCTTATGTATTTACCTTCACATGTTATTAATATGGTGTTCAAATTTTGAGTGTACTTCTTATATGAACTCATATTTTGTTGCAATCTACATCCAACCCTAATCAGCGACGACTATGCTTCGTCGTTTGTTCAGCTTCTAATATGAACTCATCTATTTTGTTGCAATGTACATCCTATCCTATTCGGCGACGATTATGCTTCGTCGTTTGTTCAACTTCTAATATAAACTCATATATTTTGTTGCATTGTACATCCTATTCTATTCAGCGACGATTATGCTTCGTTGTGTGTTTGACTTCTAATATGAACTCATATATTTTGAGAGGATGTTCATCCTACCCTAATCAGCGACGACTATGCTTCGTCGTTTGTTCATCATCCTTTTCGAAAATTGACAAATTGTTAATTTCATAAACAACATATACATCGCACAAAGTAATGGTTGCCCTTTCAGCGACGAGAACTTGTCGTAGCAGGATTAAAATTCAGCGGCGAGAAAATTTTCATACTATATCCGACAAAGCAGAGTATGCGTCGTCGCTAAATGGAAATCCAGCGACGAAACAACTTCATCATCATCTCCGAGAGTTGAAAGGGTGTTTTGTCGCTAGACGGAAATCCAGCGACAAAACAATTTTCTCATCATCTCCGAAAAAACAGAGAGTTTAAATTCGGTGAATTCAAAACATAGAAGCCTTTGTTACTATGTTTTTGTCTCTTTGAATAGCCTTTCAGCGGCGTGGTTGTTTCGTCGTTGGTTCATGAAATGTCAGTTATCATATTACATGGGTATTATTATATTAAAAACCAAATATGAGGTTTTTTTATATATAAAAAAAAGGCAAAAATACTAGAGAAGAACCATTAATACAGTAGCAAAAAATCAAACCAAAGTTTTCCGGATATGAAAAGCAAAGATGAAGAAAGATACGCGGTGAGAAACAAAATAAAAAAGTCATATTTGTAGCATATACAGATGATTCACAAAAGAAAAATGCCAAGAACATATAATATATGTAAATACGGCGGTGTGATCGATGCAACATGAAAGCAATTTAAAAAACGCATAGTGAAAAAAAAAAATATATATATATATATATAAAAAGTTGACACATATAAAAGCGTTCATTAACAACAATGGGGGAAGAAGTACCAAATTTATATATTTCATGATAAAATCTTTTTACAACGTTAAAGTAAAACAAAAAATTCTCTAAGGCCTAGTAATCTACAATAGTCAACAAAGTTGTAAAAAATATTGAATTCTTAACGTTTATGCCTCTATCTGGGAAATCCTCTTTAATTTTTTTTTAAACCTTCATATTTTACACACACTAACTAAGTATCAACGATTTGTGATAAGAAATATAAATCCATGAAAGGCTCCTCACGGTATAATCCATGCGCTTTTGTACGCTCGAATACCTTCAATATAGTATTTTCTTCTTCCTTACGATCGTATAGGTGCTCTCCAATAAAACATGCAGTCGGATATAAGTTCATCGTCGATGACAATTTAAGATACACAAAAGAGACAAAGATAACAGATTAGCAGGGGTATATGAGCTTGAGAATTATAACGCAATAAAAAAGGACGGAGAGAGAGAGGGAAGAAGGGAAAAATTAGCGACGAGGTAGTGAGGCACGAAATAAGCGGGAAACAAAACAAAAAAGAGAGTAAAATGGGGAAAAAGCGAGTCATAACGAAAAACAATGAAAGGATATGAGACAGAACGAGGGAGAGAGAGAATGGGAAGAAGAGAGTGGGAGAGAAGAGTAAAGAAAGCAAATGGGAAAAAATGTGGGAGACGGACAATTAGTAGAGGCAGAGGTTAAGAGATAAAGAGGTTGAGAGAATCAAAGAGGAAGAATAAGGAGGTACAGAGCACAGGAGAGATGTATAAACATGCGGAGATGCGCACTTACCAATGATTTCCTAATCATCCCGGAAAAATTTAGCGACGATGTTGGCTCGGACTTCCTTGTTGTTCCACCATATTACAGTCTACCCTACCACTGCTGTAAACCCTAAAAAGAGATACCACTGCTGTAAACCCTAAAAAGAGGTATAGATTACTGATTGATGCAAGACCAAGCGTGGCGGCGGGTCGGTGATCCGCATCCTGCCCAAAAAATGGCGACGTCGTGTAAAAATGGATAGGACCTTTAATACTGTCAACATATACTCTATTAATCTCGCAGGTTCTCAAATAGAGTTAAAAAGGCACCGTATTACTCTTAACATTCTACGACTATCAACATGTGTAAGTGTGAAACATTACGTTTACGTAACATGGGCAGTTTTAAGCATGTGCTCATGTTATCCATTCACACTGCGAGACACAAAAACGAACGTCCCAACGTATGCGAACGCCTATTTTACAAACTCGACTCTACTATTTTTCTTAACGCAGCTTTGTATGCGACCGACATAAGTTATCGACAATTTTCGTACGGTTTTCCGTAATGAAGTACACTTCTGTACGAACAAAATAATTTCGTACACCACACTATTCACGAAACAAGTACGGTAAAACCATTGACGCTAATTTACAAGAACCGTAATTAACGTCAAAGATAAATTAGATTCATTCACTGTATTTCGGGTATCAATGTCAAAATTTTGGGGTGCCGATATAGCGTACATAAGGCTAACAACGATTCACGGTGTACAGTACACGTCCGAAATTAGCCGCCAAGGTTTCTCTCTCCCTCTCATATTTTCTCCCTCTTCCTTTCTCTCTCTTTCTTTCTCTCTCTCTCTCTTCCTTCCTCTCTCTTCCTTCCTCTCTGTGTGAATTTCTGTAAATCCTGCGTCACTGTAAGCCAATTATAAGTTTGGAATCCTTGTCATTCTCTACCTAATTAAGGTCTAATTTCACCTCTTTAAAACTCTTTTTGAGATTCATTTGAGAAAAAGAAGTAGGCGTAACCATGCCGACAGTCGACTGTCGTATGTACGAACAGAAGTACCCGGAAGTCGATGATGTCGTCATGGTTCAAGTCAAAAACATTGCAGAAATGGGAGCATACGTGTCACTTTTGGAGTACAACAACATCGAAGGCATGATTCTTCTTTCGGAACTTTCTCGTCGTCGTATTCGTTCGATCTCGAGTCTCATTAAAGTCGGTCGCCAGGAGCCAGTGATGGTGGTCCGCGTGGACAAGCAGAAGGGTTACATTGATTTGTCGAAACGTCGTGTGTCAGAGGAGGACGTGGGAGGCTGTGATGAGCGTTACAATAAGTCAAAAATGGTGCACAGTATCATGCGACACGTGGCAGAGACTATGGATGTTGATCTAGAGGTGCAAAATTTTTCGTACACAACCACCTCTCCCTCCCTCTCTCTCCCTCTCTCTAGCTCCCTCTTTCTTTGTCCCTCCCCCCCTCTCTCTCACTATTTCGCCCTCTCGCTCCCTCACTTTCTCTCCCCTTCTCTCTCTGTCCCTCTCTTCTCTCTCTATATGTACATATGTACGTATGTGTTATTTTGTGTGGCAGAAGCTTAAGATGTTTTCTTAGCAAAAGAGAGAAAAAAAGTGGAAAAAAGAGGCAGAGCATTTTTTAGGCATCCAGAAGAGCTCCTGGACCACCCAGGGAGATTTGTTTCTTTGTAGGAGGGGGAAGCAATATAAATTACATTCGAATAAATAAAGTTTAGTTTGGTTTAGGTTGACTTTCTCACACTGACTTTTCCAGTGAATTTGCTGGTAGAAGAGATTCTGTTGCCCATTTTTGTCACCTTTCACACCTGAAATAATTGTAAGGTTTTGTGTTCCTTTCTGCATTTGGTTTTCTTGTCGTCAATCCTTAATTTTATCTTCTCAGGATTAGGGTTTATCTTTTTCTTTGTATCAGCACATGTAAACAACAAAACAATGGAGATGTGAATCTTGGAAAGAAAAAGTGAAGCTTTTGTAGAAATCATGAGGCTTAAAACTATACACAGAACTATCCTGTTTCCGGTTTCCATCCATTTCGACCACAGTTCAAATGTGCAATGGAATTGGAAACACTAGAATAAAATACATTTCAGTACGCATGTAGTATTACAAAACACCATAGAAATAGATACACGGTAACATAAAATACATATAATACGCAGATAATACCGTTAAATACCTTATAATCCTCGTCATGCTAGAACACCGTAAAATACAATATCATATCTTAGGTACATGGTACCTGTGAAATACATACACTACACTTGTATTACCATAAATTGCCTTATAATCTGCGTCTGGTATCGTAAAATACTGTATAATTCACGTATAGTACAGGGTAACAAGTAATTGCGCTTCCAATTGTTTTGCACATTTGAACCACAGTTTTAACGCTAGATACTGAAAAAAGGAAATCCGGAGTGTCTAAGTGTTTTGAGCTTTTGAAAGTTAGTTGTGTTTATTTGAACCGGGTTATTGCCTTTGCCTTTTTCTTTGATAATTTTGGCTCTTTAGGCATTACGCATAAACCAGAACCAGAAGTTCTGAAAATTTATGTTGAACAACTAATTGATTTGTTTTTAAAGTTATTCGGCATATTCCATACATCTGGAGGAGATTGTTGGTTGGTTCGATTTTCCATTTTATTTTTTTTCCGTCAAAATTAATGGCATTGCTAAAAGGGAGTGGAGGATACTTCCGTTAATTTTGCTTAGAGAAAAACTAGGGTTCATTATAATTATAGTATGAAGTAGTTTTTATTCCTCCCTCCTGCCTTTCTTTTCTCCCGCTCCGAGTCCGTTATGGGTTTTTCTTCTCCACCTCCCCCCCTATTTGCCGTCTTGAAAGGGATTATGAATAGGTGTTAAAGTTATTAAAGTCGCCTTTTATCTCCTTCTTAGGTCTTATGCAAAAATCTTAGTGGATGGACTCTTTAAGCCATGTGCAAGCTGTATTTCAAAGGGTACTTGGTTTAAGATGGGTTTAAAAGGTGGCTTCAAGGCTTGGGTGGAAGGTCAGAGATGGTTTTCACGGAAAGTTTGAACAAAAATTGAGACTTTGAACTGTCTTTCGAGCTGATTCAGTTTAATGGCCCCGTGGGTTACTCGAGCATCTGCGTGTCTCATCCTTTTAGAATCCATTTTTTTAGCCCCTTTTCGTCGTTTTTTCATTACAGATATATTTGAGTTATGCCAACTTCTAGGTCCTCAAGTTTTCTGTACTGCAAGGCTTATTATTATTAAAAAACAACTTCATTGAAAGAAGGAAAAAGCTGTTTTCACCTTGTGAGGTATTTTGGCTGTTTGTACCTTAATGTTTTTTTCTATATTGCTTGTGACAGGCTTTCAAGCTGATTGTGGCAGATCCAGACTCAATTTTAAATACACTTACCCGTGAAGTGAAAGAAGTTGGACCAGATGGACAAGAGGTAAGGTCTGGGCTTCCATTTTCCTTTTGTTGGAGTGACAGCTTTCCATGTTTCCTCTCTAAGAGTTCAGTTTGTTCAGTTTGGAGGGATATGGACTTCCCTTTTTGTATTCTTTGGGCAACCTCTTTCCTTGCAGCCTCTCTTGAATTCAGTTTGTTGAGTTTGGAGGAGGAAGAAAGATAAATTGCCCAAATTGCAATTCCCTTCTTTGCAAAGAAAAAAAGTTTGCGTGGGAAAGGAAGGAAAGGAAGGGTGAGAGTGGAAGAGCGGTTATAAAGTGGGTAGAAATGGGGTAAAAGAGGGAGATACACATGACAGCACAGGCTCACTTCTTGTTCCGATAAGGATTTTATAGTGAGAATATATTTATAAATTTTTATGGTTGGTGCTATCTGAGGTAAACAGCGAAAGACTTTTTTTTCCTTTTTCTTGTGATTCAATTAGGTGACTAAGACGGTTCCCGCCTTATCAGAAGATGTAAAAGATTCGTTGATAAAGAACATTCGGAGGAGAATGACGCCTCAACCGCTAAAGATTCGAGGAGATATAGAATTGAAGTGCTTTCAATATGACGGTGTACTTCACATCAAGGTCAGCTCGAGAAAGACTGTGTGTGTTTTGGATGTATATATAAAACCAAAGAAGATAAGAGATTTGACACGTAATCAACAATACACATTTAGTAAAACTTGTTGTAAAACTGGTTTTACCTCTACCAGTCTTAAAAAGTTACACTAATAATCTTTGTCAGGGAAATGTCTTGATTCAGATTTTGTGTGGGTTTTTCATGTGATTTTGTCTTGACGTCCAATGTAAAGTTTATGGATAAGGGTTTTTGTTTGTTATAGATGAATGATGTGGTTCTGGTGTAATGGATTTTTTTTTTTTGGTAGGTTATGAAATGTCTTCCTCCAATTAGGACAGTCGTCCTTGGAACGTTTTTCTGTCCTCTAAAAAGTCTTCTAAGGATTTTACGTATTCTTAAGAGTTGACCCCTCACCGCTTAGGGCTGTTTTTCTTAACAAGTCTACAACTCCATAATGGTGTTATCAATGATAATCCCAATTCAGGCAAACTGTCCAAAACTAGTCTCACTTTACAGTTTTTTTCATGTTTTGCATTGAACAAGTTCCTGAATATTTTTTTTGTCAAAAATACTCTATATAGACTTTATCAAAAAGTTATGGAACCCCACTAATTTGTTGGTGATTGTTTACTGTTATGCATCTTATTGCACAAGAGTTGGGCAATATTTTATGAGCTTATCTTCTTTTCCCAGTCTCTTTTGAATCCTCTATTACAATACTGCTGATGTTTATTTTTTTCTTTCCCAACCTCCTTCGGATCCTCTATTAAATTATCGTTGATGTTTTTACTTTTATCTGTTTTGTTTATCGCAATAACTCCTATAACTAAAGTAGTTCAGTGTTGCTGATTATCATTTTTGTTGTTTCTGTAGAACCAAATAATAGAGTGTTGCTGGTTACCATTTTTGTTGTTTCTATATAACTAAAATACCAGTTTTGTTGTTTCTATGTTGTTCCGTTCCATTCATTGCATTTCAACGGAGAGCAGGACGCCATGAGGAAGGCGGAGCAAGCGGGAACAGACGAATGTCCGGTGAAAATTAAACTTGTGGCACCTCCCCTTTATGTTTTAACAACACAAACTCTTGATAAGGTAAGAAACTTGATTTTAAAAGCCCGTAAACACCGTGAGCTCCATCCACAAGGAGGAGAACTGCCTTTTTTTTTTTTTTCTTCCCCTCTTTTTCTTCTTTTTTCTACTTATTTTGAAATGAGAAAGAAGATGAGCCGTGGGTCAGGGTTGGTTGTATCTGTAGTTTTTCTGAAAGGGGAAAAAAATTGTAAAATGGAGGTATGTTTTTTTTGTTTTTCCCAGATGTATCATTTTCCGCATGTATTCCAAAGATTTAAGCAGTTTTTGAACGCTGCAACTTGTTTCAAAAGGCCCAGAAATCCTGTTACATTTTGGAGTTCCTCCTCAATCTTGCGTAAAGTCATAACTAGTTTTCTGTCTCCTTCTTCTCCACTTTATATTGTTTTTACAGATTCTGTTCTATTTCTTTCGCTACTTCGTAGTTTTTGACAGCTTTAGGTGATTTAACTCAGTTGTCTGATCTTATACTTGTGTTACAATGTTGCACGCAGTGCAAACTTGATACAGCTATACACAATATGTTAGCATTAAGAAATATTTAGTATGAGGACTGTTTTAGTGATAATATTCTTATTTCCCGTGTGAATGACATGGACTGTTCTGAACCGGTTACAAAATTAGCAGTTTAAAAAAAAAATGTTAGTATTGTTAACGTTACAGGGATCAGATTAGTGTTATTTACCTTAAATGCGATTCACGGGGTGGTTACAGCATACACGCCAGAGTAATTTCGGTACCCATGCTACAGTTTATTGTCCATCACAATTAGTGTTCATTACACTATTCGGGCGCAACTTTTTTTGACAAATATCCCAAAACAGTGTTAGAAACGCTCTTTAAGGGAGTGGGTTACAATTCGCCACATCTCCCTACACTAAATCAGTATTATACTTTCTAATTCCACATAAACGTCAATAGCAATGGGCAGGGTAGTTACAGCATACATATAGTAGGTAGAGCGTTATATTAGTTTGATTTTGTGGAGGGGAGTCCACCACAAGAACAGCTGTTATTATGAATTATTATTTTCGTTTTTTGTTGGAGAACCGGCAAATTTGTTACTATGATTTGGGGCTTGTTGTCACCTTAGCCATCCATTTCGAATTGGTTGGCGGTAGGCCTGTGAGAGTTACTAGATTGGTCTTTGAATTAAATTTTGTAATAGATACTGAAACGGAAAAATCCAAGATTGTCTACTGTACCAAATATTGAGAGATTGTCCTCGGTATACGTCACCACCTTACATTGTAATCTGCCACTCGCCTAAAAAGTATTCGGCAAAGTTTCTGGAGTTTTTGTTACCTTTCTTTGTGTCATTTTTGGGCATTCTGCCTCTATTAATAATAACCAGTTGTTTACTGAATCTTTTTCTGTCTTCCTCGGTACTCGTCCCGTACTCCGTGAATCCCTGTTTTAGGCTTTTCACACTCAGAAAATATTCTGCACACAAATGTATGGGCAGTTCAACTGTCCTTTACCGAAGAATACGGAAAAGGAAAGTTACTGCAAACACTTAAATAACACAAGCACACTACTTAGTCAGTTCACATAATGAGGTGTGTGCCGCTGATAGTTAGACATCTGAACTAGCCACAACCTCATGTGCGAGGCTGGAGTTGCGAAATGAACCAACATACTGCGCCGGGCAGTAGGGCAAGGGTCCCTACTGCATTTAAACCCGGAGTATCCGGTTATGAGTGCTTGTAGAACTTCTGCAAATTTACTACTTTCGGTGAACCGTATAATGCCATACAATACCGGTTGACTGTAATACGGACCGTTAGTGGGTTACTGCTCACTTGTAGTAGAGTAAGTGTAGAAATTTAATTAGCGTGGGCTCCATATTGAGCTTACTAATTCTATTTCAGTTTCAAATGACGTGGGTCCTTTTGAACCGTTTTAAGAATTAGCATTAAGAAGATAATCTATTGGTGCTATTTACGCTCTTTTGTGGACAGATGGGTAAAGAAACCGCCACATAATTATTTTTATTTTCCTACTAAATCTGTAAATTTTCAGTTTCTTTTTTGGTCTCTATTTCCTACCCATTTTATTATCAGTCATTTTCCCGATATTTGGTTTTTCATTTTCACTTGTTTGCAATATCAAAGCCTATGCCATCTGTCACAGTTTGGTTCGTGGATGGAAATATATCATATGTCGTGTTGTTATTTAAGATCGCCAAAATTTGCGGGTTTGCTTCATTTTCTTTCAGGAACTTGGTATTGAAGTCGTAAAAAAAGCTATTGATGCTTGTCGAGCAGAGATAGATCTCCATAAAGGCAAACTGGTGGTGAAGGAGGAGCCTCGAGCGGTAAAATCCAAAACCCACTGTTATTTTGAAAATTTTCCACTTTCCTTTAGTACATTTTGGTCTTGCAGCTCACTTGGACACGACACAGAAGAGTTTTTTTTGTGGATGACCTAAAACTGGATGATTTGCGTTGAATGAGAAAGTTTCAAGTGAAAAAAAAATGATATTGTTTTGTCTTCCCCGTTTGTTCTCACCTGTTTCGTTTCTCTTTTTTTTTTTTTAACCGTGTAAGGATATAGAAAAACTTAAGCTCACTCTCTCAGTTTCTTTCTGGTAAAATTGAAGGGTCATTAGTTTGAAGGAGCATGTTTACATTTAGGACCTTTATTGAAATTTCCGTAGTAATGTACCCCGCCCATTACTAGTAGTGTTGAGCATTTACCGTGCACTAAAACGTTTTTAACTTTATTCTCATTTATTGGATTTAATTATTTAAAAGAGCCATTGAAAGGTAAAGACAGTTATCTTTCGATTGCTTGTCGCAAAAAAAAATCAACGGTTAAACATTAAGTTAAACGCCTTTTAACTGCATGATATGTGTTTAACACAAGTAGCGATGGGCATTTTAATGCTCATTACATCCTGCTTGAAAAAAAAATGTTCCGAGCACTCGTTGGGTACGGTATGCATGAATCCATTTGTTCAGGGTGAAGCTGTTCTTCCCAATTTTACCATGCTTGATCTTGTTTGCGGAAAGGCTGAGAAACCTTTTTAACTGCGAAAAACTGTTGTTGAAAAACACGTCTTTTCTCTAGTTTCTAACACTAAGAAGGGTGGTGGTGTTTTCTCTCCAGGTGAGTGAGAGCGATGACAAGAAGCTAAGCAAGCTGATTGAGAAGCTGGATTTGGACAATAAGGAAGTGGACGGAGATGCCGAGAGTGAAGAGGAGGAAGATACCGGAATGGGCGAAGTAGATGTGGATAAACCTAATTTGACAGAATAGGACCACGACTTTGGTATTATTTTTGTGATGAATTAAAAGCAGACTATTCGTGGAAGAATTTAGAGCAAACCAACTCAAGGCAAAAGATCCTCGTCAGGAAAGATTGACCATAGATAGTAGGCGGCCTGTGAAAAAAAAGTAGAGTTGTGCTCCATTTTATAGCGTGCTTGTCTTCTTCCCCTTTTGAAATAAGAGATTTGTAGCTAGGTTATGGTACTAATGCCTTTGACGCTCAAAGAAAATGTCTGATTTCTGAGATAGTTGAGAAAGTATCGACCTTCGCGCTTTTTCTTCCAGCGTTGGTCTATTATTGATCATATTGTCGGTATGCAAATCTTGACGCTGGTGTTGGAGGTTTTTCAGAACCTGTGAGTCTGTATGGGCAGTTGTCTGTCAAATAGGCATGGCATTAAACTGCCCGGCAGGGAAAACCTGTGTTTGATTCTAGTTGCTACTTAGATTGGTAAGTTCCTTAATGAAATTCAATTCATATTTCAGTGCTGAAGTTTAAACGTTTGATTGTCTGGTTAAACTGTCCATGTCATTAATAAGATGGGTATAGTGAGCTAAAAAACGAGTCTTATATTGCAGACATGTTTTAGTGAAGATCCGATGCAACTTCCTAGTCTTCCAGACCCTGGTTGTCGGGAGGTCTGTCTGAAGATGGACTAATGACACATGGCGCTCCGCCATTAGAATAGAAAGCGTGTTATTTCCTTGTCCTATTGTAATAAATAAGTTGCCGTTGTCTTGTTTCTGTGACACGCCTATAAACAGACAAAAAGTTGCCTGGTATCCAGAAAACGAATAACCGAAATCCGTGCACGTACACAAAATTCTGTTGAAAAATACACGAATTATCTATCTCGTCCATAGTTCAAAAGTAGGCGTTTCTATTGTAGGCCTTCTGTAGGCGCCTTTATCGTAAGTTGTGTTATGGGCTTTTCATGTGATCTTCTTAAATCGCTACTTTGATCAGCGACCGTCCGATCGTCCGAATCTGACGATAGTCCTATCGTAAGTTGTGTTATGGGCTTTTCATGTGATCTTCTTAAATCGTTACTTTTATCAGCGACCGTCCGATCGTCCGAATCTGACGGTTTAAATAAAAAATACCTCAAAACTCACAGAAAAATAATTTTTTGTCCGAAAGTTTTTCAAAATTTAGACATGACGCTTAATTCTCTATCGATCGATGTGCAACTCAACCCTGTTACTATTTTTTTTAATTTTGCGACCAATACAATATGGGTCTTAAGGTCATATTGTATGTTTTGCGTACAAAAGGCATATTGTATGGGCGTACTTTCACCTACTTTTGAACTATGATCTCGTCAAAGATATTATTGGAGTCAAACTTTTATGTTTTGCGGAACAGTACACCGTGTATCGTTGTGTTAATGTTTTTTTCTCCATATATAACATCTTTTCCCCGTGCACACTTATCGGATTGTTAATCCGACGGTCATCTTTGGCAGGCAAGGTTCTCATCTTCCGATTGGCAGTGTCCAATCAAAAATCGGACATGTGTGCACGGAGAATCGATGTTTTAAATGGCGAGAAGATCATCAACACTAATAGCGGTGGTGTAGCCCGGGTGTGTTTCGCCTGGGGCGCTGCGGAACACAAGAAGGGCCGAAAACGTTGTCGTGACTATGCGTACTTGCGGGAACGCTTAACTTATAGGGTCCCGACAACATATGAATAAAATCTATGTTCTACGCGGACGTTAAGCTTGTGACGGATTTGTACAGCATCAAATTTTCGCCGACGAGCGTACGGAACTACCTCAACGTCCTTCTGAAGATTTTATCTGAAATAGATGGAAATTCTGACGTGTCAAAACTACTCGCAGATTCAATGGCTAGGATTGTTCCGTTTTGGTTGACGAAGGCATGTTCGTACCAGGAATGGTTTGACTAGTGTACGGTTTTTAGAAGTGGAAATTGACATCTTTAAATGCTGTGTGATTTGTTTGTCTTTTACGCCCAACCGACAAAAGTGTACACCGACGATTGCAACAGCTTAGATCTAGATTTCATTGTGAAATTCGTATCAGTACTTCGCAATTTTACCTCGCCAACTTGTCATGCCGTGGCAACAAATTTGGTTGAAACCAGCAGTTCTGATATTCAAGAGCCGAGTCACCGATTGAAACGACCTGCACCTCTATGTACGATTTTGCAACATCATCTTGTATCCGTACTGAAATCTGCTCATGTTTTCATCATTTCATGTAACGAACATAACATTGCACGAGTTTTCTAGTTAGAAAGTGGTGGCAGTAACCGACGTATTCCGAATCAGTACTTTGCGACCAGTACTGCTCTGCAGCTCTGCACTGTAGCTGCAGCAAAGTTGTAAGAACAAGCATTGAGCAAGCTGCAAGAATACTGAAGCTCCAGCACTCTCCTAGAGTGAACTATTCCGAATCAGTACTGCGCCTGGTACTGCTATGCAGCTCTGCACTGTAGCTGCAGCAAAGTTGTAAGAACAAGCATTGAGCAAGCTGCAAAAATACTGAAGCTCCAGCACTCTCCTAGAGTGAACTATTCCGAATCAGTACTGCGCCTGGTACTGCTATGCAGCTCTGCACTGTAGCTGCAGCAGAGTTGTGGACAGGTGATGAGCAAGCTGCAAGAATATTGAAGCTTCAGCACTCTCCTAGAATGAACTTTGGAGCAAAAGTTGCAATAGTGAGTTTGTTGGAAGGACACTCAAGCTCCAGCACTCTTTAAGAATGGTCGTGAAAACTTTAGACCAGAAAAATAAAGCAAACTAGTTGAAGTTAGGGAGCAGTTTTTTTTTATTCATTCGTTTTTAACCTCGTTTATTGACGTAGCAAAATGCAAATTCAAGACTTTTTTTTCCTCGTTGAAAAGAACAGAGCTTACTGAACTGAACGGAAAAATCATGCTACAAAGGATTCCAAAATCGACATATTTATGCACTTCGAGACAATAGGGTACGTGTGCCTAGAGAGCTATGTCCGATTTTATCACACTAGTTCGTGTGAGAAAAAAATCGTTATCTTGTTTTTTTAATAAATGTTGCCATATTTATGAATTTACCGGCATGTGAAATGAATTTCACTCGATGGATTTTTGGTATATAAGAAAAACTGTATTTGTGTTTTACTGGTCACTGGAAGAAAGCAAGAGGATTTTCAACTGATATTTTCTATCCATTGTTAAAAATCCATATCATATCTCAAAAAAAAAGTACTTCACTATTGTGTCAACAAGTTGCCAATGATTGAGCAAAAAAAAAAAGAATATAAAAAAATAATTGGAATGGAATGGGTGGAATGAACACAATTTAATTTTGTATGGTGTAGCTAGACGTTATTAATTCTTTACATTCTTTACCACCTTCTTGTAATCTAATGATAATACATGGAGAATTTATTTCAATTTGGCCTATTTTCAGCTTTTTTTAATTCAAATTTTTGTTTTTGTCAAATCATGGTTTCAGAGGAACCAAGCTGTAAGGCCAGTAAAGAAGGTATAAATAACACTAATCGGTTAAATATAAGTACGTAATTACTGACAGATACTGGCCAGTAATGGAAGTTATTGTACAGAATATTGTACGGCTTCGGAAAAACGTACAGTTTTCTGTATTACTACTGTGATCACTGGCTTATATCGCCAGTAATACTGCTCGTATAATCACCCTATAATAATAAATAACCCATAACTAACTCATTAGCTTGAGCAGCTGCTCCCACATTCCGTATTGATTTACTGAGGATTTTTACTTTTTAAGATACACTGCCCATCTCTATTAGTGTTAAACATTATTCTGGCAGTTAAAGGCGCTTAAATTTATGTTTAACCGTTGAATTTTCTTTCTGAGGCAAACAATCGAAAGGTAACGGTTTTACCTTTCAATCCTGATGTCACGATTTAACTATCAATCGGAAAAGTGTGTGGGTGGTAAAAAGTTTTTGACTGCCCACAAAATGTTTAGCTCTACCAGTGATGGGCAGTGTAGTTCAATGAGAAACCAGTAACCAAGTACAGGCTATGTACAATTCTTCCTTTATCTGTAAAAATAGAACTAAAAATGTCAGCTAAGTTAAAATGTACAAACTGACACGTGACACATGTGAAGGACTTTGTGATTCGCTTGAATAAAGACGATATTTCTCACAAGGTTGGAGAAAACCGAAAGAGAATTACAAGCCTGAATTTTACTGAATCAAACTAATGAGGCTGCTATCATTTTGCTTGAAGACAATTTCTAACAGGACAGCATCAAAAAGCATGACTATTTGACCATATACATGACCATTTGACCATATACATGACCATTTGACCAATAGTTGACCATTCAACTATGTCCTTCGGCTTGCAAAAATGTGCCTATGTCTGTTGTTTTCATGACAAATTGTTCTTTACCATGTCGTCATGTTGAAGTAAAAAAGAACTATTTTGTTGCCTATGTACTGCTGCAGGGGTTTGGTGAAACGGGTTGTAAACTAGGACATGCAATGCTGAGAAAAATAACAAAATTTAAAAATATAAGATCTTACATTTTAACCGTTTTGTTAAAAAACTAAATTGTGTGACAACAGGGAACGACTTCTGGAAGTTACTCTCAAGCAGCATCAGCTCTCTCTTCTCTCAATTCTTTGATAAATCCTTCTCCGACAGAAGACAGCGGTTCCGTCAATTCCAATGGCAAAGTTCTCCTGGATTCCATTTTTTGGTAAGAAACAGGCGAAGATAAGTCAGGATGGTTTGACTGGGATTGGACTTCCCCGACTCGACACTTCATTTTCAACGTCAGATGAGTCACAACCTCTATTTGTCGGAAAACAATCCAGGCCAACTATCTCTTATTCTAGCATTTTTGGTAAGGGAATATCTCCGAGAAGTCAAGGAAAGGCTGGTTATTCTGCATTGCCGTTAGGAGATGGTCGACAGCCTTCGATGTTTTCCTCAGGAGTGTTTTGCTTCTCTATAATGATATTGCTGCTATCCTCGGCGTTACTTTGTGGCGCCTTTGTTCTGTACCTTTTTTCAAAAACAGGCAATCTTCCTCAATTAAACAGTCTGATTTCATCTGATAGTCCCACTGTAGGAGAAATTCACGAGCCTGAACCTCCAGAAACAGCCGATTCCGGATCTCCTTCTAAACCTGAAAATCCTGTCAATGATCCACATAATTCTGAAGCGGGTGATTCATCCCTTCCTACTGAAGTATCACAGACATCCGATCCCTCAACATATCAACCAGGAGACGGTGAGAATCTCCACGGAATGGGCCCCGGTCCGCAGCCTAACGGAGCCCATGGAGAGTATTTTTATCCTGCCGAAGAAGACAGTAAGATTTTAGTCTTGTATCAGTTCTACCATACACAAGATGCATGGAAACACCTTCATAATGTGGCTCCCTTCAAAGGAATTTGTGATTATCCTTTGATGGTGAGACCAAACAGTAATGACGTGGATGCTGCTTCCCTCCTATCCGTACTAAAGGACACAAAACACCAAGGACTTTTATGTGAATATGGGGCTATGTTTGCCATTAATGCCTATTTGCCTAGCATTCAAGGGGAAATCCCATGGATAGGATTTCAGAGCTGGCGGGCATCTGATCGAGGTATCGCTCTTCCCCCGTTAGCCTTACATCACCTGGAGGAATATGTAAGGGCCAATCACAGGACAGGCCCCATTCCAGATACCAATGTCTTCTACTATTGGGTTTCTTACGGGCCTGTGGACTTCTACCAAGACTGTGATACGAGTTACAGTCGATGTTCCCATGTCATTTCTGCGGTATTCCAGGAATTGATGAACATTGATGCAGTTCTCGGAACTACGGCAGACAAAAGTTTCGCAGATCCGGCACATGAGGATGCGGCAAACCAAGACTATTTGCCTCCTATGCCAGCCCTAGGAAAAGGCTTCTCTTGTTGTTCCTACTGGCTGATGCATGTAGACAGTTTCAAGAGGTTTATGTCGTTTGCCCGTATGTTCTATGTTACGATGGAGAGCCTGTTCCATGTCCACGACAACGTAGAGGCCTGTCCGATAAAAGTCAACGACGGGAGGGAATCCCCGAGTCAGTGTTGGTGTTTTGTGATGGAAAGGCTCGTAAATATTTGGGTTTATCACACAGGCCATAATATGCAGTTTGTGGACGGTACGGGATTGCTGGAGGAACAGTTTCCGGTTAATAATAGGAATCGTTGGGCAGAACATTTTACTGCAGAAAATTTACATAGACTAGAAAAAGCCTTCCCGGAACGATTGTTAGCCAAGGAAGCTGATCTTTATAGGCAGTTGGGTGGAACATTGCCGTAAGATTTTCCCACTGTACAGTATTGGATGGAGGAAACAGAATTATTAGAGTTGTTGCTGTTCCATAATTGGCAACTTGAATGTTCAACAGACAGTGTCAAATGGACGCGCGGCAATTTTTTTTGGGTAGAATGTGGCGCTTATTGTTGTTGTAACATAGGTATAGAAAGATGAAGGTTTTTAGTTCTCAAGATTTAGTGTTGAGGTGTAGTTGTCCTTTGATTCTGGATTTTGCGTTATGATATTTATTCGGTTGATGATTGGACGATTGCCGGGAATATGTGCATAACTCAATATGATAATCAGCCATTGGGATTGTGTGCTGTTGTAACGAATCAATGAGGTTAGATTATGACTTTACCATTTAATTTTGTAAGGGGATGAAGTTTCTCCATAAGTATGCATAGTTGATACAATTTTACTACAGTAAATTTGCAAAAAAAAAAATAGATGAATTTAAAATTTCTACTGTGAAAACCAAAAAAAACAAGAGGCAGGAAGGCTAAACTTGCTGAAAAGTTCAACGAGTGCGTCGTAAAACAATCATTGAATTGGAATATAATTTTGTTTTTATCTTTCCAACATTAAGTTGGAATTTAGTATTTTTTTTGTTTATTAAGTAGTGACGTCAGCATTGCAATGGCAGTGATTCTGAAGCACATAATATCTGGAATAAAGGAATGGCCTTGTTTGCCATGTGCATTGGGACCAAAAAGTTAACTTATTGGACACTAATGATGCAACAACTAAATCATCCAAGAATATCCCCTGTAAGTTGATTCACAATATGGCCAGGCAAGCATATCTCTACATGAAGCGCAACTGATTATGCGCCAAAACCCTACAAAATAAAGTACGAGTAAATCGTTGTCCGCCAATGACCTTGAAGGTCTGGGCAGCCTTCTAGTCAGTAACTAGAGAATACGCCGAGCGTTATTTGTATGTGAAACATTGATGCTTCAAACGTTCTTTAACGCATACCAAAACAGAGCATGAAACTGCATTCCACCTTTTGTATTTTTCTCTTATCAAAAAGGTATATTGTTATCGTAGTAGTTGGTTGTTGTTGTTTGAGAGTTACAAATTATACATTGCCGTCAGTTAACAAACTAACCAGCTCGGCAAATTGTACAGTATACTTTTGCCCCTTTTTACATGAAGGTTACTTTCGTGCTTTAGTTACTTTTTTTTTTTAAGATTTTAGGCTTGTTCCACCTTTTAAATTTGTGATTTCTATTTGGCCATTCATTTCAAATTGACCTAAACATTGACTACTTCTTGAAACTGTCATCAAACACTCTTCAGGTGAACTCACTCGAGCATGATATAAGTTGAGAGACTGCAATTTTTGAAACTAGTTAATCTCTCTCTTTAAATTCTGCGATTCACTTCCTCGGTGCTTCTCAGTCTGTTACACCGCCAATCGCTATTAGAGTCAAGGATTAAATAGCGTCAAAAAACAATTAGCGTTATTGATTCTAATTTAGTACCTGAAACGTGGCAAATTATGGTCCACGTACTTAAATAGCGTTATTAATTGTATTTCAGGTTTTTTTTTTTGAAAAAAGGGCACCGAATTGGCGTTATATACTCTAATAGCGATTGGCGGTGTAGTTGTGTAAAGTTGAACTAAAGACATGACAAGAATCGACTGCCAAAGTTTTGTCCAATACAAAGATGGCCAGACAATGTACGGCTTTGCTTCATATTGGATATATATATACAATTACACATATCAATATCGAAGGATGGCGATATCCGATATCCTGCTTAAATATTCGAGCATACGGTAAGCTTGAACAGAAAGGCTAAACAATATACACGCGTACAGTAAAATATAATACGATAACGAACACAGCGCACTTTCAGACTTAATAGATTCGGTACACGCACTGTGCAACTTTTAAGGTTCAAAAGCTTGTGAAGTGTTAGTGTCATAATAACAATTTCAGTTTTCACTTTTCACTGTTCAAAAGCCTCTTGGTCTACTGAAACTCAAGCTCGAAACTCACATTCTCTAATTTATAAATTCTTCCCTTACCTGTCCTGTATCCTCCAGTGAAGCGGCTTGCAGAAACATTAAATTGCAAAAATATTAATTGCACCAAGAAGCCTAATGCCGAAGAGTTTCTGGTCAAAATTTTAGACGTCAATTATATTTGTAAATCTTTCAAGCTGGATTACAATCCTTTTTCTGCCGGTTCGATGGAACAAGAAGAAGCGGATGAGCTTCTCCCATCAGAGTTGAACACAAAAAACTGTGGAAAATTTTTGGAAGTTAGCAAGGATAAGTTAAGTGTGAAGTACATTGGCAAAGGAGATCATGATACTGATGTTGGAGTCATTCAAGGGAATCGTCCAGTTCCTAACCAAAGGCTGCTCTACTATTTTGAGATTTCTGTTAAGGATCGTGGAGAGAAAGGGGTGAAAGTTACCATCGGCTTTACTGATAGACAGTTCAAAATGTGCCAGCAGCCAGGGTATGTTGTTAATTACTTTTGGTGTGTTGACAATTGCTTATGATATGTTTATAATTACTTTTGGTATGTTAATAAATACTTATGGTTTGTTGATAATTTCCTATGTTATGTTGATACTAACTTATAACACGTAAGCGTTCTTTTAGGAATGAAATTGCATTGGTTGAATTCGTTATTAGCAAGCATTGAAACGTGACCTCACCTGGTTTCAGCCATACTCCTCTTTAAATTTATTTTCCAAGGCGTAAAACATTTCATTGTGGACTCATGAAATTGCTACACCTTTTTGTAGTTATTTTGGAAGTAAAACAACAATTATTTTTTCCATGAAAAAGCAAAGAAATGGATACCTTGTGCTTAGATATAGAAATGAGTTTAATGAGTAAGTTTTGTAAGAGAGTAGAATTTATGTGTGCTATTAATATTGCTTTTTAATAGCTATCGGCTGTGATGACCAAGTTAACAACTAATCATCTTGCGTTTCATTAATGGATCAGCAGTATGTCCATTGCTGTTTTAATGAACTATGATCAGATACTTGTGAAGCATTATGAGTAACAGTAACAAGTGCATCTCTATGTGCCATAGTCTGAACTAAAGGAGTTCTTTGAGTTTTTCCAAGATTTTCCAAGGGTTTTTGAAATTTTTAAGGCCGTTGGTTCTTGTTATGGCATTGATTTGTGCTTAAGCTTTCTCATCCAATGCATTTTTTATTTCTTCACATAGTCATTCTTTCATCCACACAGCATTTGCAATCTCGCAGGACTGATAACAATAGCTATGGCTTTTCTGGAGAGGACGGAAAATTTCTCCATACAACTAATCGTCGAGATGCATATGGGCCTACTTTCACGACCAATGACATTGTCGGCGGTGGCATTAATTTCTCGACTCAAGAAATGTTTTTTACGTAAGGTTCTTTTTTTCTTATTCTATGAACCGCTGTTGCTATGTCTTCCAAGTGACTGGACATCATAGATAATGGAAGAAAACTTTTCTTGCAATTTAATTAGACACTTGAGCAGTATCTTTTGATATTTTTTTTGACAAATTCTATCTGCCTGATTCCTGTTCCAGTGCATAGTTATGATTGCAGTTTCTGTGGTGGACTTCGTTTTGCCCATTTTTTGCATCAATTGACGAAACCTTTCTGGTCTTGACAGAAAAAATGGCAAGTTTTTAGGAACTGCTTGCAAGGATGTGAAGGGGGAACTGTTTCCAACAGTAGGTCTCCACAGTCAGAATGAGAGGTAAGGATGAACTACACCTTCTATCGCTATTAGTGTCAATGACTCTAAATCGGTGCCCCTGGATTTTACCTTTTGAGCCTAAAATAGTATCAATGACACTAATTGTTTTTTCTTGACGCTTATTCTGTAAGCGGTTCGGAATCAGCCACGTCATTTCGAACTGAATTGGAATTAATAGCTCTAAAATAAACCCCACGCTAATAATTTTTTTATTCTAATGACTATCCACGGTGTATTGTTACATTTTAAGAGGCATAGAATTCATTGTAAAAGGATGCTTTCAAAATGTCTGTCTAGCACCCGTTGTTGTGGCTATTTTCATTGGCCTTAAATTTAGCTTTGCCTCAGTAAATTGAAGCTTGAAACTAATGCGTGCATGTTGTTGCGCCCTGTCCAGAGTTGAGGTCAATTTCGGACAACGGCCTTTTCTATTTGACATTGAGGTTAGTTTTCAGCTGCCGGTCCTCTCCCTTAGATTATTGAATTTTTTTAAGGAGCATGTTTGTGGAGTCCGTCTATGGCTGAGATCAATTGCTGCCCGGTGTCATTTCTAGAATGTTGTTTGAAAGACAGTTTACAAAGCCCCATAGTTTCCCTCTTGCTAACACTGGTTTCAGATGTCCCCGTTTTACTGGGACGAGGGGTTGATGTTGTAGATGATCACGCCCCTTTGTTTTTCGTGAGTTTTGTTGTCAATTATAAATACAAAATTGAATCAGAGAGATTGTTTCTGTTTCATTCGGTTGTTAATTAACGAGGCATTTGTGAGCCATGTGCCTTGTTTTTTATTTTGAAGGATATTATAAGCGGTACATCGTTTATCCCTATTCATATTGTGTATGAGATTAGAAGAGTATTTTTTTGTTTTGTTACTGCACAGGCACATATGGAATTAAATTGGATTAAAGTACACTATTAGCAGTACAGCCTTCATCCCTTTTCATATGGTACAAGATATTTGTCTGGGCTTTCAAGTAGTGTGACTTTTGCTACTTTAATGTTAAGGCTAGTTTAGTACAGTATCCGTAAGAATCTGTGTATTATGGCCTCAATTTAAACTGTTGGTCACATTATGTTTTAAAGAATTATTGTATATGAGCCTTGGAATAGTTTAGAACACCATGGTATTTTCACAGAATTCTGAAGCAGTGTTACTCCAAGCAGTCAGCAACCCACACTGTCATAGACGTGCTCTCCTTGCACTAGGGCATACTGTTATCCATACGTGGATTAGTAATGAGACATATTCAAGCCACTTTAGTTCTGTATTGGTGGATTTAGACTGAGCCACACTAACTTGCAATTGCGATGTGCCTATGAAAATAGTGTGGCCTTATATGTTGTTTTACAGCAAAATCTTGTCATGTGAACATCAGTTTGAGGTGCCCAATTACTTCACATTATTTTATAATCTTTTGTTTTGAACCTGTGGCAGGCTGTAATCCAAGAGGAGAGGGACCGCAGACATCGACAGATTGAGAGCATTGTTCTTCCATTGAGCGTAAGCCACAGGTCAGTTCCATCTCCAGTATCTCATAGGGAAATTACGGTATCGAATGAAACGTGAGTTATCGTACATTGTACATTTTTTTGAGCAATCATACATACAGCTTCAAAGAAACCGTGAGATTACCTCCAAAACGCTGGTAAATTTTGCTTGTATAATTCCCCTATCATTTGAATTATTGCAAGAAAATGGTCACAGTGTGTTGGAAGAACTGCATAAAACCTCAGCAATTCCTGCTTGGCCGTTTTTAATCCACGGCAGCCATTGAAGGCTTTTTAGTGGCTCGAAATTCTTGGTACCGCCCAAAAACAGAAGAAGTTTGTGGCTTATCTTTTCTATGAGAAGCTAAGAGAAGGCTGAAATGTATGTTACATCTAGTAATCATCTTGGGTTGGTTACAAAATGTGCAGCAGGTCAATAGGAACCAATCTTTTATGAACAATATCCTTAGTAAGTTAGTTTGCCTGGTTTGTTTTCACGTCTGTTTGTATGAATAGAGTTTATTGGATTGGCTAGAGCGGCAAGTTGTTTAATGGCTTGGACATGTACAGCTATTATCACGGATCAGGTAGTTGTTGAACTTACATCCTTCAAAACATGTTTGGGAAGGACGATGTTAATTTTGCAAAAGCAGTTCAGTTTGGCTAGCATCTTTTACAACACACTGCTGTGTTAGTTGTTGGGACTGAGAAAGACGTTATTTTCAGCTGGAACCCTGGCAAGTCTAAAGGGTACATCGTGTGATCAGGACTTTGGGTCGATGTTGTCTACTTATCTTTCTGTCAATCATTCTGCAAAAAAATGGGAATGATCAAGATGAATATCGTGTAGGATAAGCATGAGCAGAGAGCTAAGGAATGTCTCTTCTAAATTCTGCTATTGGAGCATTGTCTTCACTATTTCTGGTGGTGTCCGCATTTGTTGTAGTGAATTATTTCTGAAACTGTTATCATATACCCTCCATTTTACATTTTAATTTTGGTGTTTCCTTCCATTTTTCATTTTTCATTTTGCTTTACTTTTTTCTAATTTTGTTTCCATATACACAGATGATTTACCATCGCGTGTTTTTTAATAAAGCTTACACAAAAAATTGTGTGGAATATGCAGCATTGTGCGTTCGTATCTTGTCTACTATGGCTATAAAGATACTCTTCAGGCGTTTGATTCTGCAAATGGTGTTACGGAATCGAGCCCTTGGCCCCAACAGAACGGAAATGGCTCATCCCACTATCAAACTGGGCATGGCCTTGACCACCGGAAAGCGCTTAGACAAGTAAGTCTAAGTTGAAATGGCCATTGTTGAAATAAATATTACATTTCTTGTCCTTTGTAATTGAGCAATGATGACGTGGCTGTGATGGAGAGAAATTAAATTCAATAAGTATATGAAGGGGCAAATACACAGGGGCAAATGTGGGGCAAATACATTTTTTTATTATATAAGTAGCGACTCTTTAATAGCAAGGCGTTGATTTGGGGTGGGACACACCCATTGTAGGCTTTTGATGCTGATTATTGTGTATCCCAGAAGCACAGCAATCTGGTGCTCTGATGTTTTATAAATGAGAGAATGAACGAAGTCCAAAAATCACATTGATTGTGATAGTTTAAATGACCAAGTTTGCATTTCCAGTGTAAAACCTTCTGTGAATTTAGATCCTAGAACTAGTCTCCCTTTACATATTTCTCAAATTACGTGTTTTAAATGAACTCCGAGTTACCCAGTTTTAGGAACGTCAAATCTGTTCCGTTTCACATTTGAAAAATAATGTGATTGATTGTCACTTACATGTTAAAAAAATGAACGCTGCTTGAAATGTTGTTGTTCAATGAAGAATAAGTTCTAGAGGTTTGAATGGTATGGTTGGAAAAACAAACGCGTTACCGTGGGTGAGGTTACAGAACCGTTTTTATAACTCCGGGCAAAATTCTCCTTAACTTTCTGTTATCTTTCTCCGTAAGTGCCATAAATGCGTTGTCTGTGATTGAATCTTGATAGCTGGCAGATTTCCTATTACTTTTTGGTCAGGGCCATGTTACCCAAATTTAACAAAAATTGAGATAAAACAGGAAATGCAAGGTTTAGTTCAAATGTCAGTAAGAGTGATACTATCATGATCTGATAATACACGGATCCTTCTTTTTATTTTTCTAAATAGGAGTGCAAGATTTTATTGAAAATCTAAACAGAATGCTGGTATAGCCAATTGCTCTACTGAATAACTGCGTACTGTCGTAATTATGTTTTTTAAAGATGCTTTTACTGAAGTCTCACGGTGGTCGATTATGCATAGATACTGTATCGGTTGTATTGATTGCATGTCATTCTGTACACACCCTTCTATTTTTTGCTTGTAACTATATCACCAATATATTAGAATCAATAGTTCTAGCTCATTGCCACGTTTTTTAACTATAGTGTACTAACACTTATATATTTAATTGTTTATATTGCTGTTGTTATTCTTTTTGTTCTTGCAAACATGATTTTTGTTGTTGTTGGTGCTATCACTATTGTTATAAATCATTGTTGATAGAGTTTTTGTAACTGTATAAAATGAATATGTGGATGGCTTGCTTCCACATTGCTCAATTGGTGTTTCCCATACTTGTTTGGCGGTGCTTCTTGGTTTCTCACATTAGTGATTACGGACGATCTAATTACAGTGAGTAGTGGTTTAAGCATCGTCCTCCCTGTCCTTATGTTCCGCAAACCTTTTATTGTGCAGTTGGTAAGAGACGGGGATCTTGATGGAGCCATTGCGAAAGTGAGAGAATGGTATCCTCAAATTTTATTGGTATGTTTCATTGGGCCTTTCAGGGTCAGAGGCTCTTTTCAAAAACCGTTTGCTACGGTTCATTGACAAGTAGTCTACACTTTTTATCTAGTGAATCGCATTTGCATTTGGGTGCATTTAGATATAAACATGAAGAACATGGGCAGACATACAGTTATGTAGGTGTGTCTATCATGTCTGGTTCTTTATGTTTGTATGGTGTGATTGGTCAGTGGAATTTTAATAATTTGATTGGGTGAAATGCCTTATATCAGATTGGAATTTGAACTGCAGCCCAGACTTTCTGTTTTGAATGAATAACGCTGTGAATGCTTTTGCTAAAAGTGGGAAAGGAGGGTCTTTTATAACTGCAGGACGACAAATCAACGGTGAATTTCCTGTTGAGCACCCAAAAGTTTATCGAGTCTGTTAAGGTAACCAACTAATTAGGAAACCATGGTGACTTTTCCTCATTTTTTGTGTTTCGGCTTTCAGCTTTCTACATCATTTACCACAATTAGGACTTCGGAATAAATGTTGTGTGGACGATCCATTTGTCAGTTTTTTATTTTTTGTCAGTACATGGATAAGTTTTGCCACAATCTTCATTTGGTGGTTGATATTGGGCATTGCCGATAGCTTTTATTTGACTGACACAGGGAGATAAAAATAGTACAGCTGACAATATCCTTGTGTAATGTTTGCAAAGGAATGTGTTTTGTCGATAGTTAAGCAATCGAAGAAATAAAGCTTGTCGTTCATTACCTTTGCAGACCACTTATCTCAGGGACTATTGTTGCTATGTTTTGTTAATTGGTAAATTCTATTATCGTGATAAGCTTGTCCGCAGTAATTTGTATTGCTAGATTATGTTCCAGGCGATATGAAATGGCAGTGTGTCGTTTTTATGTATTCCCTTTAGTTCATTTTCTTGTTGGATTGTTTGTCTTTGCAGCCAGCTATTCCAGTAAAACAGTTATTACTATTATGGTTATATTGGAATCAGTAATACTAAATTAAAGCTGGGTGACCTTGCCGCTTGTTGTCCCGTTTTTATGTATTCCCTTCCATTCGTTTCCTTGAAAATTGTTTGTCTTTGCAGTCAGGATCTGTAGAGGCAGCAGTCCTCTATGCACGGAACATGTTATCTCAGTTCCGTGGATGCTCAGAGTCTCAAGACCACCATCTGCAGGTATGTTGACAGAGAGGAGAAGATTTGATTGTGAAGATGTACACCATTCATCACTATTTGAGTAAGAGAATCATTAAAGGTATTATGGTTATAGTAGAATATAATAGAATCACCGATACTAATTTTAGGGCTCGGTAACCTCGCGGTTTGTTGTCCTCCCTCTTTATTTGGTGCTATGAACACCTTTTTTTGATATTAAGTCAAAAGAAGCAGGATAGTGTTTATAACTTAATAGTGATGACGTTGTACTAGTGATCTCTTTGTGTGCCCAACTCATGTTAAATCCTCACAGGTGGTGGTTAACTTGTGAAGCTGAGTCTATCTGTACTCCTATTTGCATGGTCATGCTTATTGAGACTGCCTTCTCATTTTTCTATGCTGTTTTGAGCTAGAGGCTAAAAACCATTCTCTCTTCACCTGCATGTAACAAGAAGCTATTGATTATCATTTTATGTTTTTATAATCTGTGAATTTCTTTTTCTAGTTTTCTGTATAGTCCCAACAATTACTCTTCTGTGGGCTAAACCTGTTACCTTTCTCCTTTTCTTTTTTTGGTCGTGTACTGTTTCGTATCACGTTATTGTTTTTAGCATATCAATTTTCATGCCATTGTATTACAACGTCACCTTGCTCCAGAATGAAATAGAAAACCTAGATTCAACTTTGTGTAGTTTTATTTTGTTATAACTTGTCTGTCCTCTTCTTTCACTGCCTCCACTCTGCTTCTCTCTTGCATCATACGGTTTTCATATCACAGTTAAAGCTGCCGAACTTTAATAGTGATCCCCTTTTGTTCTATTTTTTGTTGGGACTGTAATATCATTACTGCATCAGGTTTTTCTGCAGAGTAAAGTCTATTAGAGAGCATGGCCGACCTCCACTGCTCAGTAGCCTTTCCATTTTACAATCCTGCTTGCATGTCAGAGAGGGCCGTGGTCGATAGTAGTTGTGTCTATTATTTTTTTGAGGTGTGTTTGTGTACGTCTACTATCTGTACTGTTTTGAAAGATAACATATTTGGTAGGATTGTTTGTCCCTGTCACTCTGGTGTGATAATCTGTGAAGATACACCGTGAATTGCTATTAGCGTTAAGAACACTAATTCAGTACCAATGTTTTTTGCCCTTCGAGCACGAAATTGTGTTAATTATATTACTTGTTTTTTTCTTGACGTGTGGGTCACAATCACTCACAACACTTGCACCGGAAATACAATAATCAACATTAAAACATTCTCCATACTAATCAATACTTCACGCTGGTAGTGATTCCCTGTGTGTACTTTCCTTAGTTCCGACGCTGATCATTTTTTGTGGGAATCCGATGCATTTTGGTATAATGTGGACAGGAATGTCTTGCTCTTTTGGCATATGAAAACCCCGCGGATTCGCCTGTCGGTTATTTGTTTGGACCAAGTCAACGAGAGGTTGTCGCCGACCATTTGAATGCGGCAGTTCTTGCCACAGTAGCCCCGGGAGAGGATCTCCCTCGATCAATTTTAGAGAGGCTTTTGAAACAACTGACACTTTGTCACATAGAGAAGCGTGCTTTGGACGGTGGACAGGGAGAAATGTTCCACTTACACAAAGTCTTGCAAGGGGGGAAGGACAGAGGCAGGTAATTTTCTTTTTATTTTTTCTCGTGGCAAGTCTTTATCTGTAGATATTGTGTATATTGAGCTTAATAATCAATAAATGGATTAGTTTTTGGATAGTAGTAAGACTGACATGAAGCTGTGGTGAAGATCTGTTTTGAATAATGGTTTTCTTTAACTTTCTTATAAGGCACGGTTCAGTTAATTAATATTAATTGTGTGGGTGTACGTTCCATTTAAAACACGTTTGTTTATTCACTTGTGTATATTCATGCAGCGACCCTTCACTTTTTTTTGTTTAGAGGTTTCTTGGCCGCCAAGAACCTTTTTGGGTGAGTATATAGTAGTGGTGATGATAGTGTAAAGTGAACTCTTCCAATCGGGTGCTCAAGAATAAAGCATTAATGGTGTTCAGTGAAGGTTAAGTACAATTCATATGATGTTTAGAAACTCCCTTGGAATTGTTGACTTACTGCTCTTGCATATTCCATCAGTCGCGAAACAAACCCTAAAACAAACCTTAGACTAAAATCTGCAGAAATTCTTCATACTACTTGATTTTGCCACGAAGATAAGCAGCTTGTCAGTTAAATTCAATGGGAAATTTGTTCAAGCTTCAATTGTACTGTGGGTAGCCTAAAAATTATGATTATATCACCTGCACCATTCAGGCGACAGGCAATGAACACTACAATGCTTTATATTAGGCAAATAGCTTACGATGAAATTACTGTGCATTGTCATTTTCATGATAGTATTGACATGCATTTTTATTACTTCCTTTGCTATTAGATGTTGTTATGAGCTTTATTTAAATCACGCGGTGGGAAACCATCCGAGTACATGGAAACAAAAAAAGGGAATGATACATCGTGGAATTATGCCTGCTTTCTTGCTAGTCATGATCACAGAATCAACATACACACTAATAGTTGATCTTCCATTGGCTCAATTCTTGGACAGAGAAATCATGACAAAGTGGTGATTGTGCCACTTGCTATTGGCGCACAGAGTTGCATTTGTAATTACGTCGTATTCTGAGCAAAACTTTATGCATTTAAACAAAAAGTTATTACACAGACTATGAAAAAATTGAGTCTGACGAATTGAATGTGACAGAAAAATCAGTTTCACTAGCTTCTTTTCAAGTTGAAGTCTAAATTTTTGTGTCACAAAATCTTTTCAAGAAACAAGAACCTTCATGGTTTCAATTCCTCTACTTGTATTCTTCGTTTAAAATCTCGGTTTTAATCGGATTAAATTCTTTGACCATCAATTAACTGGTTGTGGTAAACAATGTTATAACAATGTCAGCGATTGCCGGGTTCTCATTCATTCCGATGATTGCTTTTCGAACAGAACCGAGGTCGTTTCGCTAAAACTTACCAACGGAAGGTTACATTGCTCATTGTTCTTGGTGTTAATAACACTAATTAGGTTGCCACTATTCTGGCCAAAAATCACAAAATAGAGTTAACAACATTATTTACGGGCGTGGACTACAATCTGCCACGTCTCCTTGCACTAAATTAGTATAATTAATTCTAATTTCGAAGTAACGCTAATAAATTTTTAACGCTTATAACGATGAGCGGCGTAGTTCTCGAGGTGGTAACGGTATTTTAGTACCAATGCGGGAGCGCCAAAAATTGCTGCCAAAGTTTACTGCGGCGTTGCCGTAGTCCACAATTCCAACTCCCGGCATTCGATTGAAATGTTCGTAAGGACGGGCAGGTTCAGGTGTACGAACAGGAAACGGCAGAGAGACACAATATATGTTCACGTGTACACAAAATTGTGCGTGTTTGTTTTGGGACCACTCATCACTACCAGTGTGTTTCACAATATGTTCACATCTTACTTGGAGCTTTGTTCCATTAGGCGGTCTCAGTAAATGTCAAAAATTCGTTTACTTAAGCCATCGTTCCATTGTGTCGGGTCAGTAACCGACATTTTATTTTCGTGGCGAAACTTGATTGGTCCACGTGATAGATAAATAAGATTCAGAAAATCTTCAAAGAATCTCTGACAGCAAATTGTGACCACATATTCGTACCGGCGAAGGTAAAAAGTGACTCGTACGACGTGTTGAAAACAATCTGTACGGGCTGACGAAACTTAAGATTTGTAAAAGCGTACGAAAATGTCAAAATGGTTAGTGGATGGCAACAGACCATAGTTCAAAAGTAGGTGAAAGTAGGCCCATACAATATGCCTATTGTATGCAAAACATACAATATGACCTTAAGACCCATATTGTATTCGGACCTATCCGGACCAATTAAAACATTCGGACCAAAAATTGGACCAATTAAAACATTCGGACCAAAAAAAATTATTTACACCGTCAGATTCGGACGATCGGACGGCAGCTGATCAATGTAGCGATCTAAGAAGATCACATGAAAAGCCAATAACACAACTTACGATAAAGGCGCCGACCAAAGGCCTACCATAAAAACGCTTACTTTTGAACTATGCAACAGACGCGTGAAACAATATCCTCCGTCAAACATTTTAGGGAATTGATCATGACAGTGACTGTTTTGGTTGCGCACAGTCACTTACGTCACTTTGTCAAAAATTGTACGTTTGAAGTACATATTGGTACAAATAAAGTACACCGCGAATCGTAATAAGAGTAATGAAAAAATTAGAGTACAAAAACTAAAAAAAAAATTAGAGTAAGATCGCTAATTTATGTGATAGAGCTGTTTCAACTATGAAGTTTAATTTATTTAAGTACTCTAATTTGGCACGCTAATATCCTCTACTGTAAATAAGGTATTCGTACAGAATTTGGCAAAACGTACAGTTTATTGTCACTATGACGTTTGCACTACGCTGTTTATTAAAACGCAGTTACATGATAACGGCCTGTATTAAATCATTATTTGTACTTTTTTACTTAATAAAGTACAATTTTGCACGGTTGGAGGTCGTCCGTACTCCACACTATTTAAGACAAATTTTCGTACATCCTAAGTTCAAGGATGACGCAAATTGTACTCTGCAAATTTGCGATTCCTTCGTACGGTTACAACTTAGGCAGTACGGCGCTAAGTTTTAAAGGAAAACGACAGAAAAAAACCCGAACTTAGCCACATGGGGACACACCCTAATTTACTCTAATTACGATTCGCGGTGTACTATCCGCAGTTGGACCAAGCGCCCATGCGAAAAGTTTGAATAGTCGAGTCAGCACACTGACGTTGACTCTTGGCACCATCTTCATGACATGAACCTTCTTGGCGGATGTAAGCGTTTCGATTCGTCCGGTTATAGACTTCACGCGGCATTCCAGGCGATCGATGGACTTTCGTGCTTCCGTAGATTCTGTACTACACGGTCGATGCGCTCTACAAGACTGCAACTCCACAGTTCGTTCAACGCGTTTCCTATGGCGTGATAAACAAGACAACAACGTAGTTGGACGAGGTAGCAACCGAGACGGTTTCTCTCGCCCGGCGATTCTGGTCGATGAAGTTTCACGCATGCGTTCCAAAGAGCTGTACGGCATGAGCCATTTGTAGCCATCCATTGGTTTTCATGCAGAAAAGAGAACGCCTAAGATCCAGCTGTAGATTTACCGGACTTTGAGTCGTCGTTTCCGGTGTCGTTTTTCCTCGTCGTTCGCGTGTCCGTATGGCTATCATCACCGACTCTATCGTCACACGTGTGCTACGGCTCGTTACACGTCTGGTTTTTCTCAAACTCCCGGCGGTCGACTCCCATCAATAATATCACTTTCGACAAATTTGATCAATGATTGCCCGAAAGCAAGTCGCAGAATATCAACAAGACTGCAACGTAAAATGCCACGCGGATAAAACCTGTTTACCTTTTCACATGCATCAAAGATCCATGTACGTTTTTTAACACGTGGATAATATACGTAAAATACGTGTTCCTTTTCTTGCGCTCACTCGTCACTTTCTTACCTTTTCCCCCGATCTTCGTTTTCATACCTGGAAAAGTTCGGTTCGGGACATCGGCCGGGCGTCCGACCACGATGTTTCCCACCTCCCACTGTCGGCCGTTAATAATCAATACCGCCTCGTCGAGCCAAACTTTGAACCAAACGAGAAACTCTCCCACCAAAAGTCCTCATCTTATTTCAAATTCAAACTCCCAGTCCCCAATTTTCCGCGCTGCGTTGAAATGACTTTCCTGCTATATAAGAATAAGAATAATCAAAGCAAAGAAAAGAGTATGGTTTGGTTTGCTTCCAGTAGGCTTCCTTTATCTCTCACTGCTTCTGCATCTCAAGCTGACACGACAGGTTAAAACTGACGTAAGCTCCTATGTTATCTCAAAAGTCGTCTTAAAAACCTTCCTAAGGCATGTCTAAAAAATTTCAGTAAAGTTACAGATTTTAACTAGAAGCTTTCTTCAAGTTAATTCTCATCTGCTATAGGGCTACTTTTTCCATGATCGCTTCAATAATATAGGTACATACAAGCATTTTACACAGTACTAAGTTTCCATAGTTAATCCGTGTAGTGTTGTGTAGTGTTCTATAATAAAGTAAGGTAAAGCATAATCACATAAAGCTGCAAGAGGAAAATAATTAGCTGTGTTTCTTACGCTTTTGTCTTTCCTCCCGGATTTCCGGATGCTTTCAACTAATTCGCAATGTCTGTTACTCTTTCGGCTTTGAATGATTTCGTATATTCTCAACTTTCTTCTCTTTTGAGATAAATGTAACTTCTTTTGACACCAATACAACTCAAGGCACTCTAGTTCCGAACAGCGCTTGCCTGGAAAATAATAAGTAAACTAGCGGTTCACGGTATAGCAACACAGGAATAGGATTTTTTTTTTAAATAGAACAGGAGGAATTTTACAGTAACGAAATAACCACAGTCATAATTGAGGATATTACCTGTACACTTCCTGAAGCTGGAACCAGAAAAAAAAAATCTGTAGAAATTTGTAAAGAAATGGCTGAAGGTGAATTTAGCAATGATCATAAGGGAACCGGATCAAAGCCAAAGGACGATATCACGTCAAAGGGAACAAAACAAGACTCGAACGTAAATGTAAGGATGCAATTATTCGGGATGATGGCGAAAGATGTACATATGACACAAGACGCCGAGTCAGCAAAAAAATTCTGTAAATCATCGGAATTTAAGGAAGATAAGTCGCTTCATGGTGGATCAAGCCCCGACAAAGTAGACAGCTGTGGTATGAGAATGAACTATAAGTCAGTTTCAGAGGTTGACTCGGAAGCTGTACATGCTGCGGAGGCACTCTGTGGATTTCCTTTAACTTCAGATGAGATTGACGTCGATAGTGAACATACCGAGCAGTCAAGTGCCACAACTGGAAGTAAGGAGACACAAGAAGGGACGGCGAATATTCCTGTCTCAATGAAAGGCCGTACAACTGTAAGAATAGGGGATGTGGACGAAAAGAAAGTAATACACGGAACCTTAGTTGCGTCTGGACGAGAGACTGAAAGTTGTGAAGCTGAGTTAAGACCTGGTAAACGTGGGAAATTGTGCCAATGCTGTCCATTGGAGACAGGAAGTTTCAAACAACTAAAAAAAGTCCTTCCTAAGCCTCCAGATGTCATATGCTCACATGAGGTTATGAGGGCCGAAAGACCTCATCTTGTTTTGTCTCCAACAACTGTAACTAGCAACTCAAAAGAGCACATAGTTGGGAAGAATACCACCGACTCCATATACTTGCCCAAGGCCCAGTTTTCAACACTTCAAAGGTCACCATTAGAACCGCTAACCTCTCCCGGTATCACTAAAGCATCTCCCCTTCTAGATAGCAATGATGTCGAGGAGCCAGAAGCCCCGACAAGAGTGAAAGGCGCTTTAACTGGCAATCGTGGTACCAGGCGTGGACCACGCTCGAGAAGCTCACAATATCGAGGAGTCACTTTTTACAGACGAACAGGTCGCTGGGAGTCGCATATCTGGTGAGTTTCTTTTTTTGTAAGAATTATTTTTGGCGTTAGTGTCATTTGCTCAATGTCTACGAGCTTCTGTCCAGTATGCAAGGGGATTCAGTTTACACATAGTTGACAATGTTATGTTATGACTATCTCTAGTATTTGCAAACTTTATCAATATATAGCATTATATATTCGTATACACAATTTAGCAATATGAGCAAAAATTACAGAGCCAGTTGCTTCTAACATAATCTCAGTATGACCGGGTATGCCAAAATTAATAGCGACAATCAATTCTTGTCACTATTTATTCTTGTTGACGATGATGATGACGATGATGATGATGATGCCTTTCATCTCTCCTTCTTTACTATCTGATGCTAGAAAAGTCGAATGGATATTTTTACAAATTTTTTTAGTGTTCTACATAATATATTTTTTGAGCATTTTTTCTCAAGGTTTTGTTGAGCTGTTTTGGTGCAGGGATTCTGGCAAGCAAGTGTATCTGGGTAAGCATGCACTCACTCGCCAAGTCAAAGGTGGAGTATGTATAGTGTGCTTAGATATCCTCGATGTGATGTAATCTGTTTAGACATCGTTAATGTGATGTAATATAGACAGTATCTTTGATGTGATACAATTGTTTAGATATCGTTAATGTGATGTAATATAGACAGTATCTTTGATGTGATGCAATATATTCAGCTGTCCTGGATGTGATGGAATGTCTTTAGATACTCTTGATGTAATTCACTTGGTGGAATATTTGATCATCTCCTAATTCAATATAAGTCTTAGTTTTCCATGTTTTTTTTGTTACTTGTTAATGGATATGACTTGTTTCTACTGATTTCGTTGGAATTAGTTCACTCCAGATTTTATTTGCCTACAAAATGTAAAACAAAATTCGCCCAACTGACAATGTTGTACACTGACAAATACTCCTCATTCTTTTTTATTATATGCAGGAGGCTTTGACACCGCCGAAGCTGCAGCAAAGTGAGCAAAATCTCATTTTTTGTTTGTTTGATTGATTGATTGATTGGTGTTTGATTGCATTAATTAGATCACCTGTGATGCTCTTTACACTCAGAATATCTAACTGGACCTTTCTGACATATATAGTAAAGGAACATTAACTGAATTTTCAATAGTTGCTTATTCTGAATTTCCAACCAGACTGTAACGGCTGTGAATCTGTTTTTCAGAGCGTATGATTGTGCAGCGATACATTTTCGTGGCGCTGAAGCCGATATAAATTTCAGGACGTCTGACTATGAAGAGGAACTAAAGCAGGTAAGATAATATCACAAATTTGCTGCATACAAGCTATGCATGCGTTAGAGTTATGGTCACTCTAATTTCTAACGATACTGACAACGGCTTAACCTCAATAATGAACTATCACTTGTTAGTCGTTTTATGATAATAGTTACATACGTGATTAGTGTGTTATGCACAATGCATTAAAATAACAATTTCTGTAATGATCCTTTGGTGGATGAAAGTCCTGTATAGACCTACAATAACAATTAAGTAAGAATTCGAATGGGTATCAAACACATTTCATGTAAGCTTCACTGCCCATCGCTAAAAGAGTTAGTGAATTCAGTGTTTTAACTGCACTATATTATGTTTTGCCAGGTGACTCAATGGGGCACTTGACTAAACAGTAAAAAAACACTTACTGGAATTAGTGCCATTAACTTAATAGTGATTCACCATGTAGCGGAACAATATTTAGTATGGGTAATCCAATACTCGATCGAATTCTTAGTAAATCTGCGTACATAAAGGGATGAAATTGTCATAAGCAAGGCATTGTAGTGTCTGTACACGTATTATATTGTTCTCTGTACCAGGTAACTTGATGATTTCATGTAACATTGAATAATTGATTTGTTGAATCATCTAATCATTGAGACAAGTCTTAGTAGAAGCAGTATGTCATTAAATATTGTCGAACGTATTTATTGCTGATCAGTCTTTTTAATATTGACCACGTTTTGGTTATTGCGAAAGGTCCAAGGGTCTACCAATTTTCAACATTGGTGATAATCTGTTCAATTTACTCAGAGTTTTTTTTTCTCCTATGTTGACTTTGCTTTATCCATACTTATAAGAAAATTACAATCCTTTTGAGCGGTATTGAATTGAACATAAATGAAATAGTTATCCTCCATATAATTAGGATTCAAGAAAAGCCAAAATCAGTGACTGTCATCAATCTACTAGCCGATTTTTATTTTTACACTAGCCTATGCTATTAAAAAGCTAGTAACTTGAAATTGGTAAGAAAATCATTTTCCTAACTCACTTTTTCTCTAACTTCTTCTTCTATTGAAAGTTACGGATGCTCCCTTTGGCGACTATGCTTTTGTTTGGTTTCTTCAGGCATCGAAATACTGATTTATCTTTGTGGTATCCACGTTTTATGGCTGCATTATAACCTTTCCAGCATTATCGAACTAAAAAAAAAAAAACAAAGCTAAAGCGTGTTATCATCTAGGCATGCTGAAAAAGGAAGTAGCAGGCAAGAATTGCAGTACTACTTTAAAGCTATAAAGCAATAAAAAATTAATTAGATAAATCATTAACACAGGCATGGAATGCAAGGACAAGCTTCTGTTGTTCTTTCTTTTAATTTTCTTTTTACGTTCTTTTGTTTTTTACATTTCAATTTTACTAGTTTTACTTTGTAACTCTTGATTACCGAATACACCTACTGCCACATAAATGTATTATATCATGGGAACAGATAGCAATAGAATTATTTCGCGAATTGTGTAAATTTTTAAAGACAATTAACATCCTTTTTTGTTAACTAATTAGGTTTTTAGCTTCAGGAGAAAAAAAAATATTTGTTTTATCTTTATCGCAACATTTAAGTTTTTAATTGTAAGTTTTCATAAACTTGAGAAATGATATCGCTATAATGTACTTCTGGATTTTTTTTTTTACAATTTGACCTCTTATCATGTAGCAAAAGTTAAATAAAAAAATCATTTTATTTATTTTATTTTATTATGTGACTTATAATTTGTTTATCTAGCTAATTACTAGGGTTATAGCATGCAAAGTTATAAATTTCTATATTCTGGTCTACATATTTTTGTACAATGTGCTTAAGTACACCCATGGTATATATAGAGAGAAAGTACTTTAGGCTAACAAAAAGTATGCCGCAGATTTGTTTTCCTTCCAAGATTTGTTCCTTCCCAAGATTCTTTTTCCAATGATTTTTTTCCTTCCAATAATTTTCTTGGGCCAACCTGGGCTGATGTCACAATTGGCCGACAGCCAGGCTTGTTGGACTGAGCGAAGAGAAATTTCCAATGGTTTTTTTCCTTCTAAGATTTTTTTTCCTTCCAAGATTCTTTTTCCATTGAGTTTTTTGGGCCAACATGGGGTGACGTGGGCTTTGACTGCCAGGCTGTTGGACTGAGCAAAGAGAAGTTTATTCATATGCTTCGGCGCCAAAGCAGTGGCTTCGCACGTGGGAGCTCCAAGTACCGAGGAGTCACGCTCCACAAATGTGGACGTTGGGAGGGTCGTATGGGTCAGTTTCTTGGGAAGAAGTATGACTCTTTTTCCTTTCCTTTTAGCCCTTTTTGATACTTCTGCAAGGAGAGAGACTTTTCCTGAGAGTTTCTTGGGAAGAAGTACGAGTCTGTTTTTCTTTTGGCCTTCCTTGACACTTCTTCTGCAAGGAGAGTGGTTTTTTGGGAGACGTCCCTCTCTTTTTTTTTTCTGTTTCTTTTGCCCTTTTTGATACTTTCTGCAAGAAAAGTGATTTTTTCTCAGACTCACCTAGTAAATAAGTTGTGAGTACACTTGAGTTCTGGTTTTTTGTACTGAATCTTCTGTTGGCATAGACTTAGGACTAACTGGTTGAACGTCATATTAAAAGAAATCTGATTCAACAAACTGTTGCATGGCAGGTACATTTATCTCGGTTTGTTTGACAGCGAGGAAGAAGCAGCAAGGTAAGACTAAAGATTTGCTGGTGGTTATCTCCTATTCAACTCTAGTGACCTTTTTCTTTCCTACTGGTTCATGTCTATCCATGCATTTTCAACATTTGTGGAAAATGCACTGCATTTGAAAAAAAAATACGTTTTTGCATTACATATGGTCAGCATAGAATGTTGTAAATAATTTGTTTCTGACATACTTTATGATTCATTACAGAATCAGGGAGCTAATCGTTACCGAAGTGACTTTGAATTTTACAGAACATATGACCGGGCGGCTGTTCGGTACAGTGGTCGAGAGGCAGTGACTAATTTCGACCCCTCCTTTTACAAGGCTGAGATGGAACAACACAGAAAGGATAAGACAAAGCGAGAAAGTGAGTTTCAGTGGATATGCAGTTCAGCCTTCTTGCTTTCAGCTTAGGTTGATAGCTAGTCATCAATTTCTCCTCCATTATTGTTTTCTCTGAAAGAATGAAAAACTAGATTTCTGATTTAAAGTTCATCTTCTAGATCACTCTCGCAGGGTTTCGGGGTCTAAGGATTATTTTTTTATCATTCACGCAGGATTTTGAGGGTCTATATGTTAATTTTATTCCTTGTTCTCTGCCTCTTCGTTTTTGTGGTCCTTTTTGTGGTCCAGCTGCTGGAGCGATAACGAATCATTTGCTTCCTACTTTTCGAAAGCCTGACGCAAACTACCGACACAAAGTTACAGTTTCTACCTCACCTTCGGATTCCCTCAAGAGGAGAAGACAAGATAAAGACATTCAGTCCCACACACTTTCAGCAGGGAATATGACAGAACACAAGAGCACATCAAATGCTCCTTTGCTTCTCAGTCATCACATGGATTCTAACATCCGTAGAGAATGCTATGATCAGGTAAAAAAAGCAATCTTTGCATGAATTGCAAGTAGAGTGCATCTACTATCCATGAACGGATGGGTAAAATTGCTACAAATAATGGTAGTATTTTCCAAGAGTAGAATTATTGATAGCCACATATAACTTGCATATCAAATTTTCCCTCCTTGCTATGTAGTTACATGTGTGAAAACAGATTTTAACTGTACTCTAACTTTTAAGTGGAGGGCTGGGATAGTTGGAGATTCAATATAATATTCACGCATATAGCTGTTGCTTCCAATAATAACCCAGTGGAACTGAAGTTAGTGACTATGTTTGTGAGGTATGCAGATAGGTGAAGAAATGGAGAAGGAAAGTTCTCAAATTAGAGAACCCCGAAGGTTCCCACATCAAGAAGCTTGCCCTGCTGGGTGCCCATGTATTGTAAAAGCTTTTTCAAAAACGCAAACATATCTTTTAGGACTCAAACACCGTGCAACAGATCCAAAGGAGACAGGGAACATGCTTTCTGTAAGGCAGAGGTCCTTTTGTTGCCCCTCTCAAGTAACTCGTGATGGAAAAGGATATCTTCAACGAGCTTCAGACTCAGATAAACAAAGAGAGGAGAGCAGTGAATCACAGAAATTGAGTGGCTATACTCTAAGCAGCAGAGTAAAAACTGAGCATGATTGTGTTGATAACAAAAAAATGGGGCTCCATTTGAGACTTGGATCCCCATTCAATACTGTTAGTGTAAAAGCGAAGCCGGAGATTACCTCTCAGGATGAAGAGCTTAACCAGGATGACTCGAGCATAACGAAGCTATCTCTTGGTTTGCCTGTGACGCAAACTGGAGCCAATAATAGTCAATCATCGAACCATGGACAAGGTTGTTGCCAGGTTAGTCACCTTACAGAAGAGGAAATTTTTTGTTTATAAGCGCAACCCTAACAACTTCAAAACTGCCGCAACTTTCTGTCCGCATCCTTCTGAAAACTGTAGATTTAAAGCACAACTGAGCATGTACAACACGTTTGTAACAGTTTACGATTTTCCAGAACCAACTTTTCTCTTAACTTTTAAGTCGTTATCTGTAATTCGTAACTAACTTTTATTGGTAACTAACTTTTCAGCGTTTACTCAAATTGCAGGTTCAAAGGAATCAGATGCAACAAAAGTTGTGCAGCCAAAAAACAAAAGGTGGACATGGACAAATGGGTCAACATACTCAATTTCCAACAATGTCAATGTGGGAACAGCAAAATCCAGCATCCATGGCTGCCCAAGGCCATGAAAATAGGTGGGTGGCGGGTTGGCAAGGGGAAGGTCTGAGGGCCTGTTCCAATCCCATGCTGCCACGTGGCATAGCTGAGAATCCTGCTTTGGCCAAAGGCAGTATGGCAACAGTGTCTAAGGAACTCTTGCAACAGATTGGGATGCAAGTACTGACACAACACTTGGGCCAGCAGTATTTGAGCCAGCTTATGAATTCACAAAACATCTCTGGAATGACTTCACCAAACATCTCAGGAGTGAGTTTACAAAACATCTCAGGAATGACTTCACAAATTTTTTTAGGAACGAGCTCACAAAACGCAGGAAGTGGAGCCTTAGAAACTGATCATCAATTTCAGTTGCCCAACCAAGTGGGTAACAGTATGCAAAACCTCAATTTGCAAATGTTGCATAGCATTGCAAAACAAGGTTTGACTGCGATTGCAACAGCACAATGTGGAGCTCTTACGCCACTAACTACGGGACGATTAACATCCGGACATATTCCCGGTCACAGAATGTCACATGCATTGCATCGAACTAGCCAGAATCTTCCATCAATAGTTTCGGATTTAGGTAGTGGTGAAAGTTAGAGGGGCCAAGTTTTAGACCAAAGCTTTAGACCACGGCAATACAAATATAGCATATAGCACGGCAATACAAATGTCTTCTTTGGATGTTTCATTTGCAAAGCATGGAGGATAAAAGAATATCAAGTAAAGCATAGAAAGTTTACTGCGCTTTTAGAAAATGTCACAGCTCGTATCTTTTTCTACCTTGTATATAAACTTTGCACCTATCCAGCTTTAATTTGTTCGCCATAAGCAATTCGTATACATTTGTAATAGACCTTGTATATTTGTTCAAATACATAAACAAGTGATTTTTTTTTCCACCATGCGCATACTCTTTGCCATGCGAGATTGTAAAATACAATTTGTAAAGTTTTGGGTGTTCAATTAAAAGAAAAACAACTGGACGAATTCTCCAACATATGTGCGTATTTTTTTTTTTTCAATGTTTGCATGTTAATGTTGTTTTCACATGAATAACATCTAATGAGATGGATTACTACTATGGATTGGACCCTATTGATACTATGGATTGGATCCCCATTAAACCTATGGATTGAACTCTATTGATACTATGGATTAGAGACCCCATTGAGGATTGGACTCCCATAGGTACTATGGACTGAAGCCCTTGTAGCGCAAATGGAATTGAACCTTCTAGCACATGCACTAGATTGCTACTGTCGTTTGATTCCCTAGGATGTATAGCATGTATTTTAATTGTATTAAATAGTGTTACTAGTGGCTTTCTGTGGTTGCGCCATCAGAGCCTCACTTTAAAGTCAAGCAGTTGGATGCCGACAATCTACACATTTTATCGACTCGCTCGACTTTTACGGCAAAAGTGTAGTCAATGTATGCCCTCAATTAGCTTAGCATAGCTTTCAAAAACAGATATTTACTTCAAAATGTTATCCACAACATCAATCAATCATAAGAAATGCACTCAAAAGCGTTTTTGTATTGAAAGTGTTTCAAATACGGACGAAAATGAGTCTTTCAAAGAAAACATTTGTAGCTTAATGATCGTTTATAGATTTTAGAAACTTCAAAATCTCCTGCTCGGATCCAATTCCAGTAAACACATTACAATCATGAAGAAATTCCGAAATCTCACCTGTTTAACATGAATAAAAGCAGGCAACTTAAGTCTCCACGGCTTTTCTTAACTCTTACAAAAAAACATTTCACCACGAAAAGTAAGATTTGCTGACAATAACATTTTCCAATAATGTCTCTTCTAGGCGATATTCTCAGCAATGCCATTTCATAAACCTCAATGAAGTTAACCTTCCATTGAAGCATAGTTCAAAAGTAGTCGTTTTTATGGTAGGCCTTTGGTAGGCGCACAAAACTTGGCACAAAACTCGCGCAGGGTAGGCACTGTATGTGTGTGCGTTGTGCACACTTGTACGAACGTAAGACTCTGATGTATCATCATAGTACAGCGCACGCCGCCGGGCGAATTTTTTTAGCGAACTGACACGGCGTAGGATGACATTCCGCGGGAAAAAAAACCCGGAAAAAAAAAACGCGGACGTAAGTCCTACCGTAAGTTGTGTTATGGGCTTTTCATGTGATCTTCTTAGATCGCTACTTTGATCAGCGACCGTCCGATCGTCCAAATCTGACGGTTTAAATAAAAATACTTCAAAACTCACGGAAAAATAAAAATTTGTCCGAATGTTTTTCAAAATTTAGACATGACGTTTAATTCTCTATCAATCGATGTGCAACTCAACCCTGTTACTATTATTTTTCATTTTGCGACCAATACAATATGGGTCTTAACTCTTAAGGCCATATTGTATGTTTTGCGTACAATAGGCATATTGTATGGGCCTACTTTCACCTACTTTTGAACTATGCATTGAAGTTATTTCTTGTCGTCGACTTGATGGAGAGTTGTATTGTTTTTTTGGCACTTAAAACATTTTCTCCGTGCACACACGTCTAATTTTCAGTGGGAGATCGCCAATCGGAAGGTGTTAATCTTAACTTTCAATCGCAGCCGTTGGGTTAACAATCTGACAAATGTGCACGGAAGTGGAGAAGAAAACACTGAAAAGTGCGAAGTCGCGTGACACTATATTTGATTCTGCCGTATTTTACGGAATTTTCGGCTATAATACACGTATCCATACAAATGTCGCACATTAATTACTATGGTTCATCACCCTCACGTGAGCCATTGCAAATTAGGGTATCCAATTTTTTATTGTCGCTGTGTCTAACTTGTCCTCCTCATTCCTTTGCAGTTTTCTTCGTGCATTTTTTTATCTGCAAGTCATTGTTTTGGATACTCTTTACTTTTTTTTCTACAATTACTCCTAGGTTTTTTTTTTTGTTTTCATTACCTGACAGTCTGTGAAATTCTGGAGGACTAAGAAACTCGTTCCTTTTTCCGTAAAATGCTTTGTTAAATTGATAGTTCTCACAGTGTTGGTTATTGGAATACAATGACTTTATGCAGCTGTTATTGGAATTATTTAAACATTCATTTGTAACTGATGATGTGGAAGACTAAATGATTTTATTCAAACCTATTTCCACGAAGGGCTCTTTTCCTGTTCGCTGATTTTAGTTTAAATCGAAGATATTATTCTTTTATTCTCGAATTGTAATTGTTTGTGTGATTTTTTTTTTCTAAATCAAAAGATTTTTTCCACCATGGAGGTACAAAGTGTGGAAGAGTTGGCGGCAAATCTTGATGGTTATATGGAACAGCTTCAGCAGGTAACAACTTTGGAATCATCTTGACTTTGTTGCACCACTTTTAATTTTTGAGACACTCGCTATGTTTTCTTTTGTGTCTTTGCTTTGTACTTCGTTGTTTTCATAATATCTAGTGTTTTCTTTGCAGGTGAATGAACTGCTTGTAGCTGAACCAGAAAATGTGGAATACAAAGAGATGGCCAGTGAATTGAAGGAGGTAAGCTTAATGGAAGTTTTCTGATTTTGCTCTGAGAGACATGTCTTTTTTTTTATGTGCACGACCTGTTACTATTAGCTACCTGCGTACTTGTTTTACGTACTGTTGAGCCGACCAAGTTGTTTGTAATTATGTACTAGTTCACAGTCGCACAGTTGACATTCTGTGAAACATGTGAGGCATGCATATGAGTTGAGAAGTGCATATGAGCTGTTCCCTGCCTAAAGGAACACCATGTGATTCAAACAGGGCAGCAGGTTTGAGATATTTGCTACCGGGGCTGCTGTGAACTTATGTGCCAGAGGTGAGGATCCTTGATCCTTTTCGGTACCTCTGTGACAAAGGATCATTGCCGTGGAAATAGGGGTGTGTGGGATTGAACAGGTTTAGGCGGGGCTCAATAATCGGAAAGGATATCCTACTTAAGCTCAGCCTGACGGAGGCTATACTTTACGAGACGCTGTTGAACCAGTTTATTCCACTGTTTTTGCATGCACGGGTCTCTCCAGCATTGTCAGTGCCTAAATCTGTCAATTTTGGACTGACTTCACTCACGAGAGGAACAGTGATAATGTCCGTTTCTACACTGCTTTGCGATGTTTAGTTCCAAATATTGTCTGTGTATGTAATGCACATTTTGTTAAATTTCGCAGGTTATTGAGCTCACTCAGGAACTACTAGTTACTGCCAGACAGAATGAGGGTGTCGATTTCGGAGCCGCAGCTCAACTGCAAACACCTGATGCCGAAAATTTGTCAGCTTCTGCTTCATTGCCACGTGTGAATTTTGTGAGCTCGCAGTTGAATTCTACACATTCAACAGATGTTGCGACTGTGAACACTCAGGCAAGTCTGAATGTACTTTTTGCCAGAATCTTAGACCGAGTTAAAGTGGTGGTGATCACTTCTGTCTGTGTTATTTTGCACTTGATGAACTGCTGAGACGTTTGTGAAATTCTTTTTAGCGAGGGGCTATTTTTCTGTCGTTTTGAAAATAATTGGTTACACAATATGTCCCTGTAAACCACCTGATGTATTTTTTTGCAACTTTAATATTCCGTTTCTGCAGGACAGAGGCCAATTATCAGGAAGGTTACCTGTGGGGACCAGGGTCCAAGCTGTGTGGAGTGGTGATGGGGAATGGTGAGTAAGCTGCTTTAGTCTTTGACAAGGAATAAACATAAGGATTAAGTACTTTTTAATATGGTATTATAAACATGTTATTAATCAATTTTATGCCTTTCACCCCTTGACCATTATCGATGTAATCCCTGTGAAAAGGGCAAGGTCTGTGTCAAATTACCCGTATGAAATTCTTCTGTGTTTTTTTTTTTTCCAACATGTTGACACTGATCTGCCTCCTTTACTGTCTTTTGGTTTGTGAAGGGGTGTCTCTGTCTTTAAATTCACTCACGTCTGACCTCTTGAACTAAGAGTTGTGCTATCTGTACTTGATGTCGGTTGAAAGCTCCTGAAAACGTTCAGGAATTCCAGATTTGACTCCATGTTATTGTCTTCCTCCTTATAACTGATGGTTCTGTAAGCTCGTTGCTGTCATTGCAGGTATGATGGTGTCATAGACGCTATTACAGACCTCGGTTATCAAATTTCGTACACCAGTTGGGGAAACTCCGAAGAGGTGTGGCTTTGAGCAATCTGGATTTGCCATGTTGCCATTGACTCTCCTTTAGAGTTGATTTCTTTTTGTTTTTTTCCAGTAATGTGGTGCTGACTGTTTGTTGCTTTCTACTGCATGTGCTTGTTAAATGCGGCAATGCTTCATGACTACTAGTCTTAAATTGAGTTATGAAGGCATGAAGGCTTGTGTATCACACTTGTTTTTGTTAAGTACTTTTCTAAAATGTTATTGTTTCTGCTTGCAGGTTGAACCAGCCAATGTTCGACCTATTATTGAGGAGAGACAAGAAGATGAAATTGAAGAGCCTTTACAAGAGGACACTCTAGCTAGTGCTGAGCAAGAGGCTGAAGCAGCAAAGCAAGCCATCAAACGGAAGCTTGCAGAAGCAGCAGATCACGATCTTTTGCCACGAGACTTGCCGAATAAATTGAAGATTAAGCCTGATGATCCTGAAGATGTGGTAAGGTTTATCTCTCTCACAGGTGTTAATACCACTTTGTCAATTGCCAGTTCACTTTCATCAGGCATTAGGGAGATAAAATAACGTTGTTCCTTGGTGGAGTGCCAATGCTTTAGACGATTCAGCACTTGTTTATTGTGAGAAACTGGGTTGTTGCAACACATGTGGAGTGATTGGGCAAAAAATATGTCCCCATCACACCGGCATTGTTGTTCCCTTTCCTGAAATTGTGCAAGTATGTCAATCTGTTGATTGTTGTTTTATTCGCCAGCCTTTGCTCCCTTGACAACTTTGCTGACCTACTTCTGATAATCCTCGTTGCGTCCGATTTATGTTAGATTTATGGTATTAGGTAGTCATAGCTGCCCACTTCTAGTCTGAATCTTATGTCATTTTATGGTGTAAGTGTTCATTCTTCTTTTAACATTTAATTAGTTTCCTCCTTTGCGGGAGCGTTTTTTTGTTCTTGATTTTGGCAGTTTTTTAAAACATGGACGTTTTCTTTGCTGATTATCAATCGTGGATGGTGACCTTTGCAGAAAGCTGTTAAACGGAAAAAAATACATGCCTTCAAATCCAAGCAAAGGTTAGAGGTAATGGAGGTTGCTCAAAACCAGCGACAACATGCCTGGCAACAGTTTCAAACCAAGGGGAAGCAAAAGAAGGTATGTGAGATTTGCTGTTTTTGGTATCACCAATTTTGCAAGTACTAGTTTTTTTAACCCTGTGGGTACCCCAACCTTCCCAGTTGTTTCTGAAGTAGAACTGCTAGTATTTGGTATTGCAAGATTAGATTTTAGGTATTCCCGGTCATTTGCATTGTTTTTTTCAGAGAATGGAGGTGATAGGTGGCTTTGCAAACAAATATTAGCAGTTTCTGGGAAAGTCCATGATTTCCTTTACTTCTCTCACTTTTTTTATACCCAACATTACCCAACCCAAGATAGTTTCTAGATTCACTTGGAGATCAAAGGTAATGGAGTTTGCTCAAAAGAAACAATCTCAAACCAAAATGAAGATATCTGTCATTCATGTGGAAGTTTATACCACGAAATCCTGTCAGTTGCATATGTACGTAGTGCAAGGAGTATATATACACCACCACTGGGTGATTCCAATGGTTGTTATATATTGATTCCTTGTCTTTCAGTCGGCAAAACGATGGTTATTGGAGATGATTGCAAAAATGTCATGTTGTTCAATCCTAAGTCATGTTACGGCTATCAACAGATGGTGATTCTCTCTAAAACTTTTCAAGCACTGGGTCCCACCTCAGATAATTCAAAAGGGACATTTATGACACATCTCTTCAGTAGAGTTGTTCGGATGACTAGTTTTAAGTAAAGCTTTACTTTTGATTTGTTGTAACACGGGCTTTTTTTCTTTTTTTTTAGAAGCATGACATATACACAAAGGATAATGTAGAGAGGCAGGAGAAGTGCTCCTTTGCAGCGATGTTCAATGGGTGGTCCAAAGCTGTGAAACCTCCTCACAATTACGTGTATAGCTTTTTCTCATTCATAGCTCGTCTCATTTAAAACACTTTTTTTGTTAGTTCGAAGCTGCCTCGTGAAAATCTCCTCCCTTCTAAGTGTATAGCCTTTTCTGATTCATAGTTGTACTCGTTTCTGGACAGTTTCATCCTTCCTTTCGGTGCTTAACAAGAGTTTGATACAGGGTTGGTTAGCCCCAAGCTTCCATCTTAAGACGATAATCGATGCTTTTTGCAGGTTGGGTTTTTTACTGGACGGAAAAAAGAGAGCATTTTCAAATCACCGGAGGACATTAAAGGGAAGGTTGGCGTGACTGGCAGTGGACATGGTATGACGGATTTTCAGAGACGAGAGAAGTACGTTCCCGCAAGAGGGGAAGAAGGAGACGAGTAGGGAGAATTGTAGTATTGAACTAAACCAACAACCTGAAGATTTTGGACTTGAGGGTTCTGCTAATGGTAACTTTTGTTCTTTCGAAGAAGGTTCAGAATAATTTACCCACGATGGAACGGCATTTGACAATTCGTGTATTGTGTTTTTGTCTCAGGAAGATAAGTGGAAGAGCTCAACTGTACTGTAGAGTTGTGTAGTTGTTTTTTTTGCAGTCACATCGCTGTGATTTGTGTGCCTGGGAGGAAAATAAAAAACCTGGGAGGTAATAAAGGTTGCCTTGTTTTTTTCAAGTTTTTTATTTTTTGTTGTATTTTGGCCATTCATAGACATCCCTCCATGTGTTATATGGCTGGATTGCCTCCTTTATCTGCTGTGTGATTGTTTTGTCCAAAAAACACGTATGGTTTGTTTACGTATTGAATGTTTTGGCTATTCTAATATGATTGTTTCCATGATTTTATTGCGAGTGGAAATATCCGGTACACTAGCTTGTTTTTCGCCCTATATTCGATAAAGGCGACTTGAATGTTTCTCCAATTCTTTTTCAGTTTTTTTGTTCCTTTTCCTTCCCTTTCAGATGTTGGTCGTGCCATTTTTGGGGCCCGGGGCTAGCTGGCTTTCAACAATTTCTGCAATAGTCATGTGAATGATGAATGTTCAGGTCAAAGTTCAGGCAAAGTTAATTAACCACGGCTGACCCTTTGTATACTATTATGGCGTCAAAACGAGTCCTGATTCAGTATGCACTTTATGTAGCTTTACACGGTGTATCCATTATGTCTTTTGGACCACTTGTGTATAAATTTGAAGGAGTTGCTGGTTTCAGTGGTGTTCAATCGAGGGAAACATCGATTCCTCGTAGGAAAAGTTCCGATTATTGTGGGCAATGTACCACAAATAGGGAATTATTTGACTAATTTGGTCCAGAGTGCTCAACAAGCTTCTGAGTTTCCATTGACAGTCGTGAAGGCTCAAAAAAGCTTTGAATGTTTAGTTCAGACTGGTAAAACAACACTGGATGAAGATGGGATACTTAAGGCAGGGCTTCAGTTCGACTTCCTATGAGAAGAGCGACAGTTATAGAGGAGAAGGTGGGTGTTTGAGGGTAACAAATGAAATGCATGTTTGTCATCTTACCCAGGAGTTCATTGAGAGTGAGAGTGGTTTATTCTAATGTTTAGTTGCACGTGTCACATGACATAGTCATGTAAAGCTACAAGTTGCTATTTTCTCATGCCGGCAGTGGACTTTGAAGATTTTATTTTTCGCTTCAAAATATACCCAACCTATGCGGAAAAAATACGTGCTATTAGTTAATAATGTGCGGTTGTTTTACATATGTTTCTCATGTGCATTTCCAAATATCGCAATGTTTGACGTGGGACCAGGAAGAGCTCAACATTGTGAAATCTGTATTCGTGAAGCCAAAACCTGTGACGTCACTACTACACTCAAGGCGAAGACATGATAGTCCAAAATTCGAATAAACTTACAAAGCCGGAATGTCCTGTGTACCGCTGCAGGATCTTTTACACTATAAGGGGATATGTTTGAAACGGAATCGGGCAAGAATTAAATGGGAATGAGGTCGAAGATTCTTGATTCCTCTTTCCCCCTCCTCCACATTCCCCTCCCTCCTTCCTTGAATAATCCTCCTCCTCTGCCAGTTCAGTTTTGGCCACGCCACCCCTTTTGTACCCCCGGACTCAGATGGTTTACCATCGTGCTTTTTAATTTAACCGTTCATTCTCTGCCCGTTTCCTCCTCTCCTCCCCCCCCTTCCCTTCCCACTACAGACTATCACATAGATTTGAATGGCAATCAGCTTCGCATAAACAGTGTTAAACATGAAATAATAATTGCAAAAACCAACGATTAAACTTATGTTTTGTAAGTACACTGTGCATCGCTATTAGTGGTAAGGAATAATTATTATGAATTCTTGGGTTAAAAACTTATAATTTACCGATTCAAATGACGTGGAAGATTGTGAAGCGCATAAAAAATTAGCGTTAGGGAAAAAACAGAACAGTATTAATAACCATTATTTTGTGTTCAGAGGGGAATGGACACCCTGGACGGAATTAGCCTTATCAACGCTATTAAGGGTTCACGTTGTATTACCGGATGATATTCCTTTTGAGCTTCAGATGCCATCTTTACAAGCATAACACCAAAAAACTGTTTTTACAGAAAACTGAAAACCAAACTATCTCAGTACTAGATACTTTACAACATTTACAAAACCTATTAAATCCGTTTTTAACCCTTTTCTATGTTTTTATTCCAAAGCAACATCCGAATATGAGCTGCGCCCATTATAGCTTCAAATACACTATTATTAGTGTTGCCAAAAGGTAACGGTTGTAACTCGTACCCTTCTTTGTTAACTAAAACATCCAAACATTTTTCTGACGTCACGTCACCATGGCCATCTTCCTTTCCTCCGTCTTTACAACAGTCGTCTTTTCCTATGTCTTTGTAACTGCTGTCCTTTCCTATAAATCTTCCTCGCCGTGATTTTCTTAAGCCCGTCTTCTGTTTTTTATTCCGTGGAACATCGCAAATCTCTCGTAACGGAAGTAGTGTAAAGCCTAAAGTTTTCTCTTGGGTTGTTCCCTCTTTGGTGTGGATGTTCATATTTGTTTGTGAATCTTGAGAGACGACCTGTCAAAGTCATTAAGAGTCTTAACAATAAGACGGTCGAAATTATCTCAAAACTTTATACAAGTTTAAAAAACAGTCGGAATCACAAGTTCACATCATTTTAATTAAAAAAAAAATCTTCTTTTAAACAGGTTTTGCATGCAATTTAAACGCTCTTTCTTCCTTACAGTCACGGTTTTTGCATATACAACTAGTTATGTAACTGTTTGCAACTATTTGAATGTACTTTTAGTCTCTCCATCCACTCGAAATGCAATATTTATGCAGGCACTAGGCCGAGCCGAAAGGAAAAAAAAAAGGTTTTCCTCACACTAACATTTAGATTAGATTTGAGAATCGTGCGGTTATTGAATAAGTCTTTTGGTCGAAAAAAGTCCATCGACATAACGAAAAGATTTTCTTATAAAGGTTTTACACGACCACAATTTTTTTGTTTTGGCCAACCTAGAATAAATAAACATCATCTTATATACACATTGACATCTCCTATGATGATGAATATGACAAAACTCATTCACAAAATTTTATTTTTTACGGATTCGATCTAATAGGACCGTTTGGAGGGCTTCCCTCTTCTTGATATTTTTTGACAACAAAAGTAGTTGACATCCCTGTTTGTGTTTGGGGGAGAGAGAGGAGTGTGTGTGTTTTTGAGGGAGGGAGAGGAGGGTGCGGTTTCGAGGGAGAGAGAGGAGTGTGTTTTTGAGGGAGGGAGAGGAGTGTGCGGTTTCGAGGGATAGAGAGGAGTGTGTGGTTCTGAGGGAGAGGGGGGAGAGTGTTTTTGAGGGAGAGAGGGGAGAGAGCGGAGAGTGCCTTTGAGGGAGAGAGAGGAGTGTGTGTTTTTGAGGGCAGGCGAGGAGGGTTGTGGCAATAATCCCGTAACAATTCCACCACATCCTCCACACCTTCATCTCCCGTGGATAATTCTTTCTCATGTAAGAATTTAAATTTGACACCAGTTATAATTAATATGTACGACACACAGTCAGTCAAAAATCGTTTTATCCACTGTTTGGAAACTGCTTATATGTTTGTTTGTGTGAAAATTTGTCGTACCTGATCCATTTTTTGCCTGGAGTATTCCTCAGGGAAGTTTTTAAAAGTTTCAGATCCATCATCGTCTGCCCTGTTGAATGCAAATGTAAGTTTTTCGTCAATACTAAAATTAGGCGGTGGAATATTTTAGCTCTTAACACAAAAATTCGAGAAATCATATACAAATTGCATCAAATTGTTCATATGCAAATCCTCTTCATCTGAAATTTCAATAGGAATATATCCATTTATACATTCATTGACATTTATTCATTTATGCATTTACCATACGATGCAGGTCGATAGGGCAAAAAGAAACTGACTCTGAAATTCTGAAGCAAAAAGTCTCTCTATTCATGGGAAGAATAAATCGTTTCTGGCATCAAGGAATCCTTAAAGTAAGAAGAGAAAAGGATAGGTTTTCAAAATTGTTGTATATACTCACTTAGCTGCTCTTCCCTCTGAGGAGAAGCCACCTACAATAAAAAAAGATAGGAACACGAAGAGATGTCACGATTTTTCGCTTTAAAGTATGATTTATTTCCAGATAATACATGACCCAAAGGAATATTCTCAAGATCTATACAATATTGTTAATCAGTTAAAAGGATCTGCATGCCTCATAACTGACGACGAGGGGATTTTGATTGAAATGTCCTTTATACTGAAATAGGAGTGGATACTCACCAATGTGCATTTTTCCCGTGTCCGAACTGCTTTAACCCACCATGTCACAATAAAAATAGACAAGGAGCAAATGTCAATACTTTCTTCCCAGCAATGATTTGATTTTGCATAGAGAGACTGTTATCAAATGGCTGTTGTTAACAGATGATAATACAGTGTACATGTACACAGTGTTCATATATGTATGCAGTGTTTTAACACACATGTCCCCTTTTTTGCATCCAATCCTTAAGTTCGATTTTTCATAAGATAATCGGGAAGAAAAACTCGCCTAATCTGAGCCACCCAGAGTCTAGAACGTCTACAGGATAAAAAAAACGAAAAAATATAAATTTCTACTTAAATATGTTGCAAAACCGGACACATGGCTATCGTCCATTGACCAAATATTAACTGATTAAAAATTTCAGGATCTTTGTAGACTACCATAAATTCCCCCACTGCTTTCACTCAATTAATGTTGCAGAAGTTAACAAGAACTGATGAAATAAACACAGGTTTCAAAGATTCCTGAGCCAGTTGAAAATTTTCTGGACATTTTCGCCATGAGACATGACTCATGAATCCAATACCATGCACCCAGATGTCACTGGTTAATGCCTCTTTCGCCACTTAAAACAACTTTTCTCCGTGCACACATGTCCTATTTTCAGCGAGAGGCCGCCAATCGGAAGGAGAGAATCTTAGGGTTCAATCACAAGCGTAGGAATCAAAAATCCAACGAGTGTGCATAAAGAAAAAAAAAATAGTGGAGAAAAAACTTCAACACTTATAGCAATACAAGGTGTACTTCAAAAAATGACAAAAAATGACATTCAAAATCATCAAATGTTAAAAGGAATCTACAGTACTTACTGGCATGGACAAACTCCTTCATATGCTACCACTTTGGTCCCCGCGCCATGGATTTCCATAGGTGCAGGAGAAGGTAGGAGTGTGAATGCGATTTCCTTCTCTCCTAAGTTCCAAACTCCATTGGAGGATTCAGTGGTAGTCTCTTCAGAAGAAAACAAAAAACTCGATTTTCGTGAAGGTGATAAAGAGCATTTACGCGTGTAATTATTGGCTTGTTTTTTTCTTTCCTCGGTCTCTTTTTCTACATGAAATGGCTCATTTCTACTTATGACAGGTGATTCCTTCACCAAAAACGGGTTTAGAAAAGTTTTCCATTCATTTCCTTTCTCCACACCGCGGATATTGTAGGACGAATTTTCGGACTCGTATTCTTTAGATTCCGTATCCGAAAGGAGAATAACTTCTGCATCTTGGAGAGTTCGGCTGACCTTTTCAAATTCGTTCACGACCGTTTTTTTCCGTCTTTTCACTAATTCTGTATTTCCTAACGGATCTGGCCCTTGAGGAGGACAGTACGGACCTAACATCTGAATCTATTTAGGGTTTTTTAAGTGTTTTTTGAGAGATTCTGTAAAAATATGTAGGAAGGATGGTTATTCTACAATGCAAAATTGTTATGAGGTTGAAGAAATGGTGGCGAGAGAGGAAGAACAGAGAGCCGACGATTGCTTGCAAAGCGTACGGAAGACCGGCACATTAGGGTTGAAACGAGTTTTTTCTTTTTCTTTGTACAACGTCAGGTGTAAATTTGTATCGGCACATCGGGTAGCCATAATCCGATGCGATACGGATAATTAAGGGCACCAAATGAATTTAGTGTCGCTAATAAAGTTTCACAGGTACACCGTGAATCGTTATTAGTGTTAATGTCTTTTTCGTCTCTGAAAACATCTTTTCTCCGTACACACTTGTCAGATTGTGGATCGGACGGTCGCGATTGAAATACAAGATTCTAGCTTCCGATTGGCGGTCTTACATTGAAAATCGGACAAGTGTGTACGGAGAAAAGATGTTTTAAGTGGCGAAAAAGTTATTTAACACTAATAGCGATATACGGTGTACTGTACCGTATGTTCAAAAGAAAAAAAAAAAAAAAACGTTCAGAAGCAGTCCGACAAGGCGCTCACTGTACATTCGTGTTGACTACTGTACCTGAAATATTGTACGGATTTTTGCAGTGACCCGACAAAATCAATATCCTTTTTCCTTGCTAACCCTACGTGGACAATCATGGTTGGTCGCCATTACCAGGCTTTCTGTTTGACTATTTTGATGCTTCGTGCAAACCTTTGCAAAGCTTTACAGAAATGTCTTGTCTGTCACAATTTTTTGAGCAAAACGAAAAGCAATTTCGAAGGTACGTTTTTGTACGGCACTTCTACGTGTCGACTGAATAACTGTGGATTTAATGCAGCTTTTGCATTATTCTGCAGTCTGATTTGATTGATGGACAGCATGATAAGACATTTGTCCGGTGAGGAAGGCTTTGCTATTCCTCGGAAAGCTATGGAGAAAACCTTGAAAAAAAAAAAAAAAAAAAAAGGATAGAGTAAAATATCATTGTTCCTACTGGTTAATAGATATTAATAAATGTCAATACGAGCAGTAGGCTCTGGCTGGTGATTGCGGCATATCGAGTAAAAGAAAAGTAAAAAAAGCTTAAACTGTAGAGCGGTGGTATTCCTTTTTTTTTTGTAAGCTGTTTTTTAAATATCAAGTGTTATTGATTGCAGTTTTCGGGCAACCCGCTGATCAAAACTACAGTAGTGCTTTAGTAATATCAGTAGTAAATTTGCAGCAAATCTTATCGAGAGTAAGTACTCAACAGTAGGGAAAAATCTGAAATCGTGTCACGACTACGGACTAATGTTACGACTACGGTACTGTCTCGTGTGGTTCTGGAAGGTCAGAGAGTGAGAAGTGTCAGTTTCATTGCAATTAGCCTCAATTTACATCTCCTTGGGAGAGTTTCCCAGCCAAATGTTTTCAAGAAACTGCAGGAAATTTTAGTTGTTTCGTTTTTCCTTTTTTTTCATTCATATTTCCTTTGCCTATCGCCTTCTCTTCCTTTTTATATAACAACTATCAGGTGATCTGTTTTATGTGACATAAGTTCTCCATATCCTCGTCCCTTCTTTTTAATTGCTAAAGTCAGTTAATCGTTGCACATGACTGCGTTTCATCCTTACACCAGAAATTCACATGTTGTTAAAAACTCAAAAAATGGAGGAGAGCATTCTTACAATTCTCTTTGTCAACATGTTCCAATTCAACACATTTGTGAATGCTGTCAAATGTTGGACAGAAGAGTGGATAATAGTCTCAACACAGTAAATTGTGAAGCCTGTACAGCTCAAAAATTGAACCGACGCCACTACCATGAACGTTCGTCTAACAACGGTTCACAGAATTCTTGTAATTTTCTCAAAAGCTCTTCCGTAAATACAATATCCTCAATGGATTCTATCGTTGGTCCTCAGCATTGTTTTAAAAGACAAAAGTGCAAATCTCAATTTTCAACCACTTCAAGATTTCCTGAAACCATGCCAAGAAACCGAGTTCATGAAAAGGACGGGTTGCAAGACACAGTCAACAGGACCTCTGACGGTCATCGTGCGAAAAGTCACATTTCCTCGAGAGCAAAAACTGTTTTTCGTGAATGTCAGAGAAGCTTTCAAGCTGATGATTTACAACTCGAGCCACACTTGGAAGACTTTCTAGATGTAGTAGTAACAGACGCAGTTTCATCGACACTTATTCACAATGTGGCGCGACGCCTCAAGAACGAGCATCAAGGCGTTTATCATGCAAGTAATCCTTCCTCGATCCAAGCACTTGTTGCATCCACACTAAAAAATGGAGGAGGCTTAACCGCATACGGAAATCATGGCTGTTTGTCTCAGGGTTTGTCACCTTGGGCATATCAATCTGTCCTGCAAAAATGTGAAAGTTCACCAATTGCGGGTGTGAGCGAAACTATCGGAGGTTCACAGAAGAGTTGCTTTCTACACGAGAGTCCGGGTGCAAGAATGCCTTATATTGGAGGATTTAATTCTCCCTGTGTATTTCGCCATCAAAACATGCGACCTCCGTGGGACGATATCCCTTTCGAGGAGGAAAAAGAAAAGGCTGAAAAAGAAAAGGTTGCGGAAACAATGGAAGATGGCGCATCTTTAGAACCGGAGGGGCGTAATCACTTAGTTTCTGATAACGGCTGGTGTAACAGTGAAAGTCCGACTGAGAAAGACGGTCTGGAACTCCCCAGTTTACAGCAAATTATTGGCGAGGCAAGTGCCTCTCCAAGAGCAACGTCTTTCAATGGTTTACCAGGAAATGGAAACCTGGGAATAAGCTCAGGACCAAGTGCTTGGTTAATATCAGAACATTTCATCAGAGATGAGACAGAGGAGCTTGTGACGACAGATCCTGCGGTTGGACAGCCAGCAGAGGAAGATATTTGTCAACTCGAGGCAGAGTTGATGGATGTGATTCATAGCGGTCCATCGTCAGAGGGGACATCAGTTGCATTTGATTTACGTGAAAATGTGATTGTTCTTTCTCAGAAGGAGAAAAAGGAGATTGTTGCCATGACTAACGATATTCGTGAAGTTGAATCGCATGGTTTACCAAATGGGGGATCAAACATCGAAGTGCGTGGTAACTTGGACAGACAAGAATTGTCGGTTGTTGATTTTAAGCATGGATTCGCAGATATTCAAAAAACTGAAAATGTTTCTACTGGTTCTGCTGAGATACAGATTCTGTCGACTGAGAAATTAGAATTTGAAAGGAAGTACACGGAGGCAGTGATGCTGCGAAGTGAAAGCAATAACATGTATTGTCAATTCCTGTAAAACTCACAGAATATGTACGTTTTGGAAATGATTTGACTAATGAGCATAGACTTTGGCAATGTGAAAAGAAACTTTTAGTGGTATAACTCTTATTTGCACTGTAAGACAGAATACTTCATCTTGGGGAATATGTTGGGCTTTGTTGTGTTAGACAAGAGACATATTATTTCAATATTTCATTGAAATTGGTGTTCGGAAAGGGTTGCTAAGAAAAAAAAAATGGAAAAAAAAATATTAAATGCTTCAAGACGGGCCTCATAGCGTTGTTAGTCTCTTTTTTCTGTTTTTCTAATAAACCTGTATTGCTTGTGACAAAGAATTTACAATAATGTTTAGACTAGGAGTTGGAAGGTTTTGAAGGTAAGTAATCTTGGCGACAAATTATCCGGTTGTCTTTGATTTCTGAGCACTGTATCACAATATCAATATGCGGAGCATCTGGAATTCTTCATAGTTACACATTCTTGGCAGTGGACATATAATTCTGTTTTCCTGTACATCCTTGGTAGTATTGAAATAATCTAATGATATTATGTTTGTCGCTCTGTGTTGCAGGTTAAGTCCCACTTCCCCAGGTGAAACAAAAGAGTCATATGGAGAATGCTTTGCAACAGCCAACAGTAACTCCATGGAGCAAATGGAAATGGTTTCTTCTAGACCGCGAGTAATGATTAAAACCTGAAGCATTTTCTTTTGCTGTCTCGATCGAATGGAAGACTGCTTATTGCTTCTATGAAACTTTAGAATACCTTAAATAGCGGCTCAAGTTCACATATTTGTAACACCTGAAGCATTTGGTGAATTCATTTCCACGGTGTTCTATATTATTGTTATTGTTTCTTTCAAAATCCATTACAGTAACTGTTCTGATTCCAGAGTACTAGGGCCTCATAGAGTTCTCATATGTACGCTATTATTGACGTTACTGGCAGTAATCTCAGCAAATGTACAGAAAAGCGTACGAATTAAACACTTATGTGAACGATTATTGTGATTACTGGCTAGCAATGCCTGTAATCTTGTACGTATAATTAATTACCCTATGACTGATTATAAACGTGACATGGATGTTTGTCAACAGCTAAACAAGCGTGGAACTTCTAAATACCGAGGAGTCTTTCATAGTAAAGGGAAAGGATGGGAAGCACGAATAGGACAAGGTGGTAACAGACACCAGGTAATTTGACTTATGCATGAAATGAGTCCAACCTATGCATACAGATGTGGTACAATGTTTGCGAAACTACCAATCACTCCACTCTAAAATGTCACCAATGAAATCCTTCTTGTAATATTTGCAGGCTGTTTCATTTAAATGCTAGTTCTATGCTTGTCCGTTTGGCTGTTGGCTTTTTAAGAGATGTTCTATGTATAAAGGTGAAAGAGGGTCTGCTTAGGTTGAAGACGTTATATATGATTTCTAAGTTTCACTAGATGTTTATGGCTCCAGTAATGCGGTGTTTCTGCCTTGTCATTGAATGAAGAAGCAATATTTTGGACCTTTTGCAACTGAAGAGGAGGCCGTGAGAGCATACGACCAGGCGGCTATTAGGATTCGTGGACGAAAAGGAGTAAGTTTTTTGTAAACGTATTAATTTTGTGTATGTTAAGATTTAAGTAAACATATTGATCTTGTGATGTTAGTGTTTTGTAAACATATTGATCTTGTGTATGTTCATGAATTCAAAAAGAAAATTCTCTCCAACAAAGGTTATTTCTTTGAGCGTGTTTTAATTTTTCTCCTTATTGAATAACAGATTTTGATCATTCTTCGTTCATGTTGTTACATCAATCAGTCATTTCCTTTCATGTTTTTGGATTATCACTGTCCTTTGGCCATTTGAGGCCATAAGTTTGGTTTGGTTTTAGTAGAATTGTATAAAAACTGCTTTCTTTCATATATAAGCTTCACAATTGTTTTTGTTAAAACTTGTTGTTTTTTGCAGACACATTAAATAATGTTGATAAGGGTTCTTTGGATCCATGCAGTTTACAAACTTAGAGAAAAGAAACTATGTTAACGAAATTTGGGAGTTTGAAAACAAAAAAAGAATGTCGGCAATGGACAAAAATGGAAATCTCTCGAGCCCAAAGTCTCATTTACAGTCCCAAGCTCCTTCTTGTTAAAGAGGGAGAGGAAGTTTCATAAAGAAAAGGATAAGTCTCCTTTTGATTGATGCAGCAATTGCGATTCCGAGGGAAATCATTTCGAACGATTCAATAGGAGAGGCAGAGGGAGAGGGAGAGGGAGAGTCGGTCTAACCTTCACTGCTCCTGGAAGGTCTCACTTTGGATTTGTACAAGATTTTGGCCCACAGAAGTATTTCTCTCCTCTGTACATATGACAATTCTCGTCTGCGACAATTTCGTTAGAAAAAACGGTTATCGTTTTTATTAGAAATAAATAAAATTAGTGCCGTCTTTAAACTGCAAGACTGGGGTATAAAGTAGGGTATAGGTTAGTAGTGATGTGAATATTAGTGTTGATGAGTTTCAAGGTTTATGGCATTTAGTTGAAAATAATCACAAATAAAAAAAATAGAAATGATAGTATATAGTTTGAAGCATTGTAAATATATGAAACTAGAGATGAACGTGCTTCAAAACAATGTACATATTTGAAATTAGAAAGGATACGCTTCAGTGTAAATTTCATTAGATGAAAAAATAAATGTAAATACTTAGTCTAGAAAATTCCCTAAGTCGAAAGGGGTAACTATGGAAGTCAATACCTTCCATATCTATTGCAAACTTTGAATTGTTGTGATAGATATTGAAACAATAACAAGTTTTTGATAGTAATAAGAAAGACTTTTTGAGTATTTTTTTGTATACGAATGGAGGGACACGATTGAGGTTTGAAATATTATCTCTGCCATTGGTATTATTGAAAAGGTGGGCATGGTAAACTGTAAAGAATAAAAAAACTACATAGTACATAAAATGACAAAAAAAAAATGACTTTCTCTGCCAAACTAGAAAGAAATGTTGTTGTTACAACTTCGGATAATAATAATTGTTACGCTGATCCTTGTGCCTATACAACTCTTATAAGTATTTTTTCTATAAGTAGGTTTTTTTCCGTCTCGTCTTTGCCTTTCAATTGTTGTTCCATGTACTGAAATGGTTTACCATCGCTCTTTCTCAGTAAAGTCTTATTATAAAAGAGTATTATTTCAAGTCTATCAAACTATCTTGGTCTCGGGAAAGCTGTGCTTTTAACGACAATCACACAAAAAGTACGATGTTTCTTATATAAAGTTGACATATTCGTTCGTTTTGACAAATGTTCAGTAGTTCTTGCTTTTCTGTTCCATGGTCAACACTTTGGTTTTGACTTTCTATGGTGCACCAATGATAGTTACCTTTAGTTACATCGTTTATTAGAGCTGAGGATTTTTCGGGCAGTCGGAAGTACTTTTTTTCATTGTACAGATTTCCAACTTTAAAAAGACCGTGGGTACTGTACAAAAACAAAAACACAAATCTGTATCTTTCGATTGCTTGTCTCAAGAAAAAAAATCCGACGGTCGATGACAAAGTTGAACGCCTTTGACTGACAGAAAAATGTTCGATCGCCCGAAAAATGTTGGATTGCCCGAAAAATGTTTGACTGCCCGAAAAATGTTGGATTGCCCGAAAAATGTTTGACTGCCCGAAAAATGTTGGACTGCCCGAAAAATGTTGGATCGCCCGAAAAATGTTTGACAGCGCGAAAAATGTCTAACCCTAATAACGATCGGTGGTGTAGCCTCAGGAATAGACTTCAATACTGGGAAGACTTGGAACAAATAATAAGTTGACTAACCAGAAAATAAATTGGATTGCCACGCTAACAAAAAAGCAAGCTAACAAAAAGAAACAAATCTTTCACTGGAGTTCCCAGTCAAAGATAGTTGGTCTCATAGTAGAACAACTTTCGCACAATTTCCATTCCCAAATTCATCTGTTTCCTTTGATGCTCCACATTAGCATTAAAATTTTAAGAAATTTGTCCTGTAGTGTAGTGTTCAATCATTTTCTTAAGGAAGCTCAGGGGATTTTTTCCATCAGAGACTTATCTGCACTAGAGATATAAACATTAGTTTATGGCGTATTTTTTTAAAGGTCTACAGCTGGTAATGACGTCTCTTAGTACGTATTTGCTCAAAAATTTAATTAATTACCGATATGGTTGACCCCCAGTATACTGCTTATTTCGCCAAAGCTTTAATTTATTACCTATAATTTACATAAATATGAGTCCAACTCAAACCCTAGTGCTCGTTTTTTTTCCAGTTACGTTTCAGTTTTTCCTTCCGTTTTGGTTTTACGTACTCTCATGGTTTACTATCGCGCAAACTTACTTAATGAAGCTTATTATTATAACAATAATTCTTTGACATCGGCCATCATTGCAAAAACTCAAAACCGTCTGCCACCTGGCACACTAATAGGCATTTGACAACACTTAAAATATGCAAAAAATACATTTTTTTTCAAAAATTGTCGAAAATTGACAATGTGGGAGAAATTGGCCGCTCTTGTTGTGTCCTTTCCCATGTCCCAAATTGTCCAAAATTAACCATTCATACATCTCCTTCTCACCTAATAGTATTCTAAAGTCTCTTTCCTTAGCTATGGACACCTGTGAGGGAGATTCTTCGAGGCCCGTTTTTTTCCCCAAGTTCATTCCCATGTATTATCCCATATTTTTTTATTTTTTTTGCATTCAATTGTTTACCATCGCTCGTTTTCAATAAGACTGTACTATTACGGGCTTTTGCTTCACCTTTCCTGACATCTTTCCTTTTCCCTTTAGTACCCGGCGACTCACAAATTGGCTGTGGATTAGGTCATCCCCGGTTACAGTTATTTGAAACAGTAGATTGTAGATCTAACCTTTCAATTCAACCAACTTAATATGTCGCTGGTCACCATTTTGTCATTCTTTTTTCTTCAGTCCTTCCGATTGATGCTTTGGAAAAGTTCCTCGTTGTCAGCACCCGTTTCAGAAGTAGAGTCTCCAGAAGCCTCCAACTATATGACACTCGTCTAACTCTTGTCGATGTACTATATAAGAGGTTCACCAACATCTTCAAAACCACCTCCACCAAGCGTGGGAGGTTCAGGAGACTTGGCCTCCTTCAAGGGAGCATAGTTAGGTTAGCCAAAGGCGATGGCTATATGTCTATTTAGTGTCACTGCTTATGCTAGGTCTAAATGTTTTGATGCTGTCATTATTTTTAGTACCTCAATCTCCTATGACATTTTACTCTCCTGTACCCAGATGTATCATTATTTTTCATGATTAGGCAAAGATTTATCAGCTAGTTAAACTTGAAATTCAGCAACATGATGCAGAAAACATATATTATCAAACATAGAAGAGTTTGAATGAGAAATACACAAGCGCGCTGGTATCGTACACAATCAAAAACCCACTGAAGATGAAGGCAAAAATAGGGATGTTTTCAATTTATCAGTAAAGAGTCACGTCACTGCTGCTTCCTTATCAATATGCCATTCCAATTGAATGGAAACTGGAAAAAATTAACAAGCAGGTTTCTTCTGTACTGTTTTTCTGAGCGGAACCCAAAACCAGAATCCATCATATATCATCTATTGTGTAAAACAACATAGTTAAACCAACCATTATCTGTGTACAAATATCAGAAAACCCTCCCATAAACCATAAGCCTTGTCAATTAGGACTGCAGTGCATGTTAACAATGTGCGAGCTTGGTGGATGGCGTTGCAGGTATTGCAAACTCATGTTCTGCAAAGAACCTTTTGCAAAAGCGGAGCGATTTGCGGGTTCAATCCACCATATTTCATAGCTTTTCATCTTTATATTCTTCCCTTCTTCTTTCGCTGACTGGGGAGACCCTGGCTCGGACTATACACTGGCTAACTGCATCCCCCAATGCCCCTTTATGCCTTTTTGACCTTCTTCTGTGATTCTTGGGCCTGCACAGACATTAACAATAAAACCAGAAATTAAAAATGAAACCGGAACCATCACAAGAACACAAATTCAAGGCAGGAAAAATGGAAGGATCGTAACAGCTGCACGAGATAATCAGAAAACCGTTCACAAACAGAGCTCTAGTCCTGATACATTGACATGTAACAACATAAGATATCTCTCGGCGTCCAACAATAGGGTAATTATTCTAACAAAGTATACTTCATTTTAAAGTTTTGATGGTGGTTTTTGATTAATCAAACATGCGGTTGCTCACAAAACTATAAGATTCAACCTCAAGATGAGAGAATAACTCTCGTGTAATTCTTTTATGAAACGAGAAAAGGCTTTGGCATAATGTAGGTGGCTTGTATCAGCCAAAACCGTTGGATTTGAATTGACAGTGATTTCAGCATCAAGACAAATATTCAGTCTTTTTTAATAGCATTAAAAGACAAGACCAATGAAAGACTGTCGCAACGATTACCCGACAACAAAAAAATAACTCTGAATACCAAATTTCCAAAATATATTCACTCAAGAGAAAACACTATCCCGTGCCATCACCAAATGCTTCCTAAAAATTGCTGATGTCTCTGGCAAACAAATAAAAAAGAGTGCTTTGCTTTGCCTTTTCCTGAGAATGTAAAAACAAGAGGATACAATCCATTTGCGCCAACAAATACCAGGTACAAAATTATCTTCTACCAGGAGAAGAAGCTATATGTAGTAGAGCATTAAATCCAATCGAAGTGACAACACACAGAAAACACGGCATTTCAGAAACAATAAAACGTTTAAAGCCACATGTGTATACATGAATATCATCCAGATGATAATGGTGATCAACTAAACATAAAATAGAAAAACGTGATAGCTGGTATTCAGGAAAAGCTCATACAATACCGGTCCCACCATGATAGAAACAGTAAGGTTCAGGCTCTGAACTAGAGTAAATACATTATCCAACAGACTAAAAGACGAAACAAACACTTAACAAACACGAAACAAAGTCTAACCGTGAAAGTGCAACCGTAGAACTACACCTTGCAAATCAAGTCATGCATTTCAACAACAGTATGTTGACATACGAAAAGTGCATCTTTTGCTGCATGCCGAATTTCTTAGAATGCCAAAGATCCAATACTGCATATGACTGCATATTACATTTACAAAGAATGTGAAAAAAACCAGGCGTTGTAAAAATGGTTATTTCCCAGAGGAAGGCACTCAAGCATGTTAAAAAAAAATGTGTGCAGCTATGGAGCTTTGACCAGATCCATATGTTTTAGATCCCTTTCGCCGAGACGAAACCATTCAAAAGGGGTTGCAATCGTGTTTGGTTGAAGCTCGAATCTCCAAAAGAAATTTTTGAAGCCAGAAAAATCCAAACCCGTGAAAAAGTGCAGGATTGTATGGGCTTAACTCACCTGAGAATACAAAAACGTTCCAAAAATGGCAATGGCGGCTCCCACTGCATTGATTGGTCGAACTGGAGTTTTAAAGATGATGATAGAAGCCACAATGACAGTCACTCGCTTCATTGTATTTCCAATGCTAAATGTCAAAGGCGAGATTTGATCCAATGACATGTAGGAGACTTGATTGTAAAGATGGTAAAATACACTCTGAGCAGCCACCCACCTAGAAGAGCACAACCAAGTATAAGAATAAATGAACAAATTTTTGATAAAAATCTTTAATGAATGTGTTCCAAAACCGAGCATACCAACCTACGTGACCAAAGGACTTGAATATAAAACAATGCAATAAGAGACTGGTATAAATGGTGCTTGAGGCTATCAAACTCCAATGGCACATCATATCAATGACCTTAGATCAATCAAATTAAAAAAGCACTCCAAACTGACATTCTGACAAGCTTCATGGACATTCTCTGAAGATAAACAATAATAACGACAATTTGAGATATTCTGAGGGGAGACGATCTCTGTTTGCCCACAAAACTTATGAGAGACAAACAGGTCCCAACCATTTACCACATCTCTGTTATAACTGTTCCCACCAAGCATTTGAAAACCGCACAAATAGCCTACAAAAACTGATCCAGAAGTGTCACGAAAAGTAAAAATGTGGCCACAAGATGACTCACCAAACAAATTGGGGACCAATATCAGCAATAGCTTTGTCCCATCCTGCAGCCCATAGTGAAGGGCCCTCGGCAATGAACGCGAAAGGCGTAAGAAGAACTAGCGAAAAGATTGAAAGGCATGCATAGTAGTTGAGGCCACCAACTTTCGTTCCAGTGCTCATTCCCTTCTTTGAAAAAATATTTCGGAAGACGAAAGCCAAGTTTGAGATCATGGCTCCCATGAAACCTGATCAAGCATCGATTGAACCGGTGTCAGTTACTTCATTCCACCACCAGTATCGACTCCCACTTGACAAAAGAAAAAATTGTCATTTAACAATCGAGGCAATAGCCACACTATGCGCAATAGAAGTGAATCATACATTACACTATTAACTGCAAAGAATGAGCAAAAAAGATAAGTTCTTTCACCTCAAAGGCCAATAGCCGCATTATGAGCAATAGCGCAGTAAAACATCTGAGCTACCACAACCATCGCACTATTGTGTTGGTAACTAACCTCCCATGTTGAAGTTCAGCTCAGTAAGTGCTGCCAGTCCACATCCACCAATAATAGGCAGCAGGGAGAGGTAAACTGGAAGAGCGTATTGCTCTCCCATAAAGCTTTGGACGACCACACTGAAAGCTGGTTCTGAGCTCTTAATAATGTGAGTGAAGGAAACAGCAACTTTGGACATGCTGACAGTAGCTGCAACATGACCGATGGTATGAGCAAGCGCCACCTGCCAAAAAAAAGTTACAAGCAATGAGTCACACACAATAAGTTACAGGTAATAAGTTACAAATCTAGATGACCACTAAAAACGAGCCGCACAATACCTAGATGAATAACTGTGAATGAATTAAGACAGATTCACTTCTAGATCTAGGAGACCTGAATCACAATGTGGACATAAAACAGACAAGAATAAATTTCAATTCACACTAACAAATTCCAGGTGCTGGATCTTGAGATGAACTAACGACCGTTAAACACATGTAAAAAAGAAGGGACTTGTGGATCAGCAATAAAAAAAATCACAAAATAGAGCACCAAAAAAAATCAAATTAGAACACAAAATAAAGCAAACACGAAAGTACCTCTAAAGTAGCACATAAACAATCCGTTACATGCAACACATGAACAAAAAAATGTTAATATCCTAAGGAACAGCACATTCAAAAGTGAGAGCTACACAAGTCACTTGGCAGCATTCTGACAAAACTGGCTCACTGACTAAAAACAACATCTTCTGTCAAGAGAAAAAAAAGGAAACAGAGTGATTTAAAGAAATCGTTGACTTCTAACGCTGAAACAACTGGCACAGTAAATAAGATCTGATGCAACTTGGAAGACCATGCTGTAAAAACCACAAGATAAAAAAGAAATAAATAAATTAAAAATAATGTACATACATACATATAATACAGTATACATGTGCATATTCATGTATTATAAAATAAGGAAAGGAGCGCTGAGGAATGAGTTATCTCACAGGTGCTAGTGTCTTCCAAAAAGCTGCGTCCGTCTTTGGAGGCTCTACTAGTCGAATCCCCCATGAAATAAACATTATTGTCACTCCAGCAGCAAGTGACAGAGTCGACGTAAGCCAAGGAAACGGATATGCATTCAGTACTTTCTTGTTATAAATGTTAAACACAACATTAAGAGCCCACCAGACAGCAAAGTAAGCACCAATCTTGAGCTTTTTAGAGGCTTCCTCCATTGTTTCATCTGAAACTGTTCCATCAGATTCAGGACTTGGTGTTAATGAATCAGCTTGTGCTTTTGCAACCACCAAAACTGACCGATCTCTCCTGTTACTGAGAGAAAGTCCGGAATCGAGTGAGATCTTGTTGATTCCTGCAAGAAAATGTCTTCGAGAAGACAAAGTCTCTCTGCGGTGATGAATGCCTTGTTGAACGAGGACAGACCGTACGGAAAAAGAGTTTGTTTGAGAAGGAGAACAGGATCTATGACAAACGGAAGGATCTGGTGAGTTGCAAGAAGAAATAACGGGAGACTGTTTGGAGAGTCCCTGGACAATACGGGCGGTGGCCGCCATGACTAAACAGAAAATATGCTAAAAAAAAAGTTTTTTCTCTTATTGGGTTAAGTGGACAAGTTCATGCAAGTGCTGATCACAAGGTTAAAAATAAATGAAACAACACTGTTGAGCTGCCGATCAAAAATGAAATTGCAAGTGAAAGAAATAGGGAGTCGGAGTCAACTTTGTATGTACGATTATGTATGAGAAAACTCAGCCGGCGCAGTTGAACAGGGAGCTGACAGGTGGATATTTATTTTAGCCGTACAGTTTACAGGTATAGTACGAATATGGTACCACTTGATCCTTTCATTCCCCTCTGTTCTTTTTTGTCTATCCAGTCTTTTTTCCCTTTTTTTTTTCGAGTGCTACTTCGTCTCGCACTTTCGTCAGCGACGAGGGATCCCAACAGTTTATTGTACGGTAAATTACCGTGCATTATTATGCCGTACTGTGATGTGCTCCGAATATTCGAAAGTGCTATACGTGTACGAAGTTTTGAGGGCCGTTTGTGTAAAGAGCGGGGGAACGCAAAATTTTTACAATTCGTGAAAATAGGTTGCCCGACATTAACTGTGACGAAGTGACCGCATTACCTTGCGTCATATTTTGTATTATCTGGGCTGCCAGTGACGATCGGTTAAATCTGTTAGGCCCGACAGAAAGTGTCAAAAAAAAGGAGATTGGGCAACGGAGGACTCATGCTTCTTAGAGATTCGTACGGCTCAATGACAGATAGTACGGCAATCGGAAAACCTGTCTGCAGCTCGGCAATAACCGACGGAATGCCTGACCGAAAAAGACATTTAACACCCGCGAGGAACGATTTTTTTTTTTCGGGCACTATAAATAACGAATCACAAAAAACTTCTGCTCTCTCTACAAATAACGCTATTCTCATAGAAACAGATATTTTGTAGCCTTATCTTACACTATCGTCAGATACTCGCCACGTGATACAAGTATCTCCCTTTTCCTCCATTAGATACCCTCAACGGATTTTTAGGTTCTCCTCAAAAAAGTTTTTACCTGCTTTCGTCATTTGCGAAATCTTCAGAGCTCCATAGTATGTCACACAACAACTTTTTCACGGCACTTCCACCAATCAGCGCGCTCGACACGCCTCCGCAAATATATGCAATACTTTTCAGGTGTCGAAGTGGCAGGCAAAGCTATCAGGTGAAGACACGTGTGATCCTGCACATATTCCCCTGTTCCCACGTGAACCATGTTTTCGTTCTGCTTTTAGTCGATGAATCTCCACCATCAGATTTCATGCATTAATACGAAAAAGTACAATTAATATTTGCGTTTCCTCATATGGGAACAGCAGGAAAAGGTATCGGAAAAAGCTGGGAGAGCTAAAATGATGTGCACCGACATCAGTACATCAATCCGTACAGTATAGTAGTTGCTCCGAAGCATAGTTGTCCTATTCGTACGGATTTCGACTTTTTTCCGAAAACTACGTAGTATTCGTTACTTTCATACCGCTCGTTAGTTTTCGCTGTACGATGTACGAAAACGTACGAAAACTGTCCCCTTAACCCTAAAAATCCTTAAAAAATCCTAAAAACGTACGGAAAACATACGGAAATGTACGTCACTGTACGACACGTGTACCATAAAAAACATAGGAGTACGGATAGTGTAAGGAAGCTGTACTGTAATTTACCGGAATGTACGAAATGCACGGGAAGTACCCTAAACACCCTAAAATCCCCCCATCACTAACCCTAAAAGTACTGAAATATACGGACGCCGTACGTATATGTACGAAAAATGTAAGTCCGTATAACTAAAATATACGGAAAAGTACGAAAATGTACCCTAAAAATCTCAAAATAATAACCGTCAAAAGTACGAAAAAATACGGACACTGTACGTTAATGTACGAATAATAGTTGGCTGTTTAACATAAATATTTGAGAACGCACGAGAATTTACCCTAAAATTCCTCAAACACCCTAAAAGTACTGAAATGTACGAAAATAGTACGCAAATGAACGAAAATGTACGGGTAAATAGACAGGTACGCATTTAATAACATTTTTTTCATCGTTAAATGCGTATCGTGCGTAGTATTCGCTCCTTCGTTTCGTGCGTATTATGCGCACGGGACAACTATGTGGGAAAGTGCCCTAAGTTCAAGAATGACGTAAATTGTAGTCTACAAATTGCGGTTTCTTCGTACGGTCGCAACTTAAGCAGTACGGCGCTAAGTTTGAAAGGAAAACGACAGAAAAAAACCCGAACTTAGCCACATGGGGCCATACCCTTATACTGTTTCTGTCATCATGTGTGCTGGCTCAACCGTAATTCAAAAGTGCAAATTGCATCGTACGGTCCCGATGCTGTCGTGTACGGTCGATGTGACAGCACGCGAGGCCTTTCAGCTGTACTGCCACTGTACTAGATGTACCCAACTTTTTTGTCGTATTATACCTAGTGGACAAAGGTGGTCCCCAAAGTGGCACACATCGTCAAACGGAATCCTATTGGAGGATTTTGAAAGACTTTCTCCACAGTACGGTTGTATGACGGCCCCGTCATGACGTGGCAGAAGATGGAACCGCCGCCGACAAGGCATGTCAGGCGCAAGTGGCGTTTTAGGTATGATGACGTCAGTAACATAGTTAGCGAAGGTAAAATAAAATAAAATAAATTGCAACCGTTAATTTCAATCCGGGCGGCCCGAATGTCCCTTTATAAAAAATTATAAAAAAAAATAACAGAACCGGAGGGCAATCAATGCGGAGCTAAAAAGTGTCAGAAAGAAGAGGACGAAAATTCCGTATGGTTTTACGTGCGCCGAAAAACGTTCCAATGGAGTTCATCGGAAACGCTTTTCACAAAGAGAGGAGGCGAATTAGGTGTAGAACTGTACCGAGATACACCGTTATCCGCTACTACTGTACTATACAGTACTGTACTGTACTACTGTACTTTGACGACCTAAATTTTGAATTTTTAACTCTCGAACCTGAAATGAATTAATTAGGGAATTAATCATGGCAGTGACTATTTTGATTGCGCACAGTAACTTACGTCATTATGTCAAAGATTGTACGTTTTTAAGTCACATTGGTACAACTAAAGTACCATTGAGTTTAAATTTGAAGGTCAATTAGTTGAACAGGTTTGACTTTCAACATATTGTTACAACCGGTTAAAATTTTGCCGCGCATTTTGTAGAAATTGATGGTTCTTTTAGTATTTTCTAGGTCTAAAATATAATGTAGAAAAGAAGCCTCTAACTCCTCTCTTCAACTCTCACACTTGTTGCAGTCACTGAAAGTTGGAGAGGAAGCTAGAGCCATGGCTGCTTATGCTATCCGGAGATTTACGGGAAATAGATTAGTTGATTTACGGATAGGTAGTTTATTTACTAAAAGGGGATATGTCGAATCCAAGATTTGATCCTAGTACCTACCGTCCAATATAGTCTCCGTTAGCAAGTAGTCTTATCCATTGTGTCTAGGACTAAAATTACGTGATATAGGATTTGTTAGGTATTTAAATGTTACCACGTAGGATAATTCATTTAACGACAACTATTTTCGGGATACATAGATCCAGTTATGTAACAATACGGATTAGAAACGAGTACCACGCATTTGCTTCTTTAAACGAAACAAATATTGCGCAAGTATTTATGACGGCTACGACTGAAATCTGCATTCAATCGGACGGCCGAGAAGAGTGCCGAGATCGCGGAAGAGAATCTCGGCGGTTTGTGGTCATCGCCACATCGGATGACACGTGGCACAATTGCATTTGATCACGGCATCTCCAAGGATTACGGGACCGAATCCGGATATCACATGTGTCGACATTTAGGCCATGTCGTACAATATTCGTACAGAAAGTACACCGGCAGCTGTACTTTTGTGTACGGCAATGTAATATGAAACTCTGAGACCTCCATAAGTCCTCAGAGTGGACAGCTTCCAAGTGTTGAATTTCCTAGAAATCCGGGATTCGGTATGTCCCATACTAGGGAAAAGTGAGCCGGCCAGGGCTCGAACCTGGGACCTCTGACTTGAGCTGTCAGCGCACTAACCACTGAGCCACCAGCTCGATGTAGAGCCTGGCGGGTCCGTACCTATTTCTTTTTAGGCGGATTCGAGTGTGACGTTTCACATTCTACCCCGTATTGAACCGGCATTCACGTGCCAATCCAACACCCCCCCTCACGGGAAGGCCGGTCACACCATCCGCAATCCCGCTGGCTCCGATACCATGTTGATTTCCTAGAAATCCGGGATTCGGCATGTCCCATACTAGGGAAAAGTGAGCCGGCCAGGGCTCGAACCTGGGACCTCTGACTTGAGCTGTCAGCGCACTAACCACTGTGCCACCAGCTCGATGTAATCACACTAATTGTTCTTTTACACTAAATATTTGTTAACGCTAATATCGATTCGCGGTGTACTGTACAGTACTGTACTGGACAGTACACCGCGAATCGTTATTAGCGTTATGAACTCTATATCGGCACCCCAAAATTTTGACATTAATACCTTAAATAGAATAAACTACACTATTTAAGGACGTGGACCATAATCTGCCACGTCTCCTGGCACTATATTAGAATGAATGACGCTATTTTTTTCTTTACACAAATAATTTCTCAACGCTAATAACGATTCGCGGTGTACACCGCTCATCGTTATTAGCGTTAAAGATTTATTAGTGTTAATGCGACATTATAATTAACAATACTAATTTAGGGCTAGGAGACGTGGCAGATTGTAGTCCACGTCCTTAAATAACGTTGTTAACTCTATTTTGTTATTTAATTGGTGTTATTAATACTAATAACGATTAGCAGTCTACTGTATCACAACAATACGATAACAACATAACAAAAATAGCTACTCGAAACATCATTTTTACTTGTACACATTCGATTTTCTATTGAGGACCGCTGATCGGAAGGTGAAAATCCTACCTTTAATCGCAACCGTCATATTAACATCCCAGCAAGTGTGCACGGGAAAAATATAATGCATAGTTCAAAAGTAGGTGACCGTACGCCCATACAATATGCCTATTGTATGCAAAACATACAATATGGCCTTAATACCCATATTGTATTGGCCGCAAAATGAAATAAAATAGTGACAGGGTTGAGTTACACATAGATCGACAGAGAATTAAACGTCATGTCTAAAATTGAAAAAAAAATCGGACAAAAACATCTTTTTTCTGTGAGTTTTGAGCGACTTTTTATTTAAACCGTCATATTTGGACAATCTGACGGTCGTTGATGAAAGTAACGATCTAAGAAGATCACATGAAAAACCCATAACACAACTTACGATAGGACTATCGTCAGATTCGGACGATCGGACGGTCGCTGATGAAAGTAGCGATCTAAGAAGATCACATGGAAAGCCGGTAATACAACTTACGCTAAAGGCGGCCTACAAAAGGCCTAACAAAAAACGCCTACTTTTGAACTATGATATAATGTCAAAAAAACATCACTAATAGGGACACGCGATGTATTGCTTACTATATCCTCCACAACTATTACACTATTTTAAAAAATACAAATTACAGTAATTAACGCTTATTAAACAACACCTACATCAACGTAAAATATAAATATAGTCATTAATTCTATTTTATGTTCAAAGGGTCAAATTTTAGGGGCGTCGAATTAGCGTTATTAAGGCTACTAGCAATTGAAGGTATACATCACATGTCAGAGTTAGTGAATTATTAACGTTAACAAATCTTGAAATTAGCTACGGGATACATTTATAACGTGACAAACAGGCAACGTTTTTTGGGAGCGTACTTAAATAGTGTTACCAACAATGATGCACTATTTTGGGTCAACATATGATAAACTCTAATAGCAATGGCCATTTTACAACTATAGGACATCGTGTATCAATACTAAATAATAATATCAGTGCACACAAATTGTATGTGTACAACTAGGCATATCACATGCATATTGCATGTATTATTAGTAAGAATCGAACAAAACCACATACAATATGAATTCCACACGTCATTTTTAGAAGGCAAGATTAGGACAAAAAATTGACGAATCCAACAGACGACGTTAGTTGCACTAGCAATTGTTTTGGCGAACCCTACTTCGGCTACAGTCGTTGGTCAAGCAGCTCCACATGTTTGAGTGGCAGCCCTATGCCTCTAAGACGAAGGAGCGTGATTATGAACACCGCGGCCCTATGGATGACTCTATTCTGATGGCACACGATATCTTTGGTTTTTTGGGTGTTACGTTGGGCGAGTTTCTCCGCACTTGTGGCAGACGCTCGTTCGAGCGACGGCGACCTGAGAGCCCTCCTAACTCATTCCTTATTTATTTTTACCGTCAACGTTTATCTGTGGCTTTACAACGAGTGCAAGCTTCTATCGTCTTTCGATTGGCTATTTCGGTTATGGATCGTCAACATGTTTTATAACTCCCTCAACGTGCTCCCTCGGGCTTAGGGGACTTACGAGATTGCTTTTTGTAGATATTTAATTTTGTCGAGGTTGGGGTTGTAGAGTTAGTTTGTGTGCATTGTTGTGGCTTTTATTTCAAATTTGAGTGCCTTCGTTTTATGTGCCACTTTCATGTGTTCACGTTGCTTTTCTTTGTTTTTGATGCGTTGCTTGTAATTTTTCGGTTTTGGCCATGCCACCCCTTTTGTATCCTTAGACTCGGATGGTTTACCATCGCGCTTTTTAATTCATTTTGCTTTTTTTAACCATAAGGGAGTGACATAACATTACATGTTGTCCTCTTGTCCAAAAAAAGGTACATAGTTGAGCGCGAAGTGTCCCATAAACTGCCGCCACGTTCTCCATCCTCACGGCCCTCATGTGGATCTTATGTTTTGCACGAGTGTAAAAAACATTGGGTGACGTAGTTCTCACCGAACCTTACGAGATCCCATGTTTCTTTTCCTGCAACATTTAATGCAAGCAACGCAGCCCGAGATGCAACTACCTCTCTTTGAGGCTCGGAATACAACGGCCTACCGTCACTTTTCGGTATGGAGCGGCCTATAAGGAACGAGATTATGTGCGCCGTGTACCGACTAACGACAACAAACCATTCGAAGATTTTGGGGACCTCGGAGTAGTCTTTGGACAATTTTTTACGCGATTGCACTCGTCGATCTTTTGAAGGACTAGGCAACCATTCCTTGCCTCCGTCGCCCTTTAGCATGCCCAACCTTAACAGGGTTCAACAATTTACATTTCAATCATGCTTTGTACCTAAATGTTTTTACCATCGAGTATTTTTTAAAACAAAAAATGATCCTTTAACATCAACAATTGCCAACCAAAAAAAGTTAAGTAATTGAGCACATTAGGTGCGGTGGACCTTTAAATTGTTTAAATGCTTTATGGGTAAAAAAAAAAGTAATTTGGTGTATCGGCAAATAAAAAATCTCGTGAATAATTATTGTGAAGATTTTTATGAAAGGAAAATTAGACCTTTTGCCAACATAGTCATCCTCCGAAACATGATGAATGCCGAAGTGAAATTGGGTTGTGTTCCTTGAGATACCCATATTATACGCATACCGTATGCGTAAAACACGTGTTCTGTATTGTGCGAACAAAAGTCCCATATGGTACGAAAATATTTTTCCCCGCATTTGAAATTTATTCGAGTAGTGGACTATTTGTCAAAGCCAAAACCACCAGTCATTTGCGATATTCGGCAATAGGTTCAAACATTTATAGGTTAAATAAAAAAAAATCGAAAAACAAAAAGGGGAAAAAAATTAAGTAAACATACTACAATACTATGTTGTAATGTCTGTCTTTGCCCGTAAAAATAAGCCAAATGCCGAAAAAAGGAAAGAGAAATGAAAATTATTGCATGCCAAAAATTTAACTGCTTATCACATAAAATACCAAATATAAAAAGAAACGAGAATTAAAAAAAAAACAGATAAACAAGGCTGTAGATTCATTTACACTTGAAATTTATACCAGGTTGCAGGTTTACATTTGTTCTTCGCGGAATTCCTCCCATTTAATTAAAATTAAATCCCAAAAAAGAATCCGTAAAAAAATTCAGCGGGCTCGGTTGGCACCGAAGCAAGCCCTAGAAAAACAGCCGCGTACTCCGTACCCCGTACCTCCCCGCCACCCCCGTACGTACTACCGCGTGTTAGGCATTCGCGCCGAATGCCGAATATTTGGAATGTTCCCCAATATTCCACATTTAATCTGGCAATTGCCGAATAGCCGTGGCTAAGCTTTAAAGTTTGAACGGCTACGATTTTAGTCAGAAACACTAAATTATTTTTTATTTTCTTAACTCTACACTAACGCTACTCTTTAAACAGTGAAAACCGGCCACGTCATTCTAACTGAATTAGGAAAAACACCATTAATACAAACCCCATACTACAAATTTCTTTACTCTAATAAGTAATAACGAGTCAGGGTATTGTATAGTTATGGAAATGCCAATTCAGTCATACAATACGATTCACTTATACAATACGATTTCAGTTTCAATGACATTCAAAATTCCAAAACACATTGTTTTGTTTAACAAAACCGAGGACCAGAACTGAGATCTCCGTGAAGACATCTCCGTTAAGATGCAAAAAAGTCCAAAATTAAAGTTGAAACCTGGGGCTTTATGCGATTCATTAGCCCTAAAACTCTTAAATGCCCTGTAAAAGAGTGGAATGTCAAGGTAATTGCTCATAAACACATCTTCCTAATTTATATTACTATTTATCATAAACTTGTGCACACAACCAAAAAAACACAAACAAGCGGAACGCAAACAAAACTAAACAGCAGAGAAGCCAATCAACCCTTCACAAATCCTAAACTACACCCGCTCATCGTTATTAGTGATAGTAACACTAATTCGGTTACAACTTTTTCTGGCCAAAAATCACAAAATAGAGTTGACAACATTATTTAAGGTCGTGGACTACAATCTGCCACGTCTCCTTGCACTAAAATAGTATTATTAATTATAATTTCGTATTAACACTACAAAACTTTAGCGCTAATAACGATGAATGGTGTACCGCAATTTGAAACCTTTAACCAAACCGTGGCCCTGCAAAAAGGAGCCCACTTCAAAAATAACCCATGCATACGTGACGACATCTATCACCAACACCAGCCATAGTCAACATGGTGGGACTTGACCTTTCTAAAAAATGGTGAAGTGTTTATATCTCTAGATCTATTATTTGATGGAAATGTACTGTATACTCACACTGCCACTCCTAACTGACACTTAATACAATATAGGAAAAATGGAGGAAAAAAAAACCCTTTTTCTGGAGGAACTCCAAGTCCAGATCTGCACTTAGATGTCGATGCCTTTGTAAGGCTTTCACGGCTATATTCCCATGTGGACAAAATTATGACCATGTAAAATTTGCATTTTTCGTATTTTTCACGAAGTTCGTAGATTACAATACCTACGAGTTATTTGAAATGCAAGCTAAGCAGAATAGAATGAAACATCATCATTATCATGGTTTTCTGCCCATCAGAAAGGAAATTCTCTCCTCGGAAAGGTTACGTTAAGAAAAATAAATAAAAATATAAGAGGCTACGTTATGAGAGAGAAAACATAAAAAGTGAGAGCCTTGCAAGAATTCCACAAAAAGGTGACGAATAATTGCCATAATTGCCATAATTGTCACTTTGCCGGCACCTTTTAGAACAAGTCACCAAAACCTTTCTGGATGACCCTAATCTACTATTTACTTTGCTTTTATTACTCTATCATTTACTAACCTGTTATGATCTATTAACCTGTTTATTGGGCGGGTTTCAGCTCTGCACCGATAACTGGAGAGCCAATCCATTATCAGAATGTGCTTATGATGTCCAGCTATCTACACAATCTCAACCTTAACTATTTAAACCCCACTAGTTGAGCGCCACTATATAAGCTCCATGAGCTCCTAATGTTAGGCACATGAGTTATTACTTTATTTAAACTACTACTATTTCAACTCACACTCTACGAATAGGTGAATAGCATGGCGGTAACCTCATGTATCCATTAACAATTTGCCAATATCGCGAACCGATGTATTGCAAATAGTGGACTATTATATTTATTATTGTAAGCAAGCTAACTTACGAATGGAACTAAATTATGTCAATCGAATATACACATATAAAGGTTGTTATTAGTAGCCCTGCATATTGACAGCGGGGTAGAAATGGCTATACCATACGTCCACAACATAAGAAAAAACGTCAAAATAGGTTTAAACCTCTCCTTGGGATCTCCGCGGGACCTTCCTCCACCATTGGTGTGTCCTCCGAACAGTCATCTTTCGATTCAGTTGAGACCGGCACTCCGGGCTGCGACAAGGACCATACAAATTTTACAACACTCGCGAAAAACAAAAAATAGAAAAATGGCAATTTTATGGAGAGACTAAGACTGGCCGAGAGATAGATGCTTATACATTGAATAAGAAAGTTATACATCGAATAAATTTAGGTGCTTAAGCCGAACGTGCTGACAGCGAGACCAACAGTTTTCAACTCGTGTGACAATGGCATGAGAGCAGTGATGATTTTATGGGTGAAGCCGTGGAAAAGGTCTAATTCGAACGCTCGTTTGAGTGTCTGGTTTAGGCCTTGATTTCTCGTTTTTCCCATGTGTGTGTACAAATTACAGAAAACACTCTTCTTCATATTGAGCTTGCATGAATGATAGAGGCTTGCAAATCTTCTACATACGCATCCTTCACCCTTTTCCCGATTTGTTGCCAAAGGATAAAAGGATTGCTAATTACATCCATCATTCATTATCATTATATGAATATTCACAGATAATCAAGTTAAACAATAGTGCAAGACTTGCAGATAGAGAAGGAAAGGAGACGATGGTAGAAGATTGTTTCAGACATGTGAGTTCAATCGGTGAAAACGATGTGAAAGTGCTTCTCGAATGAAGAGCAAATGTTTTGGCGGTGAATTTCTCAATAGTTTTATGGGAGGCATTTAAACACATCACTGATGACCTACACCACCCCCTATCCACCAGCTTGTGAACTTACCAGTTTTGTCTTATTATCCGGTGTAAGCTCCTCAGCCACACCCGTAGGCCGAGAAACTCTTGCCCGTCTTTCCTTCCTCCGTCTTCCACCGGATACAGGTCCATTTAAAATTCTCACAGGATGCTCCATTGGTCCTTGACTTTGAGGGGTTTTCTCTCTGGCAGCCATGTCTTCGTAATTCTGACATTTGAAAGGTCTTAACCAGCAAATCAGGTCCAAGACGAACCCTCTCAAAAACTTACCAAAATACTATTTAAGAGGTCTAGGACAAAGTTAAATCTTCCTTCAGGTAGGACCTGAGAAGCATTAAAATTAAAAAAGTCATGGACAGAGAAGGACAAACTTCCCTACTCCATCACCTCGTCTATTCTTTTGGCTCTGCCTTGAATATATTTCAATAATCCAGGCAATTCTGCATTGCCAAAGTTTTACATTCCCTAAAATCTTGCGAGGTGCTCAACTGCTAGATTTCCAAAACAGAGTGAAATGTAGTTGTGAATAGAATAAGGTGTCGTACACAATTATACATGACAAACATGTTTCGATTTGAACCAAACTAAACCGTTGGATTACACACAACCGAACCACTAAACCGTAAAACCGTTCATAACCAGTCCCCCACCCCGCTGTGAGCTGCCCTCCCCTAACCAAATGGTTTCTGAAAATGCTCGAACAGAACCAAACCGTTTTAAACAGGGTTTAAATTTCACAAACCAAACCGTCAAAATCGGTTTGGTTCGATTTGGTTGGATTTCGACCCAAGGTCCATACTTTATGCAGACATGCACTTAAAAAAACTGTGATATTACTGAGAGATTGTAATCCTTGAAGCACAAAAAACATAGTGTCAAAATTTACTTTGGCATACTGCATACACTAAAAATAGGCAAAATCCACCCATAAGCAACAGGATTTTCTTCCAAAAAGTAAAAACCATTCCAGGGATGTTCAAAGTCACCTTCTTTATTTCCGCTGGAAGAGCTTTCCACTGCTCTGAGAGCCAAATTCCACATTCGTCAATTGTCGCATCCGGGTTCATTTCCTTTAATCTGTCACGCCATTCGCTAAAAAAGTAGTCGTATGGCAATCGTTGTTCCGTTTTTTCAAGATCTCCTGGCGACAGATCTACCATTTTCTGTTGCTTCAAGAAATCGGCGATTGCTTTAGGATCCAAAATGGAGTGAGGACGAGGATTGGCTCCTTTGGGAGGGTGGTATAAGATACCCTTGAGAGTTTCAGCTCCCACTTGGACTGTTACAAAATATCCCAAATCGAACTTTGCATGTATAGTGCCTGTGACTGCTTGCCCAAGCATTTGCTGAGGATCTTCAAAAGCTGTAGAATACCAAACAATGTTCCATGCATCAGAATACTTCTTTGAGAATTTTCAACAGCAAAAATCACATAGTCTCCAACGATATCGAAAGCAGTTGTCTCTCAAAAGGCATTCTCATTGGTATTTATGCCTTCACTGGGTGGATAAATTCAAATAACATTTTAAGCCCTGGGTTTTAAATCTGAAGATGGGAAGTCCAGTGGACTCGCTGACTCAAAAATGAGGCCTCAAAATCCCAACTTATCCATATTTCAACCAAAGCTTGAAGACTTCTCGCCTTCCCTCACTGTGATGTCCAATCAGACGACACTTAATAGGCCATACACATTTCCCACGACCCTCAATGAAGTTTCGATGCAAGACAGCAAGTTATACACAATGCGGTTAAACAAAAGTTGCCAGAAATTAATGCATCTTGGAAAGCATTTGGGTAAGCCAACGACATCCTATAGCTCCCACATTTGCCCACCCTTCTGTACTAACTCATATTCTCCACAGATATTGTGTTAGCATGCTTAAGAACTTCAGATAGCAAATCAGAAACTTCCTTTAATCCCTTTACTGGAAAAACTTCATGGCATCTTCTTCCATTCCCTATGCAAACAGAACGCAGTTAATAAAATAAGGAACATAGATAAAGATGAAATGAAGGAACATGATAAAGAGAAGACTGGATACAAGCATTGGAGCCAGATAAACGTCATAATGACGTACATAGACTCAGAGCTATACCTTCCGTCTCTGGCTCCTCAACAGATCTCTTTCTTCTTCCCATTTTCTTGGGAGTCCCCTCAGACGTTAGCTGCATATCGATTCCAAACAGCTCTGGTTGAATTCGAGCTACTCGTGGTTCACGGGGAAATGAAGTAGAGACCACAGCTATAGATAAAAAAAGAACAAAATAAACAACAAGACAAAGGAATTGCCACCCACACGTCAAAAAAAGGTCGTTACAATTTCAGCATACCATCCTGGAGGAAGGGATTCCTGCTGTAAAGAGCACAATGGGATAATAACATTCAGAAATTTTCAACGAATCGGGGCATCGTTCAAAGAAAACAGAGCATGCCCCTATTTTTGTCAATCAAAAGTGTCTGTACCAAGGAACAAAAATGTGAGCTACTTGTTTGCTACAAGTGAAAAGGTCATGCCTTAGTAGTTTACATTCTACCAACAAGAGATAGCAGTTAACTTCGCAAATGATCAATTTCGGAAGTTACTACAGAAATATTGCACAACTTTCTGACTTCCGAAAACCTAGACATAGCCGTTATCATATCTTTGCTGTTAAATGCTGTTGTCATCACTGGTCAGCTGCATTTCTCTTCGTTAATACAACCTCTCCAAAATCCATCATACACATATAACATGCTATAATAAAAAAAAGCTATAACTGGGTAACAAATCGGAGCATATGCTGTGCTGCTATTTCAGCTCCAACTGGGACGTATGAATGAAAGTACAGCGGTACATGGCTTATAACGAATGTATTGGCTATTCAACAATTAGCAATGGTATAAAGTCTTCCCTCAACATTTAAAGCATGGCTTATAACAAATGTATTGGCTATTCAACAATTAGCATTGGTATAAAGTCTTCCCTCAACATTTAAAGCCTCTTCTCAAATGCTTGCTTTCATACAAACATTATCCAAGCTCTACACAATGCTTTTGCACTTCCAAGCTTCCGACTCAAACCATATGAAACGACACAAGCAAAAAAAAAAAATGAGTTGTAAAAAAAAACGCTTCCAGCATCACCAGATGCTATGCCTATCACATTTGTGGGATGCAGACGCACCATAAGCCCTTCCCCATGAGATGCAGCAGTGGCGGGACAGCTGGCAGGAGCTCACACGAGGGAGGAATTAGTGGTCCACGTGCGTTAAAGAAGTAGAGCTGCTCATAGTGATGCAGCAAACCCGTGTAGTATTTTCGCAGAATGAAGGAAGCACTTGTGATTGTAGGAGGCAGTCTAAATGCCTTTGCCACATCTTTCCAGCTCTTCCGCGTAGTTACCTGCACCCCACCTAATCAATGAGTAAATGCTAAAAACAAGCAATACGTGGAACAAATATTACGATGCGTTTACCTAATACTTATGCAAAAAAATGGGGAAGATAGACTTCTATCTCCTTGATTTTGTTGCCCGAAGCATAACATGCCAGAGAATGAAAGGCAAATGGAATTACTTGTGCCAGACCTCCCTTCCGGGTCACTTCCCGGTAGAGTAGGTGCAAGTCAAGCTCTTTTCCACCCATCAATGGGATCCTGCAAAATCAGCACTGTCTCCCTTCAATAAAACACTGAACAGAACCATTCAAAACTCGGCCCCCCAGACCAAGCATGCAATGACATGAGGCAAGAACAGAGGTTAAGCCAAAGCTACACTGCCCATAGAATCATTAGTATTAAAGCAAAATTAGTTATATAAATTACTAACTTAGGGCAAAGAGACATGACGATCTAAGAACACTCATTAATAGTATTGTTAACACTATTTTTGATTTTCAGCCAAAAAAAGTTGTGACCGAATTAGAGTTATTAACACTAATAACAATGTGCAGGGTAGTCATCTCACAATATGGTATTTGCCAATGGGGCTGCTGATGCATAGAATTGGACTTGTACATTCAATACAGGCCAATAAGTCATTGTTTTGGCAAGTGTGTACTGGAAATAGTGCTGAACCGAGATGGGAGGTAGTAAGATAAGAGGTAGACTCACTTGAGGGTGTTCCCAAGGTACGAATGAAGATGAGAGAGTGTGGTGAGAAAAAGGTGCTGGTCATTTGAAACCTCTGCATGACTCGCCATCGGTGTAGGATACAAAGAGCCTTCTGGCTGCAGAAACCCCATATCAAACAGTATTTAGTTTGGTAAGACCTCCCATATTGGACTGAATAGACAAAAAGCAAGTTATATGTTTTAAGCAACCATAATACACAACAGAGATACAAAGGGAGGTTCAACAGTTATTTGGCTTTTCATCCATGATTTGAATTTTACATTCTAATCAGGCATCTCCTCGTGGACCATAGTAGGAATCCTCATGTATTAAATTTGAGTCTACCAATGTGGATAAGAAGCCACTCGTACGGAGACATGAATCTATTCAACATTCACCATCTCCTAGAGCCTGAAATTCTTTGAGCCTTGATACAGAAAGCTTTGAGCACTGGTGCACTTCATTGTATATTTTGACTATGTAAATCCTGGTATGCTACCAGTTCATTTAAAACACTCTCTCCTGTCATTTTTTCCAGTACACTTAGTATCTGCCACTTATATTTAAAAAAATGACGACCAAATTAATTTGACAGCCTATACACATCTCATCAAATACCCTACTGTATATATATCCAAATTCTTCAAAAAGTCTGTGTATGATGTACAGACACGGCCTTGTCATCCGCTGACAATTTCTTATGAACATAAGTGCTCCTTGCTCATAGAGCCTCTAGTTGAATCAAACATCATGGCTTATCTTCTCTGCTCTCGAATGCGAAGGGAAGCATCCAAATGTGAGACAGAAAGCTAGAAATAATAAAATAGGCTGCTTCATTTTATTCCGAAGTACTGATGAGTTAATCATGTTACAAAAATAGCCTGAGACTTACAATAATTCAATAAAAACAGTTTCACAAATACTGTGCACATTCAGCATGAACAAAATGATGAGAGATGCCACATGAAGAACAGCAAAGAGGCAAACGCCAGAACATGCCAGCTCAACACCACACCAACAGTTGTGGGGAATTACACAAAACATGATTACTGGCATTAGTTTGAAGTAATCGTACAGAAAACTGTACAGATCGTACCTTTTTCTGTACAATCATTGTGATTACTGGCCAGTACACCAGTAATTGCCTATGTGTAATTACCCTATAAGAGTAGGACAGCAATGCTCACCAAATCCACAGAGATCCATTGCTGATTAGCTGTTCCCTTCCAAGGAGCTGCAAAAATCTCAGCTCCAACAACTGATCCAGTCTTCATATCCAGACAAATGGACATATCCTGAAATGCTGTTATTCTTTTGGCACTGTTCTGTGAATCTCCAATATCGGTCATATCCCAAACTTGTTGTGGAGTAGGCGCCTTCGGAACATAAGTTTCCAAACGAACCTGCAGAAACACCAAAACCTCAATCTGCTCATTTGAAGATGCAAAACAAAGAATACAAGTTCGAATTAAACATCATCCTGAATTAGATGCTTTTGTCAACAAAGTTGGCACTAAAGAGCAGAAATTGTCAATCTTCACTTCCCAGGCTCAAAACCTTGCTTCACCTTATGTCCAGATTGTTTCCAACTCAGTGCCCGATTGCTCGCCTGGTGCACTAAAACAAAGCCTTTGCCTCCACCTAAATCTTCGCATCGCCAAACTTGAAACAAGTTTGTATCGGAGCTCTGTTGAAGGCTGACTCCAAGAGCATTATGCACCGAAAGGGCAAGAGTTGCATTTGAAAATGGTTTCAATCGAATAAACTTCTCGGTTGCCATTTTCAGACACCAAAAACTGGACCCCGTCCCATAACACACATGCAAGAATCCAGTCAGCCATTACATTGTGTTTAGCAAGTTTAGAAGTTGGGCCCAATCTCATAACACAGGCAAGAATTGAGTCATTTTTTAATTCACAGAAAGTGATTCAAGAAGCAATTCGAACATCTTTTGGCGAGTAGCTGTCACAGAAAACAGCACAGCACTAAACTCAAGCTTTTGAAATAAAGCTGCCACTTTCAGACCACCTTTTTATAATCCATTTGTGAAAAAATTCTCATGACAATCACCAGAATCCTATAAACAGCTTGCTGCCCTAGCAATGCCAGTGACCTCCTACAATCTTTTCATTGGGAGAGAAAGGACAAGCAAAAAGGTCCCAAAATTTTGAGCAAGAACAAAATCAAAAACAAAAAAAGAGAAGAAAAAACTGATATCTGCCATATCCAGGGAGACAAGTTTTCATTCACAGAAATTTTTAGTCATTAAAAGTGCCCATTTCTGGCAGCTTACAACCTATAATAGCCAGGTTTCCACCTTAAGATAGTACACTGCCCATCACTATTAGTGTAAATGAATCAAATGTAGAATAAGAATGTATAATTCCAATTTAGTGGACAGAAACGTGGCGGTTTGAAGTCCACTTCCTTGAATAGTATTATTCAAACTAGTTCCTAATTTTCACTAAAAAAAACCGCAAACCAAATGAGTGTTCTTAAATACTAATAGCGATAGGCAGTGTAGTCTTGCATATTCGGATACCATAATTATATGTTAATAATCGAATATCATAATATCATAAGATATTATAAGTAAAACAACCAGAGAGAAGAAAGATGCCTGCCATTGTAAAGTTCATAACACATCAAAAATATCCGAGACATAATGAATTAATTGGAATTGCTGTTTGGAATTACAATAAAAACACACACAGAACAATTCACAACCGAAAAACAATATAATTTCCAGGTTAAAACACAGAACCCAGGAATCGAGTTAATGGTGATAGCTGCATTGCGCTCCATATTGAAAACTAGTCGTGACAGAAAAAACGATTTTTTTTTTTACATCAAATGTGCAGCTAAGTTGCAGATTAAATCGGGTTAGAGATTCACATGCGCTTGAAAGTACTTTGCTTTTAGAGAAACAAAACTGCCGGAGGTAAGTTTCTGAGAAAATCAGAGAATCAGCGTTTTGCCGAAAAGAGTACTACACCGCCCATCATTATTAGAGTAAAACATTCATCGGGCAGTCAAAGGGGTCTAACTCTGTCGTCGACCATTGGATATTTATTTTGCGGCAAATAATTGAAAGGTGGCGTTCTTACCATTCTTTGGTGATGCAAAGATTAATATCGGCAAACTGTGTGATGAGAAAAAGTATTTTGACTGCCCGAAAAATGTTATAACACTAGCATTGATAGAAGGTGTAGAGTAACAAAACATTTTTATGTCTCATTAAAGCTGGCATGTATAATCTATAGATTTCTAGACAGCTTTCTATTCCAAAAACAGCATTGCCGTTCTGATATAAAAAATCAAACTACAAAAACAAAAGAAAAAAGAAAACTAGTACAAAGAGCACTGATAATTTAATTCCAGACAAAAAAAAAACCTAATAAAGAATTTCAACTTCATTCAACCAGATACAGTAAGAAAAACATGTAAACTCTTGAAAGCTCTGGAAAGCTTTCACTTTGTCCTTAACTACAATGCCCTGGAAAAGGACGAGGAAAATATTGACATGAGAAACTGCTAAGAGGGTTGCAGTTATGAATGATTCAAAAGCATAATGAACTTTTGGTGAAAAATATATTTTAAACAACATAATAACTCATTACTCCCTCCTTCCCTCCCTCCCTCTCTCCTTACCTATTATTCTGAGTGCAGTATCAGAGCAGAATTGATATAAGAAGACCGAAGAAACTACCATGTCGCCAATTAAAATGCCATTAACCTAGATTTGCAAAACTTGAACTCGAGATGAGGCCTAAAAATACATTTATTTCTTTTTACTTTCACACGTTGCTTTAAAAGTTGAGGAGATGGTGGTGATAGAATAATGAAACAGAGCCAACATTTTGAGATAGCAAGCATTGGTGGCGTTAAAACAAATGGGGTATTGAACAATATACAATGTTAAATTAGGACATACATGGAAAACAGCTTAATAACCTTGATAATACAAGTACCTCACCAAGTAAAAGTGTAGAATTCCTGAACTCTGCTTCCAAAACCTTTAATCCGACAGTGTTACAAAAATTCTGTTGGTTGGTTGCTTACTTAAGCCTGCCAGCTGGCATGTCCAGCTGGCAGGATAGATTCGAAAACTGCTATTCCTTTGACTTTGACTTTGACTCTGACACTTTCCTATTTTCCTATACTTCTACAAGAGCATCATTTTGGAAACTGGTGCGACATGCCATAAGAGTAGAAAGTGTCCTGATAGTGGGACAAAGGAGTTTTGGCCTAGAAAGGAATGCCAATTAGGTTACGATAAAACTGTAAATTCATGGGATCAAGGAAGAATACAAAAATAGAGACCGACATGTGAATCAGCTGCTTTAGAGAGGTAAGTGTGGACGAAAGTAAATCTTGGAAGGCAGAGGACGTCCAAGACTCTCGGGGTTACAGTACTGTAGTCACAGGTCTTGCCATCCTGCGCCAAAAGTTGTATAATTGCTGACACAAATAAACATTTTCTGCCAATTGGTTTTGGTCCTTTGGATAAGATTGAAATTTGAAAAAGGAGAGATTGAAATTTGAAAAAGGAGAGATTGAAATTATCCGCAAACCAAAATAATGCAAACGGACGGTTAGGATCTCTTCCACAAAAAAAGGAGGTGAGTACGGCTCAATGTCCGGCAGGCCTTGGCAGTCTGTTGATTCGGTTTGCTTGTCGGAGAAAAGTTAGGGGGTGTCAGAGACGAGCAAAGTCAGCAAACAGGTGAAGTACAGCAGGCAAGGAATCCGTCGTCAATCGTACCCGTTCAGAAATCATGCGCAGGATTTGTCTAATCGTTCAATTCAAAATAAAAATGTTTTTGGCTTGGGGCATCCAAATCATAGGCTTGCCACTCCTGCGCGTTTTTCTTCGTTAAACAAAAGGGAGAATCTCTTTGCAAACATGTTTGAACCTGTTTCGCTGTCGAGATAAACGTTAGGGACTTGTCTAGTAACGGCATACTTCCATGCTACTTTGCTTTTTAGCTAAGACTTTCTTTAATGTTTTTCAGAATTCCGAGTCGGCAACGAAATAGTTAGGGTACTTTCGCATGTGCTAAAGTTACAGTTATTTTCTGTCGTTTTCCTCCATAACTTAGAAAAAAACGAGAAAATCCGCAGCCTTACCAAAAAATTGAAATTACCACAGTACAAATTGCGTTACCTTGAAACTTTATTCGTACGTTAGTTTGTCGTCTAGAAAGATGCAATTTGTCGTCTAGCGCATTTCGACCCACTTCCGCGTCCTTTCAGCACATGTTCAAACTTTACATCAAATCACCTCAAATAAAGTCCAATAAGGTGAGGGAATAGGCAGACGCTGTCACACGTGTCAAAGTTTTTTACAATTTTTGTGCGCGGAGTACCCAAAAAAAAACACACTGCACGTTTCCAGCCTGTGGGTACTTTTTTCCGTGTGCTAATATCCGTACAGGGGTTGTCTCTCTCAAACACATGTGTTTTCACACATACGGCGTAGGAAAAACATTGGGCACCTGTTGGCAAGTGGGAAAACAAAAAACGAAACCGCGTTTTTGTGAGACAGCGGAAGGTAATTTAGGGTTTCGACACGTCGACAACGTGGCGTACGGACATTACGAAGTCACATAAATTGTACAGCGTTCGGAGAGACGCCTCAAATTAAAGTCGAGTGGAAGTTTCACCTCGTTTTGTGTACCACTTCATCTATCACATTGTTTCGTACATGTCCACGTAAGTCATTTTTTTAATTTATAAGTTATTTGCGTTTACATCAGAATGCTCTGAAAGTTGTACGGAGAATCTTCGCTAAAAAACAAAGTAACAAAACTAAGTTTCGGTTACATGCGGAATTACCCATACTTTAAAATGTGACAAACGTAGACGTGGGTGTAATTTGTGACGGTTGTAACGACTACAAAACCAGCGACAATCATAGATGTCCTATTCGTACGGATTTGGACTTTTTTACAAAAACTACGTAGAATTCGCTTGTTTCGTATAATTCGTAAATTTCGTACGTCTCACGCTTTACGGAAATTTGTACGGAAATTATAAAAAAAAGACGTTGAGTCATTTGCGCTCGCGCATTTTTTATCTGTCATCCACTTTGTCTTCAAAAAGAAGTCGTCGTTGGAGACGCCATAAATTCCGCCGGTCACCGCTTGTTCGATACACTTTTCACTTTTACTTCATTTGCGCGCGCGTATTTTTATCTGAGCGGCGAGCCGCGGAATATATGGCGTCTCGCACACGTATTTTTTTTTTAACGGCGAGCGGCGGAATTTATGGCGTCTCGCACGCATATTTTTATCTGAGCGGCCAGCCGCGGAATTTATGGCGTCTCGCACGCGTATTTTTATTTTCATTTTTTATATGTCCTCCACTCCATCTTCAAAAAGAAGCAGTCGTTGGAGACGCCATAAATTCCGTCGGTCACCGCTTGTTCGTTACACTTTTCACTTTTACTTCATTTGCGCGCGCGTATTTTTATCTGAGCGGCGAGCCGCGGAATATATGGCATCTCGCACGCATATTTTTATTTGAACGGCGAGCGGCGGAATTTATGGCGTCTCGCACGCGTATTTTTATCTGAGCTGCCAGCCGCGGAATTTATGGAGTCTCGCACGCGTATTTTTATATGAGCGGCGAGACGCGGAATTTATGGCGTCGCGCACCCGTATTTTTATCTGAGCGGCGAGAGGGGGAATTTATGGCGTCTCCAACGGCGGCTTCCTTGAGTCGTTTTGCTTCATTTTCGCGCACGTATTTTCATCTGTCCTCCACTCCGTCTTCAAAAGGAAGTCGTCGTTGGAGACGCCGTAAATTCGGGTGCTCGCCGCTAGTTTGTTACACTTATCAGATTTTGAGGGCATTGAATATTTAAATTTTTGAAATTTGAAAGTTAAAGAAATAGTACAAAGTTTACGACGGATTTTATAAAGTATGAAATTGTTATATGCGCACTATACGTAGTATTCGTTAGTTTACTCCGTGCGTTTTATGTGCACAGGACATCTATGGCGACAATTGATGACGTTCTACATGTTTAGGGTTTGTGACATTATGACGTCATGCTCACTTGTGATAGCGTCGACGTCACTATTCCAAAACTTTCCGCCACATTTTTTCGATTTTGTTTTTTCATCTATTCTCACTCTATTTGCCATCAAAATATGCCTAAAGATAGTGAAATGTATTTTTTTGTAAAGAACTTTCATTTGGTACCATATTTGTCATGTTTCATTCTAATAATTAAGATAGTGAGAGAGAGAGAGAAAGAGAGAGGGAAGGAGGGAAAGAGGGAGAGAGGGAAGGAGAGAGAGAGAGAGATAGGGAGAGATGAAGGTAGAGGTGTAGAAATTAATGGTTTTTAGAATTTTCTAGGTCTGAATAGAAATAAAGAAGCCGAGGCAGTCTACCTCTAACTTCTCTCTCCAACTCTCAAACTTGTCGCAGTCACTGAGAAATTGGAGAGGAAGCTAGAGCCATGGCTACCTAGGCTATCCTGAGGTTTACGGGAAATTTATATTGGTTAGGGTTTATTTATTTAAAAGGTATGTGCCGGCGGCAGGAATTGATCCTTGTACCTACCGGCCGGCAGACAGGAAATAGCCGGTAGCCTTAGCCGTTAAGTCTAGGAGTCATGATACGTAGTATATAGTTTGATAGTTATTTAAATATATATACGTACGATTACGCTTGTAGTTCGAAGGTAAACGACATTTCCCGTTACGTTGTTTGATTTTCGTACGAAAAAGGTACTTTTGAACTTTAATACCGTCGCACTTTGGTGGTTATATTAGAGTCACTTTACTTTAATAAGGTGTCTTAACTCTAATAAAGTTGCGATCTGTTGAGTAAATTACAGAAGGCACACGTATTAAAGTAAAAATTGATCCTAATTTTGTCGCAATTTACAATAATCTTGATGAATCGACGTAACGCGATATATTATTGGATGACCACAATTACACGTGGCTAATGAAGTAACCACAAAAATCTCACGGTTGCAAAACAACGATAATACAACACCGTCTGTCCTTTTGGTCTCTCTTGTTATCAAATTCTGTGCATTTAATAAACTGCATCGTTTTTCATGGCTCATTCGTTGAATTTTTTTGCATGGCTCATTCGTAACAAAATTATGCTGCAACTTTTAAAGATTCCCGCTTTTTTTTTTTTTTTTTTTTTAAAAGATGAGACTCAAATTTTTAAACCAAATATTAAAATCTAAATTCTGAGCCCACCCTCCTTTCATAATGGAGTGCCTCGTTTTTTTAACCTCTCATTTTTTAAATTTTCCCATGTATATTCCACTCGTGGAAGAAGCTTCAACCGGAGATGACAACACGACGGACGGAGATGTGGGAACTCAACATACAGCTGTCAACCCCAACCCCAGGTGTCTCCGGGAAAAAACAACATGCTACAACCTAAAGGGACGAATAATCACCTGGATAATCGTTACACACGGGAGAACGGATATAAAAACCTCATTCCCAAAACTATCAAGAAGTATCCCGAACATTTTTCAGAAAGCTATTCCTGTAATAAGTTTTCCTAAAACACTCCTCCCTTTTACCTCATCAACCCATGAAAAAAAAAAAAAAAAAAAAAAAAGCAAAATAAATGAAATGTTGTTTTCTTTTTTGATCCATTCCCTTTTTTTTTTAAATTCTAAATTTTGAATTCTTTGATATTCTAAGTAGAGTTTTTGAAAAATCAGTTTTAGTTCGAACAAGAGTTCGAACTAAACATGAGTTAGTGTGGTCACATTTGATGTCTAATCACCTTGCAAGAACTTTCGAATGTTTTTACCTGCCCTAATTTCTGGCCTTTCTTGTTCAAAATATTTCCTAATTATTATGCACTCAATAGTGTTGCAGTTCTTTTTATGGCTCCATTTGTGTTCTGTTATTTTAACTGGCTTTTTTATTTATTGTTTTTTGTTGTTATTTGACCAAGCAGGATGTGGAAGTACGCACATCGAAGGATACTGTTCTCAACTCATAACATTTATTTGTGAATCCTCTCTAGTGGCGTAGAAGCGGATCGTCTGAGTATAAGCTGAATGAATATAACCAATTGAAATTATTTTCCGGATCTGCTTGCTGGAGTTGTTTGTCTAGCCATATGCTAGTCTTGCCCCAAAAATTGTTGTTTGGTCTATGAGTATTATAGTTTGAAAACACTACTAGAAATTCGTATCAACAGTTGTGTAATGTGACTGTACAAAACTTAGCGATCCACTCACGTTCTTTTTTCATAACGGGAGGCACTCCTAAATGCATTAGATTTAGTAGATTTAACTGTTATATATCTTAACCTTAGCTATATCATAGCCTCTTGTACATTGTCTTTTATGAACATGATTAAAACATTTCTTACGTGATATTTGCCATTATGGGTTTGTCTGTATCATGAGGTACATGTGTATTTTGTGTTGAATATGGTGTATTTTACTATAGATTTTTTGTTTATATTTTACCTTCAAAACTCTGGTGTAACGCCTAACTTCATGGTTTGAGAAATACCCTTGATTTGGAAATGTTTATGTCTATTGATGAAATCACAGAGGTTCACAATTTGGTTTTTAGATGATCAATATAGTTGCAGCAAACTTTTTGCGCTGCTTCCGTAGAGGAAATAATCTGCCACTCTCCATTTTGCGGATGTAAATTTGTAAACACTTGATAGTGGCAAGTGATGATAGTTTTTTTTTTTAATTTAAAAGATGTTGATACTTTGTAAAAAGCTGAATTTTCATATGATTAAAAAAAAGTGGGAAATGATAATGAGAAATAGTACAGGATAGAGCAGTGGTAAACCTAAGAACACTTCAAACTAAATAACAAGTGAAAAAGGGATATTCAATGTCATTTGAGTAGAATATGCCTCTATACGGCTGGAATGCCTCCGTACAGCTTAGTGTAGTTTCGGTGTATAAAAGTAGGACTTAGTGAATTTGATTTTTAGGAACAAATGATATGAAAACTGTACACTCAGTTTTATGTAATTTCATTTCTACATATCTAACGGATTTGTGAGTGGAATTGATTGAAATTTTGTGTGTGTGTGTTCTTTTGTATGTTATCTATAGTGTGGCAAATTTTCAGGACGTTTAAAGCGTTTTACCGAAAGTTATAGTTTGTCAAAGTTTCTATTCAGCCATCGGTATTTGTGGAAGCTTCCTCTCTTGATTTGTTCTACGATGACTACTGCTGCATCTTTTTCATCTTCAGTACCAGCAGTTGTCTCAGAACAACAATTGCCAATCAAATTCTGATTTGAGAATTCATTTCATAAACAGGTCGGTTTACACAGCGTTACCACAGTTCTATTACAAAGAGATGGCCTCACAAAATGACAACTATGGAAAGAAACATCTGTAAAAAAACATTCATTCATGAGACACAAAAACCATGGCTTCTATCATTTTTCCATCATACGTTACCTTAAAAAAAAAGGATCCCAAACAGGAACCCCACATTGAGGAGATATGAAAAGCAAACACCTAATAAAAAAAATTAGTTTTCAACTCTGTATTTGAGGCTGAATCAAGAAAAGTGACAGTTTCTCGTCGCGGGTGGGTTTTCTAGCAATGACATTGCCTCAGAGTCGAAGGATTTTCCACGATGACAAGACGTCCTTATTGATTTTTAGTTAAATGTCGATATTACTTTATTGATGCTTTGCAGTTCAGCGACATTACATTCTCGACGTAGGTTGGTCTTCCGGTGAGAGACAGTGCCGAAGCCAGTTGTTTGGTCAACGATGACAATGAATCATCGCTGGTTTATAATCCAGCGACGAAGATGTCTCGTCGGTGGTCGGTCACCATCCATGAAAAAAAAAATTGTCATCATTCCATAGCAGTCGCAAACACGTACAAAACAAAATCATTTAATAAAAAACAAAAAAAACACATATATCATTAGAATAAAGTGTAATAACATCCTCATTGGAGTATCATGGCTTAAAAATATTTAACATAATAAATATTTCATTACAATCATTTATTATTTATGTCAAAAAAAACAATTATTGCTCCAAAATTTCACTATTTTACAAACTCGAAATTTGAATACATGCTCATAACTTCGGAAAACTTCTCTACCTTTCCACTTTCTCATGAATCTTCTTTCTATTTTCTCCTTTCTATTCCCTTTTAATACAAATGATTTCACTATCCTCTTTTAGGGCAAGAAAATTATAAAGTCCACTCTAATATGTTGTCGGTAACAAATCAAACATATATACAATAAGGACAATAGTTGTACTTAATACTGACTTCCGGTCCCTTCCTCAAAACTAATAACTTTTGTTCGTCGCCTACTTCTGTTCTTGTGTAACCGTACTTCGAATGCAGTACATGTTCCCATGCTTCCTTTAAAGTATTTTATGTCGCTTGATAAGAACAAAAGGACCTGAAAGAAAATGATTGTTAGAAAAAAAGAATAAAAAAGTTTTTTTCAAACTGATCTGTTGGCACTTAGGAATTCGTTGTCCTATGGTTGCTGAAGTAAAGACAACGGGAGCCCAATCGAGACAACAGAGACGCCTGGCGTCCAAAGTGTAGTGTAAATTATTGTTGTTGTCCTTCTCCCAAATATTATCTCATTTGTTCACCACAATTACCGCAACTTTTCCTTCCTCCGCAATTCTCTCGCCTAATCGAAAATCTTGCAAAACATTCAAATGGAAATTTTATTTTCCTTCAAAACTCCTATTTCCATTCACATGAGGTTTCACTCACTACATTTGAATTTTGAATTTGCGTTTCAAATTCTCGTTTGAATTCACGTTTTTCACATTAATTTGTGGAAAGATCCTGACCACCCTTGAGTGAAGACATAACCGAAGCGTCCAAAAAACATCCTCCTCCTATTAATTTTGTCGTTTTGCGAATTAAAATTAAACATTTTGGCACTATTCGAAATCACGCACGCTGCATCTTTTGGTCTCATTTGATTTGTACAATTAACATTTTTTTACATTGTCGTGGATGGTAATCGGGACAGATTTCGAAATGACCTAAATGAAACAAATGGCATATACCCGCATTATTATAAACTGTACACATGACGTATTTTTGAATTATCTGGTTGGCACAACAACATTATTATTGTGAATGGTACATGTGACAAACTTTAGAGTTTTGTAATCAATTCATAAACAACGAAAAAATGTTCACTGAAACATCGATAATCTAAGTTAGTATAAACTTTTTCATTTAAAAAAAAATAAAAAATCACAACGCACCTTGAAACCAACACTCAAGCCATCCTTTACGCATGTTCGGAAGTTGACTCCTGCATATATACTGAGATCGAAAAGAGGAAAATAAAATGAAGGTAAAGAAAAGTAAGAAAAATACAAAAAAGAGTTGAATACCGTTTCCGTTTCAAAAGAAAGACAACATTCTTCAGGCAAAACATAACAAACGATTTTGTATTTTCCTTCTAAACATTCACAAAATTTATCTCAAAACTAAAAAAAAAGTAAAAAAAGATAGAAGTTACCTTCAAATAAGCCTTCATAAAATAAAATAAAATATTAAAGATTAGTAAGGGCATAACCGGCTTGGATAAAACCGACAAAAAAGTGAAAGGATAATAAGGGAGAACCTAGAATGGGTCTCTAAAAAAATTATTTGCATTTTAGAGGAAATTGGCAATTTC